>JAECXC010000605.1:600000-1167500 GCA_018152125.1 Drosophila dunni | reverse complement strand
GACCATAGCCTTCTTTCATGTTATTACTTCAAAATATGTACCCAGTTTTCTCAGTACAAATTGCACTGTTTTATTTGATCAATTGATTATAGAAGTGGAAAATAAAAATTAAATAATCATTTGGTTATGTTTATCGCAAGTCATGTTGTTTATTTATTTACTTAGTTACTTTTGTTTGTGTTTGTTGCTATAAAATGGCACATTTCGGATGCCTTCTTACAGTACTATATGCAAATTATCTCTGAGCTGATTTCGATATATAAATATGAAATTCGAGTACTCATGCAATATCTGGGATTTATTTCAGACCCCTGCAGTTGAGTATGTTATATCGAATTACTATATGTTTGACATGGAACTCAACTGCAAGGGTTTAAATCAACTGTATTTTCATTCATGTTTTAACTTTGTTGTAGACAATTTAATTTAATTTGCTGGTTAATTCGTTGCATTTTTCCATCGAATTGAATTCAATAAATCTTCGTTTGAGTTGTGTTAGTTTTTCTTGTTTCTCTTGTGTAGTTAATTTTTCCAATTTGTTATTGTCTTAAACAATTATTTCGGTTAACAATTTTAACGCTTTACACTTAATCCCTTTTGTATGTTTTGCAACTTATAATCATGTAAAATTGTTGTATAAATTTAAAGTTTATTAGTTGGTAAATAATATTTGTTTTCTAAATGAATTGTGAAAGGTGTGAGAATTTATGATATTTACATGTTTTTTGATAATAAAGTTAATAAAATAAATGCGTTTTTGGATCGAAAATATTGTTCAGAGCTATGTACTAAATATTTAGATTTGGCTTCGCAAAGACATAACATTCACATAACAATAAAATAATATAAAACTAAATTATGGCGTGTAGTTGATGCGCTGGGTGAATTACAATTAGCTTAATTAATCCTATTTTAATTATGTGTTATATGCTGAAAACTATTTACAATACGAGTAATGTCTGGAGTGCGACTTATTTTCAAGGAGTGTAGTTAGTTTTTAAGTATAGTATAGTTTAAGTATATATCTAACAGTTTAATCTTACAATTTTGAAATGTTTCTTATGCGCACAGAAATTTGTTTGCATTTTTTTTAGAGAGCAGCTTTTGATTAACACAATTAATTATGTATTAATCAGCTTGTTTCAGCTTTTGTTATTGCAATTGAGTTTTGATTGGTTTATAATTTAAATTTTCCATCTTTCCTTTCATTAACATTATGCTTAGACACTAATTTAAAGTCCTTTGTTTAATGTGTGTATGTGTTTTTGTTTGTTTTATACCTTCAAGTTTAGCTGATTTGATTTTATGTGAGAGATATTTTACTTATACCTAAATGCTACACATTAATTTTTGGTTTGAATCCATCGATCCGTTCAGTGATCAGTGCTGAGCGCATCCTCAACGTTGCTATCCCAATTAAACTCCGTAACACCTTGTTTGAAGTAGATGTTGCCCAGGTTGGCAAACCTTTGCTCGAACTTGGCATCTTTCGCCTTCAGATGCTCAAAACTGCAAGACGAAAAGAAATTTTGTTTTAGTTTTATTTTGAATGTAAATTCAGCTTATTTTAGTCCATAGACTACTTTCACTAAAGGATACATATTCAAAAAGTATATATTCTATTTAAAATAACAACATTTTAAGAGTATTTCTTTTGCATTTATGTAAATCTGTGATTCCTTTAGTCCTTAGCCCAGAAGTCTAACTTGGTACCTGTTATTTCAGCAAATTTCTTAAATACCTGCTCTGTAGAGTTTTCCAGCTAAGCCATAAAAGACTTAGCCCAAACTTGGAGTGGACAAAGAGCACAAATACACTTTGAACTGAGGTACTGTACTTTGTTAAAATCTTAAGTAAAGTCTGTTGAAATGTCTTGCTTTCCACCCTGTTGCCTTTGACTGAGTGTATTCCCAAAAAGCTATCGGCAAGTAAATCCGAATTGGTAAAACAATTGACGCTGCAGCTGCTTTTGCTGCAGCTGTGCAATTAGAGGAGGAACCCAAGAGAAGCATACAAATCTTACCTTACCCTGGGCCCATTGTAAAAAGAAAGAACGAATGGAAAAAAAAACAAGTAACCCAAAAGACAAAGGGGATTGCAGATTTTACAGGCACAACAAGAGCCTTGAGGAAAAACCCTGCCTCAAGCCATGGACTAAAGGTCTGTGGATTTGAATGGAAACACTTTTTACAGCCCAAGCTTCTTGATGAACCGTAGAGTAGCGTCGTCCCACCCTTAAGAAGCGCATGCGCAGCTGCACAAATGCCTCATTCCCTTCCTGCCCTTTTCTTCCCCTTCCTCCAGCTCCCTCCGTTCCGCCTGAGGAAGTGACAAGGAAATAAAGTTCCCATTGACTGCGTCTCAGGTAAGAAGACACACGTGTGTGTCGTTTGGCTCAATCAAGGGTTGGCATTACTTGTTGGTGTGCTGGGAAAATACAAAATCAAAACTAGTTTGTCTAATTGTTGTATGCAACATGTATTTCATCATCATTATCATTATCATTATCATCGTCATCGTCATCGTTCTTCATGATCATTGATTGTGTCTTAACTAAATACGTGTATTTCTAATAATTTAATAGTTAGAGTGAAAAAGTTTAGCCTAAAGTTTGCTTTTTGTGTGCGATTCTTGCACTTGCTCCGCCTCCGTGCTCCTTCGCCTACATATTTCGCGTCTTGAGCACCTGCTTCTGGGGCGGACTGGGCATGTTCTCCTTGCCGCTGGCAAAGAGCAGCGATTTCTTGGGTGTGCTGGTGGCCGACTTGGGAGTGCGGGGTGTGCGCGGACTGTGCGGTGTGCGGGGAGTGCGAGTTTTGGGTGATTTGCAGGAGAGAATCTCGTTGAGCTCGCTGGTGTTGTCCTGACGCACACACTTCTCCGAGGAGTTGAGCAGCCATGTGGTAATCTTATCGCATTCAGCACGCAGCTCCGAGTCAATCAACAGATCCTCAATCTTCTCCAGATCTGTGGTATTGGGTTTATTCATCTTGCTGGGCGTGAGCAGTGCCACTGAGGGTTGTTGCTTCGATTTGAGGGCAATGTTCTCGAGTTTGAGCTGTTCGCATTCGTCGCGCACCTTGAGCAGCAGCTGCTCCTTGTTGTCCAGTTCGAGTTGGGCAAACTGCAGGACAGTGGCGAATTCATCGAGTGCCTTCTTCATGTCGGCCATGTAGAGCTCACGGGTCTCGTCCTTGCGCTTCAGATCGCTGTACATGTCACAGTAGTGGGCCATCTGAGCATCGCCATCGATGCGATCCTGGAACGAGTTTGCAATCTTATTGAATTTGGCCAATGTATCCGATTCGCTAGCAAGCAGCTCCTGCAGCATGGACTCTTTCAACGATACCTCTGTCTGTAGGTTCTGCGAGGAGCTGCGCAGTGCTTCTAGAGCCTTCTGCGATTCATTGAGCTGCTGACGCAGCTGCTCCGCATCGGATTGCAGTGTCAAGTAGCTCTGCTCCAGTGCACCCTTGGCCAGCTGCAGCGACTCCAGTTCGGCCTTAAACTGCTCTACATCGGCGTCGGACTTCTTGAGGCGCTCCATGAGTATGTTGACCGTGGAGCGTGTGTTGTTCAGGGTCAACTGATAGTTGTACTTCTCCGTAATGGTCTTGGCCATGTCCTGCTTGAGCTGCACCAGCTGCTGCTGCAGTGTATCGCTCAACTGGATGTAGTAGTCGATGCCGTTGCGCAGTTGTTCCTCGCACTTCTGCAGCTTTTCATCCCGCTGACGCAGCATATCGTTAGTGGTCTCCAGCAGAACCATGACATCCTGTTTCTCCAACTCGATCTTGATTAGCTCGTTCTCGGCCAGCTTCTGTCGCTTGTCCAGCTCGGCCCGCCAGTAGCACTTCTCGCGTTCCACGGCACTCTCCAGATCACTCTCGACCTGCTGCTGTACCTTGGCTACTGCCTGCTGCTGCTCTGCCTGCTTGGCCTTTTCCTGGCACAGCTGGCGTATGGTATCGCAATGGGCATCGATCTCGCAGCTCTTGTCGAGCAGCTCATCCTGCAGTGAACGGATCAGAGTGCACTTGTTGGCCAAATCATTCTTTAGCGTGTTGCGCTCAACGCGCAGACACTCGAGCTCCGTTTGGCTGACTCTCGCCTCCTGACCATACGAGAGAGCATCCTGTTCGATCTGCTGTTTGAGCACTAGGACATCCGACAGAAGAGTAGCATTCTTCGACTGCAGTTCCTCGATGAGCTCCATGTGCTGCTGGCTCTTCTGCTGCTCGGCACTGCAGCTGTCACGGGCTTGGGCCACATCGGCCTGAAGTCCACTGAGCTGCTCCTTTAGTTGCTCCTCTGCGGTTTGCTGCTGCTCACAGAGCTGTTGCAGCTGCTCGTTGGCCAGCTTGAAGGCCTCGTTCTCGGCCAATAGCTGCTCTACTTGCTGCTCATGCTGTTCCCGCTGCTGCTGTAGCTGCTGCTCCAGTTCGGCATAGCGTTCGAGGAGTTGTGTCTGCTCCAGGGACATCTGCTCGTTGCGCTCCTTGTGCGTCAGATTCTCCGCGTTGAGAGCCTGCACCAGTTGATCCATTTTAAGAGAGCTCTGCTCATGCTCCTCACGCAGCTTCAACTCAGTGTCCTTCAGCTGATCCACATGACGACGCACCACATCCAGTTGGCTAAGATAGCTCTCGATTAGCTCATTCTTGGTACGAATCTCATGCTGCAGTGCCTCTTTACCCTTCAGACGATTCGCTGACTTTGCCTCCTTTACCGGTGTCGTGGCTGCCGAGTGCAATGGCGTCGAGGCTGCGGTGGAGGCGCCACTTCCGCTGCCCACAACCGTTTCCGGTGCATGACTCGCAGCCGGACGGAAACGCAAACGCTGCGGCAACGAAGGAGTGCGAAACAGACGCAATCCCTTGGACTTTTTATCCTCCTTGGGAATGGCAAACTCCTTGGCCTCCTTGGAGCTGGAGGCAAAACGCACTGCATCCTTGAAAAACTTCTCAATCTGCTCCTTTCGCTCTGGCGGTGGCGGTGCTACAGTAGCAGCACTCGCTGTGGGCGTGGCACAGCCCGCCGAGCCGGCTGAACTGTTTGAATTGGACACAGAGCCGGAGCCAGCTGGAGAGCCACACACGACATCGACATCGTTAAAACGCTTCAATTTGGCTTTGGAAAACGACATGTTCAACACTTTTCTTAATTATAGTATAACTTGTTGTTGGTTCAATAACAAAAACTCAATAGAACAATGTAAAACACAACTTTTGAACGTTTTTTCGTTTCAATAATAATGAACAATAACAAATGCCCGAAGTCCGTTTAATTTAGGCTGTACTGTAGTTGGTCCGTTGCAGTTAATTTAAATTTTGTTTCTGTTTCTGTTTTGTATTTTTAATGTGTATCCCGTAACCCGAATGCCCCTCTAGTTGCATTAGCTGCGGATCTGTTCCTACGCGTTCCGTTGTCAAAACCTAACTGAAGCGTTGCAAGTTGCGATTGCGCAGAAGGCAGACACCGCAACCAGAGGGAAGAGGCAGAGTGAAGGTAGGAAACAACCCTCGTGTGGCAGCGGGAAAACTGAGGGTAATTCTCGCTTCAGTGTCTTGTCCCGCTTGGTTTGGTGGTGGTTCGTGCCATACAAACACACACACACACACACACTCTGTCTCTCCTACTTCCTTATCTTTATCTTTGTGAACTATAGAAATTTTTACTTTTGGCGCGCGCAAATGTTGCAATTGTCAAGACGACATCGGAATCCCTAAGTTCCTTTTGAGGCAGTGAGTGTGAGTGTGTGTGTGTGTGTTGTACAGCTGCCTAGACCTAATCTTGTACAGCGCAGTACTCAGTACCTAGATGGCATAGTAGAAAAACCGTTAGCTCCCCCTTTCCCTTTTCCCATTCCCTGCCCCTAAAACGCACAGCTGGCAACCAGCATTGACCCGCATAATTAAAGAAAAACGTGAAAATGTGAAACTGATGGAAAAGGGGCAGTGCTACGTCTGCGCCTCACAGCATTATTGAATTGCGTGGAAAATTGATATTACGATTTCAATATGATATCAATTCTCACTCCACACAAAAGTGTCCTTTAACTGCAGCTGAGTTACTGCCACAACAAGCAGGAACAGTACGTCAGATTGTCTTAGGTACATAGGTGACTGAAGTACATATGTACATGTATGTACATGTAGTAACTTCATACAAAGTACGCTGTCTGCTGTGATAAGACGGTTTGTCTTGTTTACTTTACCTTTTTGCCCCGCTGTGCAAAGTAATCTCAACTGGACAGCTGGTCTGTCTTGGCTGTGGTAATCGTAAGAATTGTACAACTGCTGGGAAGGTGATTGGGTGGTTTTATCGATCGAGTAGACAGCTTGGTTCATACGCAAATAAGCAATGTCTAGACCGTAGAAGAAGGAGGTATCTGACTAGTAATGAAAGCTTTAAAAATATTCCAGAAAACTACTCATACACATTTGAAGTACATAAGCAAAAATGGATCGACTGGCACATCTACAGTCGAGAAAGTTATAATCCTTCGAGAGGCTTCTAACATATTATCGTGTAATGAAATATATGAAGTTTCTTCAATGACTCCCTCTAAAAAGGAAGTTCATAAATTGCCTGCTTTCATTACAGACCAACTCCCTTCACACTCTCAATAGAACCGACAATTTCCCATGCCTGATGAAGCATAAACCAAGTTAATTTTACTTCAATGCGCCAAATGCAACGCCAACTAATGAAAGGTACATACATCTGTGGGATCCATTAAATATAAGACGCCATGTTGATGGCAACAATGACCTTAAGCCTGTTCGATGTCAATACAAAGTGATCGCCGACAAAGAAAGGTCCTTATCTCACCCTAAAAGGGATACAAAAGTATTAAAGGACTGACAATGAGTCATCGACCTTAGTTTGTAGACGCGTTTGTTCGAGAAACGTGCATATAAAACCGCCATAAGGATCAGGTTTCCCCATCCGGACAAACTTGTTCGAATGACGACGCATAAGAAACTAGAAACTAGGGTTAACACCTCGTTTTGTGCAAATCTATCAGCTATCATTGTATCTGCACAGAACCCAATTATCATCTTATTAATAGCGAATCAATAGACAGTAGTATTGTAAATATTTTACATCTTGAAATGAATACCATTTTTGTATATTTGTGGAAAACAAACCTCCATTGTTTTTCGTTTCATTCCATAACTGTTTACCTGACATGGTGTTAATTAAGTTAATTGATTTTGCAAAGAAAACATTTAAAATTAATCTCTGCTGGAATTTAGAGTCGAAGCTCCCATACTTTTAAACAGGCAATTAAATACTCATTTCAGTTAGTTACTCTTACTTTCTTCCAGTTTTCGTTCTCAAACTTAAACTAAATCGTTTCCGTTTATTTTAAATCCAAAGAAATTTTGCATTCTTCGGGTGATTAATTTAGAGACACTTTTCTGTCGAGTACTCACCGTTGAAACAACAAATTTTTGGCAAATGTATAGAGCTCAATATCCAGACTATTGAGTTTCTCAATGCGTCGACGTTGATCGGGACGCAGATTTTGTACAGCAGCTGCTGAAATTGTGGCATTGTGCTGCTCGAAGGGTATGGCAAAGCGCAGGTTGAAGGTTTCTTCAAATATGTATTGGGACATCTGTGAAATAAGTTAAAAAGTTGTTAAAAACATTGTTAAATATCAGTGATAATCTAACAACCGGCTCATGTTCCACTTACCTTTTGATGTTCCGTCAGTCCAAAGTAGGCCATGGCGGCCAAATTGCGTTTGGCACTGGCCAACATGACGCGATCCCGTTCATGGGCCGGCATCGAGGACTTGTTGTAGCAGCCAACCAAGGCAAGATCGGCCAACATGCGTGTTTGCCGATTGGCAGCCAGATTTGACTCGCAGCCAGCAAACTGATCGAGATCAACATCCAGCCAATCCTTGCCCTTGTAACAGGGAGGTAGTTCACTCGCCGTTGCCTGATGGCCCAGACACCAGTGCCGTGATCCCTTCCAGGTGGCACCACGTCGAACATGTCGATACTCGGACATGTAGCGTGAGATCGGTTCGCGTAGCAGCGAAATGTAAAAGTAACGACGTTTTGCCGTCTCGCCCTCGTTCTTGTCGAGCTCAACGTCCACACAGCTGGTCAGCTCGGTCCAGTCGGCGTGTAGACCACACTTCCAACCTGTAGAGTATCTGGAGAATAGCCAGTTCTCGTTGCGATGTGGACGGAAGCAATAGCAGCGTTTCCGCTGTCGTTGGCACTCGCAGGGACGCTGTTAAAAACAGAAATTAATTATTAAAAATTATATACAAACAATGGATTTTGAGAGACTTACTTTCAGGTCCAGATCGCGTACGAGATGCCTGCCGAAGGACGTACCGCCTGTTTTTTGTATATGCAGAAAGACCATCACATCATGTCCATCCATATCGAACTGGAAATCATCATTCAACACATCCTCATAGCTCAGTCCAGCATTCGCAATTATATTCTGTGGTGCTGATGCCTTTGAGGCAATTGCTGTGCTGCCGCCCACATTATTATTGTTATTGTTGTTGCTGTTGCTGTTGATGTTGCTGCCACCCGCTTGATGTAATGCCACAGGCTGAAGTTCATTGTAGGCCAGCATGTCCGAGGATTGGAGTATTACGGCTCGCTTGGAGAGGGCACATACCTGTGGTACGAGTAAAAGAGCAAAAGTGCAAACATTAAAATGCGACTGCAAAAATGTTGAATGTAATTTCATTACTCATTTTCATTGCCGTCATGGGGCTTAAAATTCAATTTATTATCTCCACTCCCTATGAGTGGGTGTTTATTTGTATTTCAACATTAATTAATTGAACAACAGGATTAAAAGCATATACGATACATAAGAGTCCTTTTTTACGTACATTAATGTTTGCATCTTCGGACATGTCATTGCAGAATTCGCAGTTAAAAGTGCCTACAGGATCTGTGTATCTTCATATCTTTTCAGTTTTTATTTACGCATCGAAATGTGCACTTTCAGTTATTGCATGCTCTCTCAACACTCAGTTATTTGCCACAATTATTGGCCTTTTCATTCATATCATTCAAGCAGCAAAAAAATGCGAAGCAATTCACTTGCAAACCATTGCATACTTTCAGGCGAGAACAAAATTTCATTCCAATTGGATTGAGTTGAAAAAGTGCTATAAACTAATTGGAATTCTGTGCTATAAACAGTTTCAAAAGAAAACAAATTTAATTGCCTACTTATTTCATATATTCTGGAACATCAATTAAAATTAACAAGCGTATTTAAGCAACTTTTCGAGATGAACAAAACCGCACATGTTGTTGGCTAACATTGTGTACAAAAGTCGGACATTCGAGTGTCCGTTGAAGATGGTAGCAGGCTCTCAGTCTCATGTATTCAAGTACTTATGTGCAATCAAAGTGAGGAAAAGTTTCTCGATTAAAATGAGCAACTTTGTTGAAATTCTCTTATCTAGGCATTTCCGCTGCTTATGGCCCAAAGCTGAGAGCACAACAAGCATCACGAATGCCAGAACGAGTAACAATAACAGTCGTAATGGGGCTGAAGTGGAGAAGCTCATTAAACAATTGGCAGTTTCTCTGGGCTTGGTATCATAAGAAATTAAGCACATTATGGGATTGTGTAGCCGATAGACTTTATCTTAAAGTTCTAAACGAACTCGTAATATTCACTTGAATGCGTTGAAACTTGTTTCGCAAAACTTTCATCTTTCAATGCCCATGTGAACGGAGAGGAAAATCATGGAAACCCATTGTAGTTGCATGTGGTAAAGGTTTACCGCTTGGACAGGTGAAAAGTTTTTGAATTTATTGGCCAACAACAAGAAGAATACGAATCCATTCCGATTATCAGACAACTGCGGCTTGAAAAATGACCACAATTTCACAGGGAATCATATTGGTATTTAGGTTTGTTTGCTTTAAATTTAATGTTTTAGTTATCAATTTGGCACAGTGCTTTCATTTATCAACTGTATGGCAGAAAGGAATTTTAATGAATTTATATGATGAGCGTAAAAGCGCACAAAATGCAATTTACCCACAAAATGAGAAGAAAATCTACCACTAATGGGTAATTTAATTTTATTTCCGCGCTGCCATTTTGGCCAGCGTAACTAAAATGGCTTTCATATGTATCATCAACAAGAACCGCAACAACGACAACAGCAACAACAACAACAATTCCAAAATAATAACAATCCAGTTAGTGTGTGAGTGTGTGAGCACTTTGCTGGCGATTTAATTGCTTTTTATAGGCAGACATAAAAAAAATTACATGGCTATGACCAGCTCTGTAGCCACTGCCCAAACCACTGGAACCTCTGAACCACTGAGCCACTGTGTTACCATTCCATCTCACCAACAAATACACAAACAACAAACAACAAACGACCAGGCCAGGGCAGCCATGCCACATTGAAGGTAATGGTGGCAGCGGTTCGTAATAATATAATAATAGTAATCATTTAGTGGGCAAATTTGTCGGATGTTCGCGCTCCCAAAAATTCCCACACGCACAAACACACACACACATACACACATTACCTCTGTGTGAGTATATTAAATGTGTGATTGTTCTCTTTTCGTTTATTGTTGTTAAATGTTTAGAGCACACACCAACGTACGCCACGATAAGTGGTTTTGTTGGGTCACGAATGCTTCCTAATTTCAGCACTTTATGTTATAACTCCAGTCACTCAAACACAAATTTATGAATAAGAAAATAATAAAATAAAGTATACATTAATTCTTACAAATCTGCTGCGCAAATAATTTCTACTGGACGCCAGCTATTAATGCCAGTAAATGTGCAAATTATTGTAGATAAACTTAATTATTCAAAAGCATATTGATTTTATATTAAATTTATATTTAAATTGAATTTATTTGCATGAATTATTGAATTATTGAGCTAAAACGAAGATATATTGCACAAAATACATAAATAAATTGCAATTTAATTAGTGCGTTTCAAAGTTTTTTTATTCCGCAAAAGTACAAATTTTTTCACTAAAAAGCAGGCTCGTTTACAAAGCAAATATTTATGTAACAGTAAATAAATACTTTTTTTTATACAAATAAATACATCAATTTTATAACATATAAGCTAAATTTTCTTTCAGAAAAAAACTATACTTTAAAATTGTCAATTTATTAAAGTGCCTAATTTACAGACAATCCAAATTGACGGCTGTGTTCAAGGCATAAAATCCAGGACTGTGACGAAAATAGAACAAAACAGGTAACAGGTAACTGGTAACAGTGAAGTGTCATGCTTATGACAGTCATAATTCTTGAAGCTGCGAGTAGAAAGCCACAAAATGGCTGGCAACCGAAAAGTCAACTAGAATAAACCACAGAAGCCACAAGTTTAAGCAAGTAAATTAATATTTACGAGTGTGCCACTGAGATTTAAGATTTAACATTGTATGTTTTATGGACCAGCAAACAGACAGACCGACAGACAGTCCGACAGACACAGTTGAAATTGTGCCACCGCACATATCATACACAAACACACACTCGCAGACTCACACACCCACAAAATCTGAGAAAGGCTCGTAAATTTCAAGCACTCTGAAAAGTAAACAATAAAAGTTTTTTTTTTTCTTTCTATTATTTTGGGCATCTCAAGATACAGTTGGATGTTGGCAAGCCATAAAAAACGGCAGGAGAAATAGAAAAGCAAATGGAAACGGTGAAAATAACATACGACAGTGACAGAGCCGTAAAAATCTTGTCAAATATAAATTGAACTACTGTGAAATTGTCTCAGTCAACAGGGCGTATTTACAATTTCATTTATTGCTTATTTGATTCATGAAATTTCACAATTAATTTTTATTCCTAATGACACGTTATAATTTCACCAAAGACATCGCGTACACAAACTGCAAAGAACAAGTTCTTAGTAGGATTACATTGCTTCTTGATGGAATAACTCACTAATCTTGGGCTTCAAGTCATCTTCTACCTGTGCACACATCAAATGGAAAACACTCAAAACGAGCAGACAAAACAAGTTAAACTGAAGAACAGACATGTAGAATGATTTGTATTAAACTAAAACTAAAACAGTTTTCATTTAAAACAATGTAAGCGATTCAAACGCTTCAAGCGAAATGTCAATTAGATGAAATCGTTTATTTCTGCTTCTCAAATCACATTGAACTGCCGGCACACACTGAAGAGATTCATCATTCCGAACGTAACCGTATATGCAACCGCATCCCAATTTACAAATGCTCAAGTAGCGACAGGATAGATCATAGTCATAGGGCTCGTTGCAGGTTGCCTCATTACAGGGTAGACAGGAGATTTGTTCATTATCAGCACAGGCTATGAGGTGTAAAGGTAATTAAGTTAAGTCCCGGTAATTTAGTCACCTACAGCTTCGTTACATACGTTGTCCATGCGGCACCGCATTCGATGCTGCCAGCAAGCAGCTAAACAGCGTTAGAAGAGCTTGACGCGAAGCAAATGCAAACAACATGGCACAACAACAAATGCCAACAAACCCAATCTGCCTGAGGCGGTTACTAAGTTGGCTAGCTGAACAGTTGGCCAGTTGGCTTTACGCTCTTTAAGCAATTTCACTTGTGTACTTTATGGTAATTAGCCAAATTTGCGAAACACTTCATTTAACTGACAATACCTAAAGTGTGTTTATAAAACATGTATAAAATAAATTGTTTACATGTAAAACTTAACCAGCAGAATTTATGAAGAGAAGCTGAATTATGTGAGCCATATTACAAATAATAATAATTTATAAAAAGAAAGGCACCTTCAAGTGCAACTCGTTCCCAAAACCAACTGAAGCCTGCTAACTTTTTTTGACAGTTTTATCGACATGGCTTTACTTTTTTAAAATTGCTATATCAGTAAACAGCAATAGCCAACAGTCAGAAGATGTCAAAGGCTGTTATACTTGATTGATTTTGCTTGACTTAGCTTTGTTTGCTCCCATTGCTAGCCATTTTCAGTCCGAGCATGAGCTCTAAGAACACTCGCTTTGAAGCTGCCATTGCCATTTGTGCAGCTAACAATCCGATGGACAACTTGAAAGCACACAAATCCATACACAACAATCGACAACACAAAATGGCCTGCCATAAGGACTACTGCAATGGTATTCACATTGTGCAGGCATGTACATACACGCAGGTAAACAATAAGCCATTGCCATGACGTGCAATCGCACAAGATCCCAATCCCAATCCCCAATGTGGTTGGCCTGAAAACCGGAAATATAAAAAATTAAACAACAACACAAAATGGATGCATGAAAGCCTGCACAGTCCGGTAAGTGATAAATTACATTACATTGCTGCATTTTATTATCATTGAAACAAATGCAGGCAATGCACAAAAACACATAAGCCCAATTGCCTCGGGCGTGGTTTGCTTTTTCAAATGTACAACACAAAATTGTGTAAATTTTGTGCATAAAATTGCAGATTATTATATTTTAACATGCCAATGTGATTATTACATGGCATTGTGAATTATTTTAGGCTCTCACTGTACAAAATCGCAGCACGTCATGCTAGCGCTTAAATATTGTGTAGCATACTTTTGTGTATGTTTGAAGTAGAGATTTAGTTTGCAGAACATTTATTTAAGTTTACGCAGCAATTCATACCGACATTTTAATAACATCTTTATGCATGCACTACAAAAATTTGCATTTAAATAGCTATAAGAATGCGATATAAAAGACACAAAAGGAAACCATTTGAAGCATGCCTCAAAGATTGGTTTTGTTCTTCAGCACGTATAAAATAAAATAATGACGAGAAAATGGATGCTCCGTCCATTTAAAACAGGGTATCAAATGGCTCAACTAAATGATTTTTATGTTTTGAAGTGAGCAATTATTTCATTCATATATTTAGATAGTGAAGAAAACAAACAATTGCACAACTATTTTATATTCGTTTTTAGCCCAGTGTTTGAATATCTATATTCATCCACTTGAGTATAATGAATATGTATGATATTGCAAAATAAATCTGCAACCAAATACTCGAAAATTGTACAAACAATAAAGTAAATGAAACTTTAGTTTTCAATGATAAGTTATGATAGTTGTGAACCTTTTGTGTCATGTGATGCCATCAATTTGACCAGTTGATACCAACTTAGATTGATATATTCATTTTGTTCTCGATGTGTTTGTCATTTCATTTATCACATAGCGTGTGTATCTGAGTATGTAAGAAGCATTGCGATTTCAGGCATTAAATCATTGACACTTGCTTATGTTTCCAATGGATTTTCTATTATTTGCAGATCCAAAATGCTGGACTGCCCAAGGGACTCGCTGCGAAAAAAGGCCAACGTAAAATGATGGCTTGTAATTTATTATATTTTAAAGAACAACGTTGAAAGCTAATCTATTTTAAGTGGCTGTAAAACATTCAAGGCAAAACTCGCTTCGTTGTTCGGATTTTCTGGACTTTCAGTGAGTGTGTGTGTGAACTAATGAAATGTAGCATAATATTTTCAGTTTAGATGTTGGCCAGAACTCACGACGTCCATCTCAGTGTACGGATGTGTGTGTATTTGTGTGATAAGCGTGGTGTAAATCCCAAAAATAAGCAAAGACACAGAGAACAGGAAGGAAAGTTGTAGTGCAATCTCAACTATGAGTTATCCGTTAAAAAGGATAAAAACCGTTGCATACTTTTCAGTGCCCGCGTTTATGAAAGTCATTTAGTGTGAGAAACGCAATAAGGTGTGGCAGGATATATTATTTAACTTATTCTTCTACTTTTTCTAGTAACAATATTTATAAATACCCTAACTATACAAGTAACGGGTATAATAATACACACAAACTCTTGGTTATAGACAAATTCCCTACAAAAGGGAGCTGGTTGGTTTGCTGACCGTCGCCTTTGGTCAATGACCATAAATTCAACTAAAATATATTTTGACATTTTGCACGCAAAAGTGGGCTGATGAGGGGTGTAAATGATTGTCTGTGTGCGTGTGAGTATGGGAGTGTTTGTGCTTTGTGGCTAGGCTAACAGCCAACAAAGCGTATTGGCCCCAAAGAATCTTTGGATACAAAAACGGGGCCAAAAGGAGTTCTTCGAGTTACATAAAGGTCATTGCAATGATGAAGCAAGGATCAGGCCGCATTTCCTATGAAGTGTTAACATGCGATAACAGAGCAAAGCAGCCACCAACACCATCAAATCAAACACAATGAAGCTCAACTGAAACTGAACATTCTTATGGCCATGATGATGACAATAATGATGATGATGACTATGATGGCCAAGGACAATTTTTGGCCAACTCGTGAACTCTCATATTTATCACTTATTGCTCCGTCATTTGGCATTGTTTCGCTATTTGCAGTGAGTTAGCCATGGAGTAAATGAAGTGAAATGGCTTGAAAACGATGATAAAGACAATCAATGATTTAACATTTTCTAGTTTGATTCGTTTGGAATGTATTCAAGTAAATGTTGCATCATTTGGGACGCAGCAAAATTGTACTGGCATTTTTTTGCATTACTCTCGCAATTTAATTGCTCTTTTTGTAACTGAAAGAAATTCCAGCATTCATCTTGTGCTCGTAAACCTGGCTAAGAAAGTGCTTTGTTCTGTGTGCGTGTGCGTGTATGCGTGTGTGACAAAGTTGGCGACCATTGTACTAGGGAATGCTTCGCTGTCTGGGTCGTAAAAATGTGCAAAGTACGAGATTTTTGTGCTCAGCAATAAGATTTTATAAGCATGCATATAGAACCAGCCCCTACGCGGACTCAATGTGCTTTAAGCCTTAATAAGCAATGGCCTTAAGGTTTTAATTCAGCCGGCTTATGCAAACAATTTAGTTGTTAAGTGGGCTTTCTGGACCTTACTTTTTACATTTTTCTTACGCAACTTTCATATTTTCTTTTATTGCACACAAGTTGGCGCGTAAATTTAAATGAAATGCGATTTCTTTTCCCAAAAAGTTTCAAATTTATATGTAGGTGTTTTTATTTGGTTTGTTTTTCGGTTTTTGTTATGTTTTTGGTAACTTGTTGGCAGTAAATCATAGTAAGGTAAATCCAGCAGGCTTTGGGCAAGTTACTCAGTTCATATATAATAATCCAAGCAAAGTATTTGTCTTACCCATCTGTCATAACACACAATGACAAGGGTCTTTATGAGGGCTTGGAAAACAATTTAAGCCAGGCAAAAATGCATTAAGCAAGAGTGCTAGAACTGAAATACCCTGCAATATATCAAAAGTGTCACAAAAGCATCAGCAATAATCCAAAATCAGTTGCAAGTGAAATAGGACTATGATTAAATCTGTTTATAATAGTAAGGTGTACTTCCCAGAAAATTTAAAGCAAATATAAAAGGGATCTGTTTTAAAACACATTAATTTGTGCCCTCTAGGTTGTAAGACAATCATTTTAAAAATGTTTAAAAATGCTGGTGTATTCTTAAGAGTGGATTAAAAATGCCTGAGCTTTAAATTTGACTTTTTGTCTCATTTGGGGACACAATTCAATTTTGTGTGACATGGCCAGGAAAAATGGTCAAATGTTTTTCTACAATGTCATTTCCTTGATGTTTTCTTTTATGTTCTTTTTCTTTTTTTAGTTACGGCAGAAAAATGCTGATTGAAATGGAGCAAAAACCTACTCGACTGGCGAGGCAAACCGTCGGGACTTTAGCCACGCCTTTGTTAGCCTAAGTTTATTTATCTTTTTGTATGTTTGTGTTGTTGTTGGTTTTTTCTGTATTTTTCTTAGCTGATTTGATTTGATTTCATGGGTCCCATTGTCCTCTACTCGTATTTTTTTGTAAATGTTCGCACTTTAATCAAATGCCAGCTAATCTTTTGGGCAGCAGCATTTGTTGTTTTTCTTGTCCCCCGTTGGGATTTGTTTTCCTAGACTTTTAAGGACAACAGCCTAGACTAGTCGCTTAACGCATTACGTATACGCCATGTTTGATGGCAACTTTTGTGGCTTGCCAAAAAGCTTTAGCTTTAACAAAAATATTTGTCTATTAGATGTGAGCACATAACTGGCCAGTTTAAGCTAACTTAATTGAGATTTGATACATATTAAAACCGAAAACTACTAGTTTGTTAGCCTGAACATGGTCATCATCACATGCATAAAGTGTCCAATTATAATTTAATTAATTTCTGAAACGTTCTATGCATATTTGTAGTTGCCATAAACAAGATTCTTGCACTCAAAATACACACACACGTATACAAAGCCACCCAGACAGACGAAACTCTAGCTGCATGCCAGACACGTACTCAGTACACAGCTGTTCTTGTTGTTGCTGCAGTTGCTGTTGCTGCTGTTTTACATGTGCAACAATATGACACAACAATGAAGAGCGAGTCGTGCAGCAAGTCGTGCAACGAGGCGTATGAGTGTTGATTGCCGCTTTTCCCCCAGTGGGTGGTACAGACTTTGTGTCAATGTGTTCGCTTGGCTTATTATGCTATTGCATGCAAGGCCGCAACAAATCATGACAAATGAAAGCATAGAAAAAGAAAGACATAGAGGGCTAAAATATGTGCTAGCATAATGTCATGTGGGCGTGGCATAGCAAAACAAATACAAACAAAAACGCACTCGCATATGTGTATAGCTAAAATAGCACACAAAAGTCCCCAAAACATCTCTTTGTTGTTGCTGATGGTTTCCCAACAATTGTTTCACTAACACACACACACACACCACAGATACGCACACCTATAGCTACACAGAGGCTCTGCCTTTGTTTGACTTACTCCCTTTTGTGTGTTTATTTATTTACTCAACTACTACTAGCATGTGCCGGCTTTCAGTGTTCATAATGTGTTTATTCCAAGTGTTTATCCAATAAATTTCCCCTTTTTTTTCGTGTCCCCAAAAGGGCCGCTCGAAGCGATCTACTTAACATTTTACGTATTCGCAGTAAGGGCTACTCCACATTGTGTGAAATTTGAATTAGCAAATATAATCGCATTTAAAGTATTTTCTGTATTTTTAAAAACTTCGGTTTATATATAAAGCACGAACATACTTAAGGAAATCTTATACAAGACACTGAAAAAACATTATACACACAATTTTATTATTAAACAGACGTCGAATTTTAAGTACTCTATTTGGTTTAATTACCAACAGAAAACTATTGACAATGTTACCAAAAAGCTTTAAATATAAATGGCTATAATTATTCGATTTAATATTCAAAGCCGTGTAATTTAATTGAGTATGTGTGAACATATTTCAAATTATAATGAAACGTCAGTTTCAAGTATGATTAACTCTTTGTTGTTTTTAATTAAGAATCCTTGTTGCGAAATAAAAGGCTAGATGACACTTGAAAAGGATGTATGAACAAACAATTTGATCAAGTGCTGGGCATAAACCGCAGGATGCTAACAGCAAATAACCGCAATCAGGGCGAAGGGGTGGCAACAAGCATAATTTCACAATAAATTTAAAAATTCACTGGTTAAAATGTTGTTTAACGTTACTGTATTTCAAAATAAATCATTTAAACATCTGATAATTGTAACAACACAAACTAATGAGTCACTTTAAAGTCATTTTACGAAATATCAACCATAACAAAATGTACCCATGTCACAAGGTGTAGCTCGGCCTCCAACTGACCTTATATAGACAGGCCCACAGCTGAATAAATTGGCAGTTGCAAAGCGTAAGGCGAACTGTAAACAACTAACATGACTCGCTTACTTATCGCAATTGGCCTTTTGGTTCTGGCTATAACAACCGCGACATTTTCTCAAGAGTAAGTTCATTTCGCTAATAGAATTTTTAAGTTGAAACCGTTGCTAATTTATTCGCAGAGCTCCACCAAGTGAAACACTTCGATTATCCTACAATCCGACCTATGATTTGTGGTTTTTTATACCAAGTGGCAGACCTGAGAACATCGGACAGAATGTTAAGGACGCCTATAAAAAGCAGAAGCCTGGAGGTGTTTGTTATCAACCCATAGATGATTGGTTCTACTGTTCCAGTGGAGAGAGAATCATTAATTTTTAAATTTAAAAATATAATCTTAAGTATTGCTCTAACATTAAAAATCGGGAAGCTTTTGGGATGTTAATTGCTAATAACAAATTTCTTTACAGCTATCTTGACAATAAAAAGTAGCTGTAACAAAAGCAACAGATAGTGCTATCTTCTAGAAAAACAATTAAAATTACTGTAATTATTCATACAGTTCTAAAACGTGTTGTTCCATGTTTTGTGCAAATTTATTAAGAATCAAGTGAGCTAACTGTAAGGTTACAGTAGCATTTAAATGTATGACTACCAAATGCACTAAACATGATTACTTTTTATACTCTCTGCAAGAGTATATTGGGTTTGTGCAAAAGTATGTAACAGGCAGAAGGAGGCGTGGCAGACCCCATAAAGTATATATATTATTGATCAGCGTCACAAGCCGAGTCGATATAGCCATGTCCGTCTGTCCGTCTGTCCGTCTGTCCGTCTGTCCGTCTGTCTGTCCGTCTGTCCGTATGAACAAACAGATTTCAGAGATGGTAAGAGCTACAATATCGAGCTTGGTGTCAATCGATCACATATTTAGTCAGTCAATACAAGAATCTTTTTTTTATTTCGATGCCACGCCCCATTCGCCCACAATGAGCAAAAAACTAGACACACCTCGGAAAAAAACGGTGTTTTCGGCGAATATCTCAGTAACCATGGCACCTAGTATCACCAATTTTGCTGTGGTGGTTCCTAGCGGCAGCGCAAATGCATTGGCATGTAAAATTTTGGACTGCCACGCCCCCTTTTCCCACAATACATAAAAATACCTCCTTACGCCTACAGGCATTTGTTCATATAGTACAGCATTGTAATTGTATAATTCGAATGGAGACTAACTATATAAAACTTTCCTAAAAAGTCGCATTGAAATCGGACTATAAACAAGAAAACTATAAGCGTTACAACATTGATAATTGAACGCAATATCACTAATGAGTGCAAGCGAGACAGAAACGTTTTCGCTGCTTGTGTGGCGACAGCGCGGCCGGCAGTCGCTGGCCGAATACACACATACATATGTACATGTATAAACACATATAATGTCAAACGTGTGTGTATTCGCACACAAACAAACAGATGTATGTGTGATTTTGCTTAGATTGTTTTTGTTTCAACGTGTTTTAATGCAAGTACAATACATTGTAATATCTTGATACCGATTTTAATAATTTAACCGGGAAAAAAATGCAGAGAGTATTATACGGTTGGGCGTGCTCGACTGTACTTTTCTTTCTTGTTGAATAGATGGAAAAGTGGGTCTGCTTAACAAAAATATACTCTTCATTCATATTCAAATGCTGTGCAAAGTTGAGAAGAAAACGAGGCCAAAGGGCAAAGTTTTGACACAGATTTAAGAGTTGAATCTTTACACATTTCGTCTCTAACAATTTAGAGTTTCTGGCCAACTGAAGTCAAATGTAGGAGTTAAAGCAGACACCAAGAAATACAAGTTACATTTTGTGTTATTATGTTTACTTTGGCCAGAGTTGAGTTCATTCGTTGCAGACAGAAAAAACGCGTACATTTTATTGCAACGCTGCGGGCACGAAAGGCAGACAGACGATTCACATACATTTGATGTGCCCACAACACATTCCTTTTAATGTTTATTTTTTGTGGCACTGTGCAGCACAAGGGAAATGAAATATGAAATAATTTATGAGAAAATATGAACGACAGTATCTGAAGAGTTTACTATCTTTATGATTAGTATCTGTGCTGTGGTTTTTTGATGTCTCACTTACTGTTATTGTTATTTTTGGTGTAAAGTTTCTGTCATTATTAAAGTGACGGCTACCAAGGAGGAAGTAGCAACAAGACAAGTTTATTATTTCCACTAAAATGTGCAACGAAATCTTAGTCGAAGCTGACAGCTGCAAAATGAAGTGCGTGAAAAGGAGCCAATTTGTTGTCCGAGTGGTTACTGTTCATGCTATATTTCAGTAACAATAGCCGAGCCAAGTTTCCGACAACTGTTGTCATATTCTCAGAATTCTCTCAGTTACCATTAAAACAATGAACACTGTTATAATTACAGTATGTTCTCTGCTTTTTTGTGGCAAGCCCTAAAAGTATGCTATAGTTTCCAACAAAAACTTGCTATGGAATATTGCGTAGTAGTCTCTTAAATTCCTTGAAATATAAAAATATATATAATTGTATAAATAGAGCTAATTTATGATAAAGTATTTTAACAATTGTTGAGTGAAGTAAATGGATTTTATTTAAATTTGAACATCAAAATAAATTGAATGACAAAAGTTGTCAAATTCGAGAAAATATTTTTAATATGATAACTTCAAAAAATTTTCCCATTTGCAAAAGTTTTGTGGCCGTCCGCAATAAACTATTGGCAACTAATCAAATTGCCATTCTGGTTGCAAAACTTTAGGCAAAGCACACACAAACAAATACTCGCCCACATACACACTGCCACACACACACACACACACACACTAAAATACTGGCAGATGGATAGAAGTTGCAAATCAAAGCATATATTCGGCTTAAAAAAAAATAAATAAAATTAATACTTAAATAAAATACCCTGCAAAGCCGCTTAAAATTACAAGAAGTGAACTTAAATTCTTCAATTAAAAATTTACTTTACAAACCAACTCCTCTCAATTATTTAAGAATTCAAATTTCTTAGTAAACCTTTGAGTGCAACAAAATGCCCGCTTTATATTGAACCTTTAAGGGGTATACACGGTTGTACGTGCGTTCGCTTTTTACCATGTACAAATTTATTGATATAAAGTGAAAAATAAACCTTTTTACACTCTATGTGGTTTTAAATAGTACACACACATACTCGTACATACACCGCAAAATGAAATTGTTTTGAATGTTACATATTTTTGCCTCTGTCTGTTCGATTTGTATAAAAAGCAAATTGGCTCTTTGCATTGAGTTTGAAGAATTTTACAGACGGTAAATTTTTTATTTGTTCAAGTGTTTTAATTGTTTTTCCTTTTCAGCACTTTACGTGATTATATATCTGTCAATAGAATGAAAGTTGCACAGAATTTGTGGACTTAAAGTCAAACGAATTTTTAAGCTTATGGAGTGAGAGAATAGGGACTTTTAGAACTTTCTATTTGTATAGCATAGCTGTGTGCTTCATAAATATTTATGAATATTACAAATATGATGCAAAAATGCTAAAGCAAAATCAAAAACAAAAGGAAAAATGCCAACCGAAGCGCAGTGCAATCAAATCAAGCTTGAGAGCTAGGAAAAAAGCAGAGTAAAATAAAAGGCAAGGCTAAAAAGGAGAGTTTGAAGTTGAGGAGCAGGGAAATTGAGAGGGAAAACAAGTGAAATGGATAGCAGAAGAAATTGCCAAAGGCAACTGGAGCCGTCGCATCAACTGCAGCAGCAGCTGCATCTGCAGCTCCATCAGCAGTGTGAAAATTATACCCGTTGACAATAAGCGACCGCATTCGCATCTGCTTTGTTGGGAATGTCAGCAGAGATTCCATTTCTCATTTTCTATAGAGTGTGCAGGGAATGGAAAATGCTCGTTAATGTAAAGGTAGAGCACATAAAGCATCTGACATGATTTCCTTGCATATTTTTCTCCTTTTTTTCCTTTTTCTCATATTTTCACCTGGTCAGGCATGCCATGCTTGGCAAATATGCAAATGATGTTAATGATGAGTTCCTGATGGGTTTTCAAATTGGTATCTTTCAAAAGGGAAATCAAATTAATAACGCTGCAGACTGCGCGAAAATATAACAAATGACTTTGGCATTAGATTAGCTGGTGCTTAAAGTGTTGATGGTTTAAAATGTTAATGATTGTCATAGCTTTTAAAGATTTACTGTTATAAGTTTTTGTTATTAGCAGTTTTATTAAGTGATTGCCTTATTGCTCCCATGGAGAGCATTTATGGTTAAGTGATTCCGTTGCCGCTTCCAATTGCCACATAAAATTTGCATTTCTTCTGTTGACACAATTGCATGGCACCGCAGTACATCATGTATGTATGAACGAATGTTTGTAATGTATTTGCTCTTGTTTCCATATAGACAGTCACTCGATTGTATCCGCAAACCGTAGCGCAATGCCCAAGTGGCATTTGTTTCCTTCTCCCTCTTACATTCCCTTACCCCTTCCCTTACGCTCTCCTTTTCTTTTGTTATTGCCGTATTCAGGCATTGTATGGCCGTTGCATTCATATCGTTTTGTGCCGGATATTTACGATTTACACGTATGCCAAATGCAACACCAGCGGCAACGGCAACGGCATCTGCAACTGCGTCATGACTCCGCCTGCCACTGCGGCATCGTCATCGGCATCGGCAGCTTCTGCTGCTGACTTGGTCGCTACTGGAAGGCGTTAATGGTTTCATGTTGTTGCCGGAACAGAACAACAATAGCAGGCAACTGAGATTGTTTTACCAAAAATACCCTACAGACCTGCCGTATCAAAATTCTTTCCAAAGTATGCATACTCGGTAGCCCTTTAAAGAGAGCAAGTGAAGATGCGTCAGTTATTAAACTCGAAGGATATCCTATAGCCCCAAGAATATACCATAAGATTAATAAAAAATTTGACAAATTTAAATATCAACTTTCTACAGGGTGTTTAGATAACAATGCCACACCAAAAAGCAGCTTTCGAAAGGAGTAATGGCAAATAGAGCGCAATGCGCCACCGCCTTCAAGTATGCAACACATGCTGGCTTGACAATTATTGAGGCGAGGCTATTGAAATTCAATTTTGTATGCAGCGTGTTGTGGCATGCCCCATTGCCAACCGCACTGAAGTGGACAGGCAAAAAAGAGAAAAGAGGCAAAAGAAATCATTCAGGCAACTCTGATAATTCGCTTCTTTTATGCACTCCCCTTTTTGTTTACAGATTGTGTATTTTGTGTTTTTCTACCGGTGCGTGCTTGTGAGTAAGTTACTTTCGAAGGCAGACGGAGAATTTTCAGTGCAATTTCAGCATATTTTTGATTTATTGCAACGCAGTTGGCCAGAGAAAGCTCCAGTTGGAGTTGGCTTGTTTCAGCTTTGCTTGAGATGCCAATCTACCAAAATGCAATTAGCTTTTTGCTGGGAAAATCCATATGAATGGAACATACATAGCTTGCAAATACTTGATGAGTTGTTAATTGGATGTTATCCTTAAGCCGAGAGTAAAATGCATAAACATTTTTCCCACAAAATGGGAGGATTAACTAAAAATTGCACTGTTTGCAGGCAAATCAAAGCAGTATCACTTTTAAATGCACTCTTTACCATACCAGAAATTATATTTGTAATTGTAGCCATGTCTGCAGATAGTTGAAGGAGGCAGAACAAACTGCAAAAAGTATCAGCTTCTAATTTACATAAGGGCATAGCAACTAGTCGACCACATTTTTTCTTATTTGCTAAAAATATTGAGGTTTTAAAGAGAAACTTCAATCTCTCAAGGTTTTAACTTGCAGAGCAGCAAAAAATAGATTTTTAAACCAATTCCATTAAGAGCTTTACTACAATTCTCTCGAATTCCATTTTTTTCCATTTTGAATTTCAGTATTAACTTTTCCCTCTGCAGTAATACTAAAATCTGTTCGGATTATATATTGAGTTCGATACTTTTTCCATGGTACAACAAAGAGCAAATACTTAAAAGCCAGCTCGATGTTGATATATGCTGTTGAAATAAGAGGCAGAGAGCTTCAATCTGTGTATGTGGCCTAATCCTGATTTGCTTTTCAAATGCACATGTATTTTTGTCATTAACAAGCCAAAGGTCTTTTTAGCATTATCATCTGCTTGTGACCTGGGGGACGAGGACACAGAGAAACAAACAAAGTAAAAAAAAAGAAAACCGAGAAAAAGAATATGCAAATTTTTCCTTCGTGCTGTTTTCTATTTCTTTTGTGTGTGTTGTTTTTTTTTGCACTGGGATTTTCTATTTTCTATGCGTATATATGCTCACATATCCTTGAGGCTTCATGATTTCGGTATGTCCTGACAGTTTTCGCTTGACTTTTTCACATTGTTGGAAAATTGGCTGACTGCGGTTGCCGTTAGGTGAACTACAACATGGTACACGGTACTAGAAGGTTGCTTACTGATTCGTATCATGATCCTGGCACTTGTAAACAGACCGTCAGACAGACACTGAGAGGGGGATGCGTGTGGCAGAGGCACACACCATCAGGCTGGACCACAGAATCAATATGCATTTGAATAAGTTGAATAACTGAACTGAACAAGGGGACATTTCTGTTTATTGTGCAGTGTGGTTCCTGGGTTGGAAGAGGGCAGAGGTCAAAAGTTCTCTACGCACGTGACTTCACGTTTCTTGTACTATTTGGTTTTTGTTCTTTTTTTTTGTTGTCCTGCCAGCATTTGCATAAGGAATCGACGGTGATACCAGGTGCCACAACAGCCAATGACCCACTCACATTTGCCATTTATATACTCTATATATAGTACAAACATATGTGTCCCATATCAAGTAGCAAACCTAATTATATATCTTGCCGGGGTACAGATACCAAATAAATTCCATTGCTACATCAGCACAAAGTCCCAAATCCAATAAGTAAATCCGTAGCAAAATAGAACAGAAAGAAGAGCACAAAATATGAAAAGGAAATGAAAGACAGCACCGGTGGTGGCAAATGAGCTGCCACAGCGTCAATTTTTGCACCTCCCACACCCCCACAACACACACTCGAGCACTGACACACTCATACACATACGCACACACTCGGAAACAACCGCAGATCCCAATGAACATCATAATAATAAGCCTTGGGAATATACATATGCATGTGAAGAAAGCGTAAAAAATTATGCATGTCTGTTGACAGCCTAGATGGACTATGATACCCTGTAAGTAAGCGGACTTTTAATTATTTATTCGTATTTGTTGATAATTTTTTATTATATTTATTTATAAGAGTTTTGCTTAATTAGCTCACGTAGTTAGTCACAACTTATATACCCCTTGATGCAGCTGCTACTGGGTATTGAGAGCAATGTGTGCTACGCATATGGAACAAAAAGCCACTTGGCTCCTGATGTAATTAAAAGTAATTAAAATACAGCGTATTTTTTGATGAATTACCGTAAGCCGATGACAAAGTCGACGCCTTGTCAAAAGTGATTAATTAATGATGTGTCACTGTCAATCCCTAAGTGTGTGTGTGTGTGTGTGTGTGTGTCTGTGTGTCGGTTCTGCCTTTGTTTGATTGCAAGTGTCTGCTTATGTAATGAAATAACAAGAGTATAAATCTTGCCCAAAGTGACTGCGCTTTAACACATTTCCTAATTAGTGCATTAAAGCTGATAATTCCCTTACAAACAGAATCATTTTTAATCTCTTTGTAAATTATGCAATTTTCTGTACTGAATTTAATTCTCAAACTGCAGTCAGTGAAAGTATTAACACCGCAATAAATTTATTTGACTAATCAGCTTTTATTGAACAAAGTCGATAATTTCTAAACACGAATTTGCAACAAAGTCATTGTTAAGCTCCAAGCAGCTTTCAAAGGATAAACTCATTAAATAATTATAATAATAATTTACTGAAAACCCATTCAAATTAAAGTCAATACGCGTCAAACACTCAACAACAAATTTGCATTGATGTTGAGCTCGGTGTATGTAAAGTTTTCGCAAAGTCGCAATCATGTTATTCTTAGCGTGTTTTTAGTGTTGTAAACTTTTGAATAATAAAGAAAAAAGAAATAAACTAAAGAGAAAAACTTCGAGTAGAGCTCTGCATTTGACGGACTTTGAATTTTGAAAACAGCGTTCCTTGCGGTGGAACTTCATGCAGGCGAAGCAAAGTTTCTGGGCCGACTACATGACGGAAACGGAAATGTAGTGAAGTATCCCATAGTTGAGAAACTTTGCATACCCCCCGCGTACCAGAAAATGTTCAACAAAAATAATAGTTCCCGCTGCCAGAAATTGTTATCAAAAATATTCACCTAAAAATATAAAAAGGTTAAATTTCTGGATCTATTTTAATAGCAGTAGCAGCGACAGTAAAAATGGTGTAAATTTTGCTGGCCCTTGGGCGGAAACATTACACCAACGAAATAAATGTGCCACGCCCACAATGTCTGGTGTTTTGCTTCGTACAGCTCTGCGCTCTCTGTGGTTGGGCTCTAAATGAAAAGTTTTTCGCGAAATTTTAATAAACTGCTGCGCTCACTTAAATGCCACAGTCGCAGGCCAAAACGTTTTGTGGCCATCAACGTTACGCATACGACGTGTGAGCCCACAGCAATTTTTAATTGGCTTGCTATGGGATATATAAATTTTTATTTCAAATTTGTTTTTAAACCTTTTGTGTGTGTGTCTGTGGTGTGTGCGGCAAAGTTCAACGTGCTTTGATTTGCTGTTGGTTTGATTAAAAACTTTACATAGTTTCGGTTTTTGAGTTTTTGTTTGTATTTGCTTTTTGGATAGTTAGTTAGTTGGCCCCGGATTATTGTATAACTTTGTTGTACAACTTGCCTTTAAAATTGGCCTCCATTGTAGTCTGCAAAAGTCTGTAAAGTTGTCGACGCGGGAGTCGGAAACTGTTGGCGCTTAGAGTTAGCTGTGTTCGCGTCTTTTCTATTAGAATAGTTTTTCCGGGGCCCAGGTAAAAGTTTCGGTTTTTAATTAGTTTTAGTCGCTTAGCGCCAAGGCAATTTGTCTCGTATACTATATAGAGTTTCAGTTTAATATAAATCTTTACAGTGCCACTTTCTACTGCTGCGGTTGATGAGGGTCTAGTCTCTTTTGCTCTTCCCTATCCTCTGATTTGGTTGCGACTAATTGGGGAAAACTTGAGTAAAACGCTTTGTGGAAATTAACAAAAATGCCAAGAAATTCTTGGGTATCGTTTTTTAATTGTTAGTCTGCTTGTACTCGGCTTGTTATACAGTCTTTGGTGTTGAAATGTGAGCAAACTACAAAGGGTGTGCAGTGAAATGTGGCTTTAAATTTAAATGAATTATGAATTTGATTAATAATTTAAAAGCACTCACTAAATTTATATTTTATTGATGGGTGTTAAATTACTGGAGAAACGAAATTTAATCAACTTAAAATTGTGCCAGAAAAACTTGGACAAATTGAAATATGTTGGTAAGAAAGCTCTCTTAGTAGACTGCTTGATAAACACCCTCACTTGACGCTGTGCACACTCGGTGTGTACAAGTGTGGGTTTTTGTGAGTGCTCGCAAACAGAGTAATATCAAATAATGCACATTTCCGCATCCGTTGTGAAAATATCGACGCCATTTTGAGCCCAAGCTATTTACAAATATTAGCTCATTGCCTTTTGCCATTACGTGTGTGTCGTGTCCTTTATCCCTTGTCCCCTTTCCCCTACTCTTCGCCTGGTATCCTTGCAATGTCCTGGCAAGTGTTTCAAAATAAACAGCTTCAGTGTAAATTGCCTTGGGCAAGTTTGGTGCCAATGCTCGCGTTTCGTTTCCTTTTGACTCAAGTTTGACTTGTCTACACGCATATGAGATGAACTCGAGTCCGCAGAAGTGTGTGTTTCTGTCTATATGGGGATGTGACTCCCAGTGTGTGTGTGTGTGCCTCTGTGTTTGCTATATCGTCGCTACTGTTGCCATTTTGCAGCGGCAAGACAAACAGCAAAAGTTGCTGGCTAAACATTAAGAAATCAACTTTAGACGCCGTTCGCGTCATCCAACGCGTCTTTTGTTATGCTACAATATGTGTTCTCCTGCACAGTCACTGCCTCTGTTTGTGGATGGGGAAAAGCGGAAAAAGCGGAAAAAGCTTGGAGTTGATTCTTACTTTCCCCTCAGGTTATTTTACCAGTAACTTTCTCAAGTATTTCGCAACTCGTTGTTGTAGTTATTGCTATTGCGAAATGCTCAAAAAGCTAAAACATAAACATAAAGTTATTATATAAATATGAGTAGCTCCCTCACCCTCCAAAGCACTCTCAAAGTGGGCGTAACGCTTGTTCGCTGCTTTCGCCACACAAAACGCAGGAATAGATCGAGGAACAAAAAGCAAAATACTTACTAAGGAGTTGTTGTTCAAAACTTTATGCCTGCAAAAAGCTTGACTTGACTTTTGGCGTTGTTTTCTCTCTCCTTCTCTCCTTTTATTTTTATTTTGGCTTTTTTTTTTTTTTGTGCGCTTTGGTTTTAGAAATGAGTTACTGGCTTTTCATTGTGGGATCCCTTTTGTGATGCGGTGGATTTGAATTATGCGGCAGATTAAGTCACAGCGCATGCCTTTGGGTTATTTACAGTTCATTTTTGGTTGTTGGTCAAAATGTAAGTATGTATACAACTTGGCAAAGTGCCCCAAATTAAGGCTGCCAAATGAAGTGAAAACTTTGAGGAGTCAAGGCAATTAGCAGACCACACTCACTATAACTTTAATCGGTTTTGCCTTGCAATATTCACTCTAAATCTATTTCAACTAAGAGTTCGGCATATTCAATTTAAACAAACCAATTTGGCATAATAAAAATAAACAAAAAGGACAGTTTTTGTCATACATCTGCACAGTTGAACACTCGCACATGTTGTTGAAAGCAATGCAACCGCAAAATAAACAGCAACAAGAGCGCACCCAGGCCAAAGCCATTACTCATACGTCATGTGGTACCGCCAAAGGGAATACAAATACAAAATGCATGAAAAAATAAAGCACATAAAGCAACAGCAAAAACAACAAGTGCAGCCAAATCGCTTGAGCGCTAAAAATAAACAACGACAACTAACAAACACGTTGGATATTCGACTACACTGTTAGAAAATAGAGTTCAGTTTGTAAAAAGAATCATTCGAGTAGAAATATAATAGATCGAATTCTTTCAGTTAAATTCAAGTCTATTCAGTTAGTTATATCACCCAATCTTTCCTTAAGAAATTGAGCAACACTTTAAGTTCAAATTACAGTTTTTACCAGTGCAGGAATTGAGTTTAGGTGTGCCAAGTGAATCACAATGCATTGCTGCTGCACTTTTATTCGTTTTCCTTACTTTTTTGGGATATTTTAGAGTCGGCTCAAAGGCTGTTGGTTGTTTGTTTGCCACATGCACACAACATCCACTCACACACAGAGACACGCACACACAATTGGAGTCGAATGCGTGCTTTTCTATTGCTGCCGCTTTACTTTCGGTTAAAACTTGCGTTATTCCGCAATTACACGTTGCCAGGACGAATTCTCAGTCTGCTTCCAGTTTACATCCGACCGGCATTTGGCCCATTATTCAAGCCGTGTGTGCGTAACAAACTGATTGTACATGGTTATTGTTGTTGTTGTTGTGTTCTGCTACTTGCTTACGACTAACTTGCGTTTAACCACAAATTGAATTACCCAACAGTTTACCAGTTGCGTGATGTGCACCACTAACTGTTCCCTTAGCTCCCCATTCATCCACCTTCATTGCCATCTGCACATTATTATCAACTGCTCTGGCACGCGCACCACAGTCTACAGTCTACAGCATTCAAATCTACAAATGCACTGCGTCACAAGGGTACGTGATGCGATTCTCTTTGGCTTAAGCCTTTTAGCCAACATCCTTTCCCATACCATTCCATCCCCTTTCGCACGCTCAGTGCACACAATTGTAAAGTGGCAAATATACTATGCCTTGTGGATTTTACTTGAAAGTTTTTGCGTGTTTGCATACGCGCTGGAAGTGCTCTCGTTCAAGAGAAGAAAACTTGAAGCATACCTGCAAGAGAAAAGAGAAAATTCATATTGTAGTTGTTGTAATTAAAATTAAAATTATAATTTGTTAATGCGACTGGAGGTGCTGTTAAATTTATCAAGTTCTTAACTAATTTGAACTCAAATTACACCATTTCCGCTACTTAGGTTTTTTGTCTACAACCTGTCAACTAAAAACTGTTTAACTATTTAAGGATTTTCATCACGTACTTGGCACAGACACACGCACACACTTACACACATACACACATACGCATACACACAAAGTTCGAAATTACGAGAATCAGCAAAGCAAATAAATAAAATATTTATGCGAGAGGAGAGTTTTGTTTCTCTTTATCCCAGCCCGGATCGCTATTAGAATGCGAAATATAGCAATGGCCGGAATTGACGACAACGTTGTCCTAACTGATTTCATCCTGTTGTTGTGTCAACATCAAGGGACGACGACAGTCTGCCTATGAGAGCAGGAGAGAACAGAGGAGAGCAGGATACCTAATTGCCAAGTATTCATCACACGCGCGACCATACGAGTAAACGTGACAGATGCCACTCGAATTATCTACAAATAGCGTGTTTAACTCCAGTACATACAATCTCCGGCTATATACACTATTAATAGACATATATACACTTGATCACACTGCGTCACACGCCAAGTGGTCATAAAAACCAAAGAAACTAAACCTTAATCCAAGAATTCTGGTGGAATATAATTTGTTTAAATCTTTGGTTTACATTTCTCTGCACTGCTTTTTGTCGCCAAGGTGATAAGACCCTCCCCAAAAGGCAGCTAATCTAATACGTTTTTGCTGTTCAATGTTAAATGTGGCCAGTAGAGTGCAAAATCTTGGCAAACACAATGAATAAGTGGTGAGAAAAGGTTGCCGACTTTGGCTATCATCCCCATAACTTAGTTGGCTGGTCGAAGGGACACTTACATGTTGAATTATGGAGTTGACTTAACGATATTTGCTGGAAATTCCATAAAAGGTAAAAGTGATAAACTTGGGACTTTATTCTATATTTAAGCTGCGTAAAAGTTTAGTTGTATTTCAGTTGAGCTTTAGTAAAATAAGAGAATGTCACCAAAGTTTAAAGGGAATTAATTTCCAATTCTGCTCTTTTGAACTACAAACGAGGTGCAGTTGAACGCACTAAACATTTTAAGCTTATCTGACGGACAAACAAACCACCTGAAGTATTGAATGCCAACCGAACTCGGCGATTAATCAATCAAATTTCAGTGATTCGCTCCAAATCGCATCAGTTTTACAGCACAATTGACCAATGACAGATGATGTCGGAAATGACCAAAACCATTTCAGTGTTATCATTTCAATTTCACTTTTTCAGCTCAACAAATTTCTAGTTTATGGCATTGCAATGTAGTGCATTTGAGGTTTAAATCGCGAAAGCTGTACTGCACCACTATCAGGCAGATGAACATACAAGCTAAAGGCAGGCAGGCATTTGAAATGTTGTTCACGTGGCGTATGAGCAACAAATCAAATCCTGTACGCAACAGAGCTGCACGAGTGCCAACCACAAGCGAAATGTCTGATTGGCAACATAAATCAGCAAGCCAGCAGTAACTCTAAGCATACGCAGATAACGTGTACCAAAAGTGAGCCTGCTGGGTGCATCCCAGAGATGACTGCACACGACAAACAAAATATCGTTGCCTTTGTAGTTGTGTTGAACTTGTAGTTGTGTAGGATTGGGTTTGGGGCTGGTTTCTTTGAGTTTAGCGCTGTCACGTTGCCACACAACGCTGAATGACTTCGTTAGCAGCATACTAACTTGCAAAAGCAAGCGACACACGCTGCAACAAACTGTCAAAACTCTAAACTTATGCAAAACAGGCAACGACCAGACAGGCAAACCCATTCCAATTGCAACTCTGTCGGCAATCCGTGTGCTGAGTTCAATTGAGCAGCAAATTGGCTCTGCGAAAAAAAAGAAAAGGGAATAAAAGAAAGAAAAAGAACGCAAAAGAAATGGGCATGCTGGGGAAAATTGTTAGCACAAAAATAAACGAGAGTCGAACGCAAAAAGTCACCTGCAACGTGCAAACGTGCAAATTTATTGCACCAAGTGCACCAAATGGCATTTGCATGCAGCTCGAAAGCTGCTCCCAATTGCATTTCTAGATTTGTTACGGTTTATGTGGTCCAAACAACACGTAAAGTCAGTTATGCGAGCAAGTTAAGCTGCGCTGCCAACATGCTAGAAACAATAGTTAATATTTGCTGCTAAATTTAGCTCATTTTTAATGTTGTTACCTTGTGTAAGCTTAGAACAACAACTCACATCAACTAACACAGATTATAGCGACAAGTGATGTCCATTTAGGTATATAAATTGGTTATAATGAATTTAATATCTTTCTAATAACTACTCTAGGTGCTAAATTATGTTAAATAAAAATTCAATACTTTTATCAGTTAATACATTTTTTTTCAAACTATTATAAACTACGTGTTAAATTTGAGAACTATAAAATTCAAAACGAAAGCTTCAGTTTAAGTTGTATTCTGAAGTTGTTATTTCTGGCAGACTTGTAACTGCTTGCAGCAGATACTAGCCAAATAAATTACTCTATACATATATATTTATTTGTCGCATCTTTACGAGCTAACAACGAAATTCGATTGGAAATTTGGCTTTGTGCAGTTACACCTTCTGCGCATTTCGAGCTGATTTGCATGCTACTCGTGTTATCTGTCCATTCGTCTCTCTGTTTCTCTGTCTGTCTCTTTGTCCGTGTTGTTTTCCAGTGATTTAGCACTGCCCACGAGTGCTGCACCTTAAGCTGGATTTTACAGCAGCCAGAAAAGGGTTCTCTTCTCGTCAAGCAAATAGAATTTTTTAGTGCCGTAGCATTTTAGTGTTTGCTTTCGTTTTTAATTTCGACTTTATTTATTTATATCTTTTGCCGTTTTGTAGATGGAAAATTGGTGTCTAAATTAGAATTCAGCTCAAGTTGTGCAGTATAGTAGTACATAGCACAGTTTGTCGTCTTGTATTGAGTGGTATGTGGGTTAGGCAAACAAACTGCAACCAGAATAGAAATAGAAATGTGCGCCCATTTTGGTAGTACTCGTTGGGCTTTTGGCTTTAGTTGGTTTCCATGCAAGTTGTTCCTCATGCAGCTGCTGCCCTCGAGCCAAATGTAAGCACTTCTGTGGTTCAACAATTAAAACGAAGCGTTTGTTCAAGCTTTGTCTGTCTAACAAAACTCTCGTCCTTTCCCTCCCTCCCTCCGCCTCTCTCCTCTCACACTGTGTGTCCCCATTCTTATTTCTGGTGTGGATCTATTTGTCGGTATTTACCCCGGGGTACGTGTGAATCTCCATGTACTATGTGCTGCCCCTCATGGTGTCGCATTGTGCAACGTCAATTGTTTTGAATTGTTTTTAGTGTCTGTTTCTGTAATTTTTTCTTTATTTTTTTGGATTAGAAATCTTTACAATGCAGCTGGATGCATTGCCTCCTAGGAAAACATCTGGGAGCTAATGGGAATTCGGAGTTTTAAAGACAACAAACCTTTTCGTTCGAGCACATTTCGCATGCACTGTACATTTTTAATGCTCTCTGCTGATCAATGTACGAATTTATGTCTGTGCGTTGAATTTAATGCGCTCCGACTCAAGAGATTTCATTTACTTATGTTAAACCAACAGCCCCTAAAAGACTTTGGGATTAAACTGAAATTGTTGCCGTGTTGCGCTATAAAATTGTAATGCGAATTTTCTGTTGAGATTTAAAATGTATTACTTTGTGCAAGGTCAGTAAAATGGTAATCGGGTAGTCTTATTTAAGAGTTAATAATGTATACTTTAGAATTATATGGTAAACGAAAGTAAACTGGTAGTTAACTATCTGAAGTCAGCAGAAGATGGCAACCCATTTTGCAAGTGTGTTAGTCTCTCAATTGTGAGTATAAACATGTATTTTTATGGCCAGTGAACTGTATTTGAACTGAAAGTGACTTCAACCATTTTACAGCAATTTAACACCCTGTAATATGCTCTTTCATATCATATAGAAATCTAAAACCCAATCACATGTGACATTATGTAATATCCGAACCAAATGCAAATAAATATGTTTGAAAAACTCATTCAGGCAAAACCATTTAAGTACAGAAGCAAACTCAATATGCATGCAAAGAAAATAATGGAATAGTATAAAATTTGCCTGATAATCCAATAAAGTCAACGACAGACAGACACACACACACACATATGTATGTGTAGTACACAGAGGAACAAATAAGAGGAAAAGGCGAGAAAAGAGCGGAAAATGAAAGACAGGAAGAGGCACTCGGCTAACAACTTCATTGATACGCACGCAAGTCAAGAAACCTCGAAACCAAACCACAGAGTCCTAAGCACTTGCTTACAACAAGCCAATGGAAGTTAAACCACATTTATAAGTCGATGGTGGGCAACACACCCACACGCACACACACACACACACACATACACAATACATATGCAATATGTACCATCTTAACATATTATCCCCTCTCTTGCTCTATCTCTAACATTTTGTCTCTTTCTTACTGTCTTGTTGACATTAGATTGTGTTTAAAGTGGTTACGCACACACTCACATATCACATAACATAGACGACACACCCACACATACCATACACAGGCACACACCCACTCGTGAGTAGTGTGGTTGGGCATATATAATGCCTCTAAAATTGTCTACTTATACATTTATGCAAGTGCCTGGGCCTGTCGGGATCATATGCCACATTGTCACACTTCTGACTTGAGTGTCACATGGAGTGTACGTGTGTGTGTGACTGTGCTTTGGAGTGTGGGTGAGTGCGTGTCTGACAATTGTTTGTTAATGTTTGGGAGCCCAAAACGGAAACGGAAGTCTAAATGACATTTACTCAATTTGCGAGCAATTGATTTTCTTTTTGCACCCGAAAGCTAAATAAAAGTAATAAAAACGTGACTTTTAGCAAAAAATATCAACAGGAATGAGTTCAGAAACAGAATCAAATTTTAATCCATGCTGAACAACGGACTTTTATATACCCTATGTAATAATGTTTTTATTTTATTTGTTAGAACTAAATACAGAAGTTCCCTGCTATACTTATACTTAATTTATATGCATCTGTCTTTTTCTACTACTCTCAACACATTTTACTACAGTTATACCCCACTCAAACATATTGCAGGGTATACAAATAAAGTAAAATGGCATCGCCAGCACTTTGCGCATATTGCGGAGTTTCCATCACTCGAAAACCCACAAGAGGCGCCTGCTTTTATGAACTTCAAAAGCTTCTTTCACACAATGTGCTCGACTATTTTCCTTGCCCTTTTCCTATGCACAGTGGGGGTGTGTAGATTGAGCTGATTGTATTCGATATAATCATACATTGTTGACACATTATTCAAGTATCACTTTAAACACTTTTGTGCCGAGTATTCTTTTCGCTTCCTTTAGCTTTACAAACAGTTGTTTTACTTTGTATTGTTTATTTAATATGGCACACAATTTTAATTTATTGTCAGTTTTTGCATATGTTAAATGCGTCATCAATTATTATAATGCACAGAGCATACGCTATTTTTAAATGCATATTTATAATTAATTATATTAATTACACGTTTTATCTTGTCCGTGTGTTCAGTCTTTAAATGTTTTTGTGCCATTAACGCGACATAAATCAATTGTATGAAGAGGTCATGTGCTACCATTTACATTGAGAGCACCATGTAAGTTAATGCGGTTGCAATTTTATTTTAATACAGATGGAGAAAGGAGTATGGAAAAGGAAAAATGTCAGAGTTAAATTAAGTATGTTAGCTAAAGCAAATTTTGTGAATTTTCATTTTAACAGTATACAAAATATTATTTATAGTAATTAATGTATAACTGATACTTACACATGTTAGTATTAGCTATTAAAACAATATTACTTTGATACAAAATCAACATTCAAACATTAAATTAAATTCTAGTTTACCTTACACATATTAATTTTCTCGAAGATTCATTAGGTATGTTTTCGTTCATCACAGCAAATATAAATAAGCTCACGGGTAAGACTAATTGAAAATTGAAACTCTTAGAGGTGTGGAATGAACGAATGAATGATAAGATTCATTGGAGAAATATGTATGAGAATGTTTGCTTACAAACAAAATTGAATTTTTATCGCTGCAGCATCGCAAACCGAAGGAAAAAGAACTGAAAACATGGCAGCAAAGCGCATGAGAAACATTCGAATCAATGAACAAGAAAAACGTAGCTACAAACACATGCGCAGGCATACATGTGTGTAACAGCCAAAAAGTATGCAACATAAGTTTAAGCGTTGTGTAGTGGTAGGTGGCAGGTGGCAGGGAGCAGTTGGTAGGTGTCTGGTGGCAGGTGATACGTGACCTAGTTGACGGGCATTGCCGCAGCATTACAGCAGATACTTAAATCTTATGGAAGGAGGAATTGATACCGCATGCATTGAGATACAATTCATACCAGACCTTGGCAGACTGCCGACTCCACATGGCAATATAGCGATATATACAATATGCAAAATAGCAATAAGTGTATAAATGCACGAATCGCGTATCGCATTGCATATGTAAACGGGGTTAAGAAAATCAAACAAAAAATTATTCAAACATTCTAGCACAAATGAAACTGAAAACGTTGCTAAGAATATTGGCTTATGCTTAGGTGACCTTTAACCGCATTGTAATTTGTTATGCAGGACACACAGAGTACTAACTCTTCGAGTCTCTGGTTTATTCTTTTCAGAAACTAATCCGATCGTCTGCTGACCGTTGCTGTGAACTAAGTCATAAAAACTTTATGTGTCAAATGTCATAATCCGAAATCACTTTGCAGCCGGCGGTCAAACTCATAAATTTCTGACCTTTGTGCACATTGCTTGGGCCGATTTCATGTAGGCATTTAATGGAATATCCCCATTTTATTATTATTTATGTTTCACTTTAGTTTTGCTAAACGAGGCACGCACATGATTTCGATAAAAGCTCAATCCCAAAAACAGAAACTCATAAAATTTACGAGCCAACGTAAAAGAATAAAAGTAAAGCCAAATCTCCATACACATGCCATACACAAAATATTGTATTTCAAATGCTTCGCAGTCCATTGAGCATTACATTGCAAAATCATACTAAACGCTTCATAATTCCCCCACGTTTCCATATATTGCTTCATAATATGCAAATCTTAAAACACCCTTTTTTAAACCTTTGCCCAATCAAGAACATGAATATTTAAATTTTATTGTATGTGCACTCAAATGCTTTCTATTTAATTGCTCCGAGTTTGCGAGGGCAAGTATCTTTTCTAGGATTATGTGTGAACAATACCCAAATTTTATTTCATAAAAATAGTTAAGACCACAAATGGTTTGGGCTTTGCATATGAAAGTGTATTTTGGACATATTTTAATAGGTTTATGCGAGCTGCAGACATTTTTGCCTTTAAAAGCAATTGCATTTAATGTGTAATGTTCTCATTCAACGAACGTCACTTAAGTCTTGAGCTACAAATTCAAGTATAATACTTTATAGCGTCTGATTGATTGAAAGCCTCTTAATTTTTATTCAATGAGCATCAAATGAAATGGAAAATTCGTGCAAAGAACTGCCGAGCAATCTATCTTAAGTTATAAGATAAGCAAACTCCGAACTCCAAACTCCACTCGCGCATATTCAAACACAATTCACATTTTCCTTTCAAATTAGAAAACCTTTTTCAACTCAGTCACCATAAATCACGCTAAACATTAAATTATGCACATAAAACGCCAGCAAATCCTCCAACATGAACAGACACCCTACTGAGGGATAAAAAAAAGGGACAAAGCCAAGCGAAAGCTGCTACAATTATGTGTTTAATGCATAAATCAAAAACTCATTTAAAATTAAATCACAGCATTCAGCAAATCACAAAACAAAGTTGCACAGAAAACGAAAAAAAAAGGAAAAACACTGCGATATGAAAGCAATTATTTTCCATCTTTTTTTTTGCACTCCTGTATTTTCACAAAGGTTTGTGTGTTTGTAGAAGCTTTCGTTTGAATGTACGTGTATTTGAGTATGAATTATTCTCATATTCTACATGCATATAAAAAATTCAAAAGCCAGCCAGTTACAAGAATAACAACAATAATAATAACAACAACACGAACAAGAACAGTCAGCGTCAACGAGTGTATAAAATGTTTATGTAGAAATAAATTGAATGCCGCCAAAAGAGCCGAGCTACGAGTAAATGTATCAAGCTGGCAAGCAGCGGCTATTAAATTCAGCAAAATACGATTAAATTATCTGTGTGAAGACAAATTGTGAATACTCTCTGGCAGGAAAAAGTATTATTTATGCGATTGCTTTATCTATATGTCTGATGGCAAAATGTTGCTTCCCAACGTAGTTAATCATAACGAACTAAAAGATAATTAGTGTTGGTATCCTATAACATTGTATACATCAAAGTGTGCCAAAATCATATATTTTAAAGGGTAACATTTCTATCATCTTACCACTGAGATGATAATTTAATTTATAACTCTGCTATTATTAATTATTTTCTTTAAATTGTTAATCATACAAAACGAGTTTCTTTATTTTCTACTTCGATGGCGGTTTCCAAAACGAATACAAGTAGAGTAAGCAACGCTAACTGATTGAAAAACCACAGATTTTTCTTGCATGACAAACTGATTGACATATTCTCAACTGACATGTGCACAGTAAGAGTATATAGACGGTTACTGTATTTTATGCCAGGACACCTACGCATATGGCGCAATAATTTAAGGAAGCCAACGCCATTGCAGCTTGGGACAGAACGGTGGTTACATTTATATATATGAATGTGTGCGTGTGCCTGCTTGTAGGTGTGTGGGGTATGAATAAGTATCACAAACGACGTTGTTGCAGGACCATGTTTGAGCGCCACATGTCAACTGTCGGCAGCTGCGCACATGCAAGTCAGATACTTCATGACGTTGCCACCTATACAAGCATGGAGACATGCACATAACACACACAGACAGGCATACATAGGGGCAGACAGGAAGTGAACGGAACACTCGACAATACAGGGCCAGGCTAGGCCAAACTTCAGTCAAGACTCGAGTACGTGTCGCCACACAGTTGCACAGTTGGCTTGAGTATAATGGGGAGACAATGGCAAGAAGCACAATTTCTGGAGTTAAAATGCAGACGTTTAGCTTCTCAGTCTCATGTCCTTTCTCATACTGTGATCTATTCGCACAAATGTACTTTGCATGCTGTCAGAACTTGTCAGGAGCACAGCGGTAACTGCAGCTGCAACAGCAGCAGCCGCCTGTCTTGCAAAATGTTATACACTGAGAAAAATTACTACTATATATAAATAGGAATATGAATCTTGGATAATATTAACTATTTAGTCTCATGAAACATTTATAAAATGGATAACATATTAATATTTATTAAATAAGTGCATTTTTAAGACGAAATGTAGGAGTACCCAAATGACAGTGTACTTGCTTCTGTATTTCACTCATATCACTTACAGCAAACCTTCCCTTTCCTGAACGTTTGCTGTCCTGTCATGTCAGACTATTGTAATAGATATGCTAGTGACTAGATATCCATTATGAATACTCAATGATGAGCAGCATGAGCCGCAGCATGTGACCATGTCAAGTTCTATTTAAGGGTTAGAGGGTTATCAAGTGCCAGGCAGCAATTGCTCTACTCACTACTCTCTCTTGACTCTTGGGTGAAAGTGAACGAGTATCCCTTTTTTGGCCCTACTAATGTCTAGTGGCCCTGCAAAATGGCTCAACAAAAATGGTTCAGAACTCAAGCTGTGAGTGCTCTCAAGAAGTGAACAACGAGGGTGGCACTCAAGTCTTGGAAAATTTATTGATTCCCACAAAAGGGAATGGAAAAAATATGGCTCATGGTAAAGCCAACTGATAATAATAACAACATATGTCCATAAGCGTTTTTGAAGCAATAAAATGGATGTGTCAAGTAGGTCTACAGGGCGCTCTAATTGAGTTCAATATAAATATATAAGTAATAGCAGTTCTGCTGTCTGCTGATAATAATAACAACAATATAATGCCATTATGGAAAAGCTCACAACCAACTTCAGTTCAGGCAACTGATAGCATGACCGTCATGCGTTCATAAGTATGCTATGAAAAACTATTTGAGGGAGTGCCATAAAAGCTAACTACAATCGCTTTATCACTTATCTACACACGGGCACACACACACAACACATGAAGCATTAGCTATTTCTAGTAATTTCTTTCGCAAATGCTATATATCAGCATCAACAAGCAAGAGCACAATAATCGTATATCGACTAAAAGATACCTGTTCCATTGCCTACAAATAAGTTTAAAAGTTTTGTGTATTTAACTGAATTTATACAAATTATTTAATTTAAATAATATTCAAGGAAGTTTCCTAAGCTATGTATGTCTATATATAAATTTCCTAGAATCTAAATATCTGGCTCTTTCTAACGACCTAAGGGTATACAAATGCTGAAACTTCATAACGCATCGCAAATGCAGATTGTCAAGTGTATTTGTGTGTATTTTATATACTAAATCCCTTCTAATCCATTTTGCATGCAACAATATTGTTCAGAGACATCAATATACACTCGTGTATAGAAATGTTCTCAACTGTCTGTGGATTGCATTTCAAAAACAAAACTTTTTTAATGTAACTCAATTCAAAGTTGTTGTTTCTTTTACTTTTCGAACACAAATTGTTGGTGTAGTTGGTTTATTGTAAGCTCCTCTGTTATACTATTGAAAGCTCGTGTGCAGTACCATATATATATATTATTTTTTATATGTTGTCATTGCATTTATGCAATTGACTTGATGTCTCTTTTTTCACTTTGTTTGAAAAACTCAACACACGTTTTTTTGTTCATCCACAACTTTTATGTGAGATAATCGCTGGCAATAATTCATAACCATAACAAGAAAGAAAAGTACAGTCGAGCACGCCCAACCGTATAATACTCTCTGCATTTTTTTCCCGGTTAAATTATTAAAATCGGTATCAAGATATTACAATGTATTGTACTTGCATTAAAACACGTTGAAACAAAAACAATCTAAGCAAAATCACACATACATCTGTTTGTTTGTGTGCGAATACACACACGTTTGACATTATATGTGTTTATACATGTACATATGTATGTGTGTATTCGGCCAGCGACTGCCGGCCGCGCTGTCGCCACACAAGCAGCGAAAACGTTTCTGTCTCGCTTGCACTCATTAGTGATATTGCGTTCAATTATCAATGTTGTAACGCTTATAGTTTTCTTGTTTATAGTCCGATTTCAATGCGACTTTTTAGGAAAGTTTTATATAGTTAGTCTCCATTCGAATTATACAATTACAATGCTGTACTATATGAACAAATGCCTGTAGGCGTAAGGAGGTATTTTTATGTATTGTGGGAAAAGGGGGCGTGGCAGTCCAAAATTTTACATGCCAATGCATTTGCGCTGCCGCTAGGAACCACCACAGCAAAATTGGTGATACTAGGTGCCATGGTTACTGAGATATTCGCCGAAAACACCGTTTTTTTCCGAGGTGTGTCTAGTTTTTTGCTCATTGTGGGCGAATGGGGCGTGGCATCGAAATAAAAAAAGATTCTTGTATTGACTGACTAAATATGTGATCGATTGACACCAAGCTCGATATTGTAGCTCTTACCATCTCTGAAATCTGTTTGTTCATACGGACAGACGGACAGACAGACGGACAGACGGACAGACGGACAGACGGACAGACGGACATGGCTATATCGACTCGGCTTGTGACGCTGATCAATAATATATATACTTTATGGGGTCTGCCACGCCTCCTTCTGCCTGTTACATACTTTTGCACAAACCCAATATACTCTTGCAGAGAGTATAAAATATCAATTTTTGACTACAGTATCTGAGTAAACGGAGGAGTAACTGTTATCAACGCGCATAAATTTTAATCTACACAGCACATATACACACAGCAGTTGCCACAACAAACAACAGGAACTATGTACAAAAATATTGACAACGATGCCACAAGCTGAATAAGCGGAAGAAAGGGGAAATCCAGTGACAACCCAGACAGACAAGTGTACCGAGAACAAGAGCAATGACAACGACAACAACAACAGCAACAAAGCAAGACAACAACAAGGACAAAAACACGGACTGGCACAAGGACTATATCATAAGCAGTCAACGGGAGTATCATAAATATATGGAGGGTGCCGCTGCCAGCATATGTTTTAATGCCTGGCAATAAAAATTTATGCATGATTGAAGTTTAGGAAGATTGGCGAAAGGCATCCAAAAAATCTTGCTCAAAATGTCTGCCAGATGCGGGTTGAATTATGTATAAAATAAACGTCGTTTAAGATTTATGCTCATATTAGAGTGACAATCAGAGGGTGAAGGGGAAGTAGCACAATTTAAAGTGTAAAACAAATTAAGGCACAAACAGAAGATTATATAATGTTGGCATGCGGTTAAAGCCAAGCAATTACCCAAACTGTCGACTGGACACCTAATTGAGATAGTAATACGGCTTACAAGTTACAAATCCCTTAAGTGTGTGGCACATTGCATAAAACAACAGCAAAGGCGATAAATAAATAAGGGCGCAAGTCAATGAAATTTATGCGCCCAAATTAAAATCTTAGATTTAAGCTGAGCTGATGCGCATTAGGCTGGCAACGAAACCACAGCAAGACAATTTCTCTTTTTTTTCTCTTACACAAGAAAAACGAAACAAATAATATAGGGGAAATGCCAACAGTGGAAAATGCTATTAAAATGGAGTTCAGTTACATAAACAACCGCAAGAAAGCAGGAACAGCGAAAGTCCGCAACACAATCTAATTGGCACAGGCAAAAAGTAAAAAAAATCAAAGAAAATAAAATAGAAAAAAACAACAGCACCCACAGCATAAAGCCACATTTTGTTGCTGGCTTTCTTAATTTGCTTTGTTGACCATTTTAATTGTATAAAACAGAAATTCCATTTGTCCTTAACAAAATTCCACGGCATTTATATCAATTTTATAAAAATACGCTGCGTATACGTAATGTAGCTATTTATTGTGCGTATGCTTGATGTCTGCTTGTTTTATTGTTTATAATTCAATTGAATTAAGTCATTTATCATGTTCTACTTTTCGATTTCGTTTACTCTACCGGATAAAAATTTCATGCAATTTCTGTGCGGTGGAAATATAATTTATCACATTGACGCTGATGAATTGTTTGTTTCACACTATGACAACTTTATCGTCAGCAGGGAGAGCGGGAGAGGAGGAATGCCATACCTCCATTTTCCAGCGCCTTGTACTGCTTCTCCATCACGTCGTGTTCGTTTTCCTTCTCCTTAACTTTCCCCGCCAACTACAGATTTTGCTGCATCATTTGCTTTGCTGCTTGTCTCTTGTGTTGAATTGCTTGTAAAATGTTTGTAGCTGTCAGCCAAACTGTTGATGTTGTTGTTGTTGTTGTTGTTGTTGTTGTTGTTGTTGTTGTTGTTATTGTTCTTTCTTCTGGTGCTGATGGTACTGTGTTACAGCTGATAATGATTTAATATCACTGCCTTGCTGAATATTTTATGAAATGTTCTCGCCTCGTTTGTTTAACTTTTCGTCGCATTGCAGTGAATCACAGAAATATTATATAATTCTCACAATTGCAATGGGCAACAAATTGTTTGGCTTTTGTTTCCAACGGAAAATTATGCCGCATTGTGTAAATATTTTGCATATTCTGTGGCAGCTCTGCTAAATTGCAGGCATTTGAAAGCCAAACATGTCGCTTTAAAGTCATTTAAGTTGTATGCTGTTTAATTTTTATCGGTAACTGTTAACAACATTTATTCAACTGCGTCTTGTTCAGAAAAATTATATATTATAATTTATAAAGCTATATAGTTGTACAACAAATAACTAAGCTTACCCTAACATTAATTAAAAGTTGACATTTTTTGAATTAACGTGCTTAAATTACACTGCTTAAATATATATCAAAGTAACGCCTTTCTGACAGTTGGCAAGGAGTCGTGCAACAATTAAATTAATTTTCCACTGCAGCTTTTTATGCGCTTTGGGCCATGTCTGACTCGTTTACCCAGTGGCTTTGTGGCAAGTCCAACAAACTAACTAACTAAGCAGCTGCTTGGCTGCCTCCCTGAACTGTCAGTCTGTCACTCTGACGGTCTGTCCGGCTGCCTTTCCTGCTTGACTGACTGACAGTTTCCCTTGTCGCCCAGCCGCCCGGAAGACACAAGCTCATAGCGCCTACTTTGACTCTGACTGGCAGCTGTTGACTGCGTCTATCATAGCTGCCATCAGGAGTTCCTACTCGAAACTCTCCCCTCATGCAAATGCTAGTTGGTAAATGCAGAGCTTCACGACGACGCTTTTGACATATTGAATTAAACACAAAAAAAAAGGGAGAGAAGAATCGTTGATGTCGCCCTCTTACCGGGCAATAAACACTTGATGCCAGCTAAAAGCAAATTACTGTCACTTAATTAGTTAGTTTGCTCCATTCAAGGCAAATTTGATTGAATAAAATCTGCCAAGAAACTGCACAAAATCATATCTAAACAACTCCAATTGTTTATGCATTCAATCAAAATATTAGTTTAGCATCCAAAAGGCGATTTTCAGCACTTCACACCGATAATATATGATTTCTAAGCCATGGTAAGTAGGCTAATGGATAAACTCTGCCCCTGGAGCAGTTGATATTTACACATAGACAGCATTTTATGCAAATGCGATCATATATTTATAGCTTCTTAGATCATAAACATGTCATGTGCAGGACCCAAGCAAGTTTTCAGCACCAAATGCAAACAAATTTAAATGCAAATGAAAAATATTGCAAATTATGCTATTAAAATGCAAACAAAAATATTCTATTTCAAATAAAGCTCTTTGGACTTGGCCATAAACTGAACGCATTAGGTAAGCCACCAACCCCAAAGGCTTTATATAAACATGAATTGCTAAAACAAACATTTGGTAATAGATACATACACATAGCTATAAGAATTTATACATCACTTTCGAATAGCATTAAATTCTTCCACTGTGCTGCTCATGTGCTATTTATATGTCTTGCTTTGCCCAAAAAATTGCAGGTAGAGTTAGCCCCCCACACTGCATCCCACTACACCACAGCACTCTACACCACTACACGGCAAGTGATAAATTTGAGCACAAAATTGCACTGCTTACACATTCGCACAATGGACGCAAAACATGGGCCGACATTTAGCCACCTGCTTGCCACCTGAAGACGAATAAAAAATTGAGTAAATGCGCTAATGTTGAGTCTCAACTAAGAAATACCCGTTAGTCAAGTTTAGATTTGTATTTTAAAGAAAATGATTTGAAAACTATTATGTTTTTATAAATGGGAAATAAGAAATCTTTCAAATTGAAACTATATAAAATTATAAAATTTTTATAAAAATTTTTGTAGTCTTTTTTTAACTTGTAAAATTTTTTTAAATATTTTCATGCTTAAGACAACGCCTGTTCTAGCTTTTTATAAAATTGTATCGACTACGTATTCCGCTTCTCTATGATTCAGGGGTATTAAAGGTTTTTGAAGTGAAGGCGGATTGTGGTCCCCGTCGTGGCTTTCTTCCATCTGTTTTCAGTCCAACTGTCCAGCTGTGAGTGTGTGTGTAAATGTGTCTGTGTGTTAGTGTGGTTTTGGTGTTTGCCACCTTTTGCTTGAAACTGCAATTAAATGCTGTTGAATTTGCTGCAAACTAAAATATTTTGTTTTAATTATAAACTTGTGCACGTTTCGCATTCAGAGGCTGACAGTTTGAGCGTTTCCACATTTCACTGCCACTTCATTTGATGCTCATTTGAGTTAATAAAATGCCAAGTATTTAGCTACGAACTGCACAAATTGCACACATCCAGTGAAATACATTTAATTGAAGTTGAAAAATAAACATTGCGCTGAATGGAAAACGGGCTAATTGGTAATTGCTTTTGGCTTTAGATTAGTTTCCATTTATTTAAAATAGTTGCTAAATAACTCAACGAAACCCTGTTTACTTATTTAATTTTAGTGGAAACCACTCTGTTTAAAACTGATATGTTAAAACACACAATTGAAGAAATAAGCAAACGGATACCATTCAGTAAAATAACAAGCAAAATACTCACTAGTTAGTTTGTATGTTTATTGTTAAGTACTTTTAATTCGCTTGAAATAAAAGTTGGCAGCGTTATATGCATGCAATTGTAGTAAAGTTCTTTTATATCGCTTTTTTATTTAATGTTAAGTAAAAATTCATTTTTTTTAGCCACCCCACCAACAAGAGGCATTAAAGAGAATGTTTTATTTAAACTGTAAAAAAAGGTAGCCACTAAAATCGGATTTTGTTTGCGTTATTTTTATTGTATTTTATATTATTTATTTACGTTGTTCTTTTGAACAGCGGCGGCAAAAATCCGATTGCAATTTGCATTTGCAGACAGTTTATGCAACATTCAAAATTTATGAGCAGCTCAAAGGCAAAAGCGAAATATACAAGAAAGAAGCATGAAACGGATACAAACAGACGACTTTAAAATATCCGTACTTAAACTGTTGCATACTTTTAGGTCAACTCCCTGCTTTAAGCAGCTTTGTCTGCTGTTCTATACTTTACTCGGACTTGAGACATTTAAAGCTACAACAATATACACTTACTCTGCGATTAACGGGTATAAATAGCTATGCCAAGGATAACAACTAAGGCACACAAACAAAAACAATGACCTGCCTTTCGACACAAAGGAGATCCAATTTATTATTATGGCAAAATAAGTGCGGCGATTTGTGAGTTTGAGTGTGTGTGTGCGTGTATGTGTTGCCAGAAAAAACTATACAATATACAAACGACAATAAAAATAAAGCAACGCGTTAATTGCAATTCCCAATTGACCACAAAATGTATACAACAGAAAATTTGAAAACATAAACTGAGGGCAGTTCCATGAGCCTAAAGCCCAGCAAATGTATGTGTGTGTGTGTGTGTTATGGCTGTCACATAAAGTAGCTAATTACTGTTAGTTATGTTGCTTCCCACAAAATGTCGTAATTTATGCGTTGGTTTGTGTGTTTGAGTGTGTGCCTGTATGGGTGTATGGCTGTATGGGTGTATGGGCTATATGTGGTTTTATGCTGTGTGGCAAGAGCTGCGGTTACAACACCATAAAATATCTGCTCTGCTTTGTGACAGTATGTGTGCGTTCATGTGTGTGTGTTTTGGTGTGTGTGTGTGTGGATGCCAGTTTATGGTCCTTACGGCTAAATGCTGTCAAATGAACATTTTGCATGTTTCTTGCTGGCAGGCAGCTTTTAGGCGTCCGTTTTTTGCGTAAAAAGCAAGCGGAAATTTGTCAAACATGTGTGCCAAAAGCAGCAATTGCTATTTGCTGTAGCCAAAAAATTTGAGCGCCTTTTTCATTAACCCAGTTGGATGAGCAATAGAATTTTGAAAACTGGCACAGTCAAACCAAGTCCTGCTGCCCCTGCATGACCTCAAACTGTCACACAGCTCAAACGAATTCCATTAAGTTGGAATTCGAAATGAACATGCCAGGGTTAGGCGAACTGTGAGATAGAAATAGAAATGGAGAAAGAGATACCAATTACTACACAGCCCGAGGCACACACTTTCAGCATGAACAGCAAAAACAACAACTACGAAACCAACAACAACAGCACCAACAACAACAGCAAGTAAGTAAATTTATCTGTCTGTCTGTGCAATTGCACTGACAATTTTGCGCTCATTTGGCCAGCAAAGAGACACCCGAAAAAGCATGCAGCACTAAACGTAAAACTATTTAATTAGGCTAATCTATTTACATTGGCAGCAGCAGAAGGGGCGGCCTCAGACACGCCCCCATCAGTCAAGTAAAAGCACTTGCAATAGACTTCACCAATCTACAAAATAGAGATGGACAGCAACCGCACGATAACAGTTGAATAGGGAATGTCGATTGATTTGAGTAGCGAAGGCTAAAGGGGTCAAAGTAAAACACTATGAAAATTAAGCAATTAATAATATTAATAGTTAAGAATAATAAATATCAATTATTCGTTAATACAATCTATACAAACTAGCGATCAACGCTAAAGTCACGAGCTGCAAAACAAGGAATGAATATTGTATGAACACGATGAATACGCGCTAGACACGTTGACATCGCTGTCAGTCGCACAAAGCGAGTGCCTAAAACTATGCAACGCATTGCAATACAATAAAAAACTTCGTCCTCCGCGTGTCACAGTCAGACACTTGGTGAGCACGAGGGGGTAGAGCAGAGACATGAGATGCGAGTTCCATTAAGCACTAGACAATTTACACAGCGAAATTGTCAACTCGATATTTCGATGGAGGGCAGAGCAGAGCAATGCGATTTAGATGAGGCGACAACTTGTAAATGAGGGATAGGAAAGGGAAGTAGAGGGTGCAGTGTACAGGGGATAAAGGATGTGTCGTGTTTGGTGCTTTTATTGAATTTGCACAAAGTGCTTGTTTGTCTGCTGTCTAAGTGGATAACGATTTCAGTGAGAACAGGAGTTGGAGTACGCGTGTGTGTGTGTGTGGGTGAGTGTGTATATTGGTGTGCCTGCGGGATAACAACCAATTCAACGTATTATCGTCTTTTATTGCACAAAATATACTTGAAAAATCGACATTTTCAGTTAATTGGGTTGTACTTAAAAGCTATGGCAACATAAAATAACAAGGTATTTCAATGGGCAAGAAACAAGGCAAGTCAATTAACACTTAAAGCTATTGAACTTATCAACGTGGAAAATACTATGGAAGAATATAGTATTAATGTAAAGCAAAGTTCTATAAATGATTTATAAAATAAAACAATCCATGCGTAAAATGAATATTTCGCTTGCAAATTATCCAAGTTTGGTTTAGCCTTTATTTAAACAAATGACAGACTTTAAGCCAATTTAATTACGTTGCTAATTGGTAATTAATTAGTTTTTGCACACATTGCTGCTGCTGTTCTTGCTTGTAATGGCAAGCTTCGAATGAAATTAATGAGGTGCGTTAAATTACCCCAATAATTGAATTAAATGCCAGTGCGCATACACGGCGCATACGTAATGCCAATCAATGAATACCAGTGGACCAAAAACATAGAAAAAGCTAATGCAATTGTAAATGCAATTTCGAATGCAAATTGCGAGTGTAGCCACAATTATTGGAAATATTCCGTTGAACAATTTCATCGAATTCCGTATACGCCACGTGTGCTATGGGGAGGCGGAGCACAAGTTGATCATGTGTTTGCAACTTGATGTCATATTTTATTTGATTAACTTGACTATGAATTGGCCCACGACTGGGTGGCAAATGACCATCGACCACACCTGCGGTTAGCCCGACATATGCAAGGCTTTTGGCCAATTCCCACTGACTTCGTACGCCGCATTTGCGTCTATTTGTATTGACCTGGCCAATGTATCGTCGGCAAACACACAATGTTGACTTTAATTGTGACCTCTTCATTACGGCTGGTTATTGCTGATTACTTAGCACCCTACAAAGGTCAGCCACAGCGGGTATATCTAGGTGAGCGGAATGCAGTATTATGAATATTTTGCCACACCTGTTACTCGATATAATTGTAATGAATGATTGTAAAAAAATCATTTTTATCAATAGGTTTATATGTCATATTTATAACTGTTTTTACCCCATTTCCTTTCTATGAAATTTCGTGTACATGCGCTTAAATAAACATGTTTTAGCATTTGTGTTCACTTCCCATTGTTGCTGCCTACATAATCAATGTATGAATTCAAATTATCATATTTTCCGACAGAGATTTGTTAATTAAATAGCAGACAGAGCCAGTTAATTAATTAATGTATTTAAATATGCAATCTAGGACATAATCAGATTGCATAACTAATATCGAAATGGCATTTCAAATGATTGCCATACATGCAATTATTATCAATGCAAAAAACATTGAATCTCCATTTTAATTACATGACGTATTATTCAATTATAAAACAATATTGTTGATTACAATTTGCAAATAGTATTGCATTATAAATTATAACAAGCACAACGCTTCTTTCATACTAACTTGTTTGCTCATTTGGGTTTTTGGCCAACTGCTCGTTTAACCGTTTTTAAATGCATACATAAATTTACGACAAAAACAATTTCACAATCTACAGCTCACATGTCTGGCGTATTTGGTGCATGTTCAGGCCAATGACGAAAGCTCATATTTTGTGTCGAGCCATATCAAAGTATGGCTAACCCGGATATCCTCGATTTGGCAAGAGAACGAAGTTAAAGGGCCTGATAGGCCATGAGGGGAGGGTGGTTTAAAAAGTGCACTGACAAATGTCGAGTGTCAGGCCGCAAATGTCAGCAAGTGACAAGTCAAGCAGTGAGTGGGCAACCAGCCAAAACCTGTCACATGTCGCCACGACGTGATTTATGTGCAAGAGCAGTGAAAATTCTCACAGGAGCCACAAAAGGAACAGCAGCCACGTTGATGGTGACCATAACGACCGTGGCGTTTAACGTTGACTGACAGACACATCTAAACCAAAAACAGGTAAAACCAAAAAAAACCTGAACTAAGTCGACTCTCGACTAGGAAATACCTTTTACTTGTACATCGTGTACGTATTTGACAAATGGCAACTGGCAATGGGCTCAATATACCCCCAAGCAAATTTGGCTGAAAAGTACTACCACTCCCTTATGATACCCTGTACACTTTGTACCCAGCTCCGCTTATCGACTGCATATAAAATCGTCTATGTGAAAATCTAGTTTGCAACTTTTGCTGTCAGCTGTAGACTGTGCCGTTGCATGCTGACGTTAATGCCATTACGTATACGCAACGTGTGTGTGCAACTTTTGTAAAAATTGGTGCGTACGCTCTGAATTGTGCAATTTGATTTGCTTTTAATTAGAGTCAGCGCATTTAATGCCTGAACAATGCCAATTACTGCCACTTATCAGCAGTTGCACACATTTTGGCTTAAATTCACGCACTGCACATAATTCATAATTAACTTTCCATATCGCTAATTGGCAGTGAGCAACAGACGCTTTGCCAAACTGTGATGCGTACTGGAAAAATCAATAAAGTTAAAGGAAATTTCAAACAAGTAACTAAAGTCCTTGGCTCAATATCACACTCATGGCCAATTCACTTGACATATACGTAGCAGCACTTCGACAAGCACTTTACATGGTTGGTTTTTGTAGACACATTTTCAATAATATGTACTTGTACTTGCCAATGCCATTGTCAGCACTTGAGTTCAAAGACTTGGGCTGCAAACAAAGCTGGGGGCTAATGCCCATAACGGTCAAGGACAGCAATGAACTGTTGAAAAATTGATGTAGTTATGTTCTTGGAATTTTTTTTTTAATTTATCGATTATACGCAGAAATGTGTTGAATTCATTAGTCAGCAGAGTTGTTGAAAATTCTTATCGAATATTCGCAAAGTGGAAAAAAACTAAAGATAATTGAAATATGATGCGTTGCGGGAAAAGTTCCTAGTGGCGCCAGTGCGGTAATTTAAGTCAAAAGTTTCTCAATGGTCGTAGAACATGCTTAAAGTTTGCGCAAGCGAAAGACTTCAACTCTTGAGAGATACAATTTATATGTTAAACATCAAAATTGCATTAGGCATTACCATAAAATGAATTGCAGCAGCGAAAAACTTCAAATTTCAACGTTGACCGCATCGATTCTCAGCACTTTTTTACCCAGCACCGTGAAGGAGTCGACTTGAGTCAGTTGGCAACCTCTTGGCACCAAACAGCAGCCAAGCGCATTTGTATTCATTAAGGAATTTCCGCAAGTTTTTCAAGTTCTTTTCCCGGTTGCCTGTCGCGCCGCTTCCGTTTCGTTGACTCTTTCTTCTATCTGGCTGCTCTCTCTCTCTCTTTAAACATTTTCTTCTTGCACTTTTCTTTAACAAATGTTGCTTTACACTCTGGCTTCTTTTTGCTTCTCGACATGGTTGATTAAAATGTCAAATGCCGTGCATATTTTAAATGCCGTCGCGCACCAGCAAGCATAAAGCACACAAACACAAAGCGAAGAAGACTCTGCCCAAAAAAAAAAGACCCGAAGAAACCAAGAAAAATGGCCAAAAGCAACAGCACAAAATGGAGCCATACAACGCGGCAATTAAGAGACAAACGCGCTGAGCTTGTGGCAAATGGCATGCGGCATGCGGCATGCGTGCCAAGCCGCATGAACTTCCATTTAAATGGTGTACAATATTTTGCGCTTAATATTTGACTTTCTCGTTACTTTTATTTTTTATTTGCAGATTTTCAAATATTCATGCAGCCAATTTGCACTTGAAACAATATTTTTGGTTACTTTACTGGCTTTCATTTTTTTTTGTTTTTCTTTTTTGATAATTTATGCAGGACATTTGCGAAAAGGTTTAATTAATTGCAAACTCCGCGACAAAGTCTCCTTGCGTTTGGTAGGAAAAACAAACACAAATGACAACATTGCTGACAGCATTCACTCACACTCATGACTACCCACACACCCCCACACCCACACACACACTGCCTGCTGTCAACGCTTTTTATCAGCATCATCATTAAAATCAGCGACATTATGTTGATCACCCTCCTTCCCCTCCTTCCACTCCACACCAAACTCTGCAAATATTGACTTGCAGTTGACGGTTGTACAACAAGGACATTGCAAATTTTAACCATTTATTTGATTTTTGCATTTATTTTCATGTTCCAAAGTTACCGACAAACTTTTAATTACAGCTACCATTTTACTTAACTAATTGTTTTTTTAATCAATGCAACTTTAATGGAATTAAGAACGCAACGAAATCGAATTCAAATGCCACTAAAACTTTATCCAGTAAATACTTAAACTCACTCAATTTCAATGGAAGCTCCTTTAATGCCAGCAAATATCCGAATACCTTTCTGGCTTTTTGTACGCTCAGACAAAACACACAGCACAGCAGAAACACAGAAAAAAAATGAAACAAAAAGAAAAGAACAGGAACTGCCATGGGGGGAAAAGTTAAACAATGAGCTAGAAAACTGCAGCCAAGAAATCAACTCTTCGTGCACATCGTAGTTGACTACATTATTGCGGCAATGTGATTTATTAATGATTCAGGACTGACTCTGAATGCTTGAAATAGAATTCCATTCAATTTCCTTGCACAGCTGGGCTTAAAGGTAGTTTGCCAATTTAATGTTGAGTATCAAGCATGTCTTAAGAGCAAATTCCTTAAGCTGCCTAAAGTTGTTAAGCACTGGTGTGTAAGTTTGCAATAAAAATAAAAGTATTTAGCATTGAACAAAGTTTTAAATAGTCGTAAATTAAATAAACTTCTCTTTAAGAATTTTTTTTTTTATAGTTTTCCCTTACACACTTAACATCATTTATTTTGGATTGCGTACCTGAAAAATTAGAGAAAGAAAAATATATAAAAAATTAGTAATTGCACAAACTCAGCGCGCAACGAAATTAAAGTTAATATATTTTCGAGTGCATAAAAGTGAAACTACAAAACAAACTGAAATTAAACGAAACTTTAACCGCAACTTTCGCAAACGAGACGTTGAAAAATGGCGACCAATGGCAAAGTTTTGCTTATCAAGTGTAAAGCGTTGCCAGGCCAAAATAAAAAAGAAAAAATAAAAATATATATATAAACCGAAAAAAAAAGAAACAACAAATTGTTGCTGGCCTCCGAAGAATAAAAAAAAAAAATTAAGAAGTGGCACAGCGAATGGAGTTGTAGATAAGCGAGGCAGCCAAGCTGCGTGGCAACAACCAAGGCGGACAAATACCAAATACTAATTTAACAAGGAAACCAAAACGCAGTTGCCAGTAAAAACTTGCCCAAAACTTTTTGTTCAGAAAAAAAAAAAAAAAAAAAGAAGTAATAACAACAAATACACAAAACTCGCAAGTTAGGGAAAAGCGAAAGTTCAAATTAGTGAAGGGGAAAATCAAGGCGTTGGCGTTGCCGTTGACTTTTCTCTTGGAGATGGCGTACACTGGTCCAAATAAATGTTTGAAAATTCAGAATTTATTTTTACAACAAAGATTTGTGTTTCAGTCACAACTATTTCCCTTTAAATACAGCACTCCGAAATGTCTTACATTTTAATTAACTTAAAAATAAGTAGGTTTGCCTTTCAAACCCTGCGTTTTTGTCAGTGTACTGTTGATTTATTCGGCTGTTGTCCTTGCGGATCGCTCAAATTAATTGCCAAGAAAAGTAATTACGACGCACGGAGGACAATGAAAATTAACCAGCAAACAATGTGGTAGTGGTAGTGTATATCTAGCCAAGATTAGCTACAACAATTTACTTTTAGACTTCATCATAACTTATACGCCATGTTGACAGTGGTTGGCTGTTAGAGAGCCAGCCAGCCAGCAGTTGAGTGCCAATTTAATGCAAGAACGCTTCACAAACTTCATTTTTCGCATGATGAAAAAGTTTGCCAAAAAGCGACAACAACAACAACAACAAGAGCAACAAACAAAATAATAAAGTAAATGTAAAAGATCATAAATCACATGAAAATACGCGAAATGTTGCTTTTGCGTGCGCCGGAAACACGTCAACATGTTATGCACCGGAAGCTGATATACGTCAGTACTTGGGAAGTAGCAGGAACGGCAACAGCAGCAGCAGCCAACTAGTTAGTTGGCCAAGTCGTTTTAGAACCGGCCAGCAGAAGTCAGTCAAGCAGTCTGGAGGTTGCATGTAATGAGGCACTGATTGGTGCATGAGAAATTGCAATAGAGTCCTCGTCATGTTCCTTTTTTTTCTAGGTTTTTCCGTTGCGTTTTTTACTCCAGTTTGTTGTTGCTGATTATTTTAGCCCAGCTAAGTAAATCAAACAAGTTGACACTTGGCAGCCACAAGTCTTGGACTACATTTTAGTTTGAGGCAAGAGGAAGGCGTTCATAACTTTGCCACTTTATGTGGCACTGGCGTCAAGAACTTAACTTAACCTGCATCCTGTTGCCAGATGCCATTACCCTGATGCTGCTACCCATTTTGCTATTTTAGCATTTTGTACCCCCCACTTTACTTTGCTTCTTAACCCATTACAATGTGCGACATTTTTCATCGCCCATACGGAGAGGCTGACGACACTCCTCCGCCGCTCCGCGCTCCTCGTCTGTCTTTTTTAAGAATTCTGTAGCATTTTTCAAGTGGCAAACGCTTTGCTTTCTTGTCTACTGCAGTTCCAGCACTTTGCATAACTTTGCTGCATAGTTTGTGCGTGTTCTGCTTCTCGGTGCCACTCTTGCCACATTATGTATTATAAATGCATAAACATTGTGCCTGGCGTTTACTTAATGCTGCTACATAACTTGCAGCAAAATAATGGTAATGCAAAAAAAAAGGAGCGTACCCAACAAAATAGAAAGAAACTTTTCAATAATTACAGCTACTAGGAAACTTTTCTTCAGCTCTGATGCTTAAAACGAATCGGGCACTCAACCCAAGAATATACAAATCATTTGAGCCATAATTCAGCGTAGCCATTTGGCCCCAAGAAACATAGTTTCAAAGTGCATTAAGGCTTACAGCTTTTTACAAAAAATATCTAAAAAGCTATTCAAAGTGTTATCAAATTGTGCGAGAGTTTTACTTTAAGTTGAAAATGTCAAACGCAATTATAAAACGCTGTGACAGCTAACGGCACAACTTGGCAGTAAGAAGGCTAACAGTAACAAATATAAGACACCATTCCAGCAACACAAGTCAAGTCACAAGTGTCCTGAAACCTATAAGAATTTACAATATAGACATAAAGAAAAGCCAACCCAAAGTAATATTTATGCACAAATTTACACTATGAAAAACAAATCCAATTTATTTCCACCTTTAAAAAACCACAATATTTAGACACGAACTTCTTTTAAATTTCTACGTAACAATCTGTTCGTGTATAAAATAAATTCAATAACAGTTCGAAGGCAAACTAAGTTTGACAGGCCGTATAAACTAGAAAAAACCACATGAAAATTCAATTTTCGAAAAGTTGTATGGGGGGTATGCGTAATCTGACAGCTAATAAATGTTACGTATACACAGAGAGTGATTGAAATAAAATCAATATAACTACATCAAAACTTCCCCTACGCAAACGGAGCTCGTGAACTTATGCATCGATTAATTGTCCGGGTTAATAGAAATAAACCATATCAAGTAAGTGGGCATAACAGTTTTTTATGGCCAAGAGAATAGAGGGGTTTAGGTATCCGCTTGTACTCCGCTAATTGTTCAGCTTTTGCCAATGCCATTGTCTTACCCCTCTTACCTGGCAAGGTGGCTATGTAGGTCGCCAATTGGATTTCAAGCAATTAAAATCGGATTAAACCTGCTGCGCGTGCGGAAAATAAAAAAACTTTTCTTTGCATTGCATTTTTCTTTACACTTTACTGTTGCGTAATCTGATTGTCTGTGTTTCGCTGTGTGCACTGGGAGGAGAGCAGGTGTGGCTGGAGGCGTGGCAGGCAGGTAGAAAAGAATGACGGAACATGGACATACAAGCATGGCTTGGCTTACTTCTGTCTTACTTGTTACACCATTTTATCCGCATTACCCGGGTAATTGAAGCAGCTTTGCAGGACTTAAAGCGATGCTAACTCGGTAGCATGATTTACGCTAAAATATGTTGGCTTAGCCAGCACCGAGACAAAGGATTTTATGGGAATTGCAATGGAAATTTTCAAATGAAAACTTGATTCAGTGAACTTCAAAACAATCATAAAAAATCGGGCATCTGATTAAAACGCGAGGGTTAATAGTGGTAATAAAAGAATTTAAAATAAATAAATAAAATAAAATAAAATAAAATTTAAACTTAACCAACCCGAATTTCAAACCAATTTTGCTCAGTGAACCGAAATAACCAATGCAAATCTGCTGTAAGTTCTTCCTGCAATCTGAAATGCAATGCATAATATAAACCTTAATCCTTTAACAGTTTCAGTTGCTGTTCTGCATCTTGTGTACACAAAATCCCATTCATTTTACGGAAATGTGAACAAATCCAATTTTGGCAAGCAGCAACTAACGTATTAACCGAAAACTGAACTAATTTTAAAGCATGTCATTGCACTAGAGAAGTATTTTGCTTGAGCACAGGTGCACAGGTGGCACCCAGTGTGACATTAGTCAGGTCTCATTAGTGCGTGCACTAACAATTTGCTAGCACTGTGAGCTGGTCTTGAGCGAGACTAAAGCGCATAATCGCATGTCAACCTAAGCTACAAGTACTGACTGAGAATGAGGCTAACAATGTGTGTGTATGTCGCAAGTGTAATTAATTACTAAATACATGTTTACAGTACACACACACACTCACATTGAGACAACAACATCCACATCTAAACTATGCGTTAACTAACGTTCACACTTCACAAACAGCCAAACCCAAGTATGTGTCTGTTTCCAAGTGAGTCTCCATGATTATGTTGCAAGTAATGCCACGCCCACTTCTCGTTGACTTTTTGTGCTTTCTCTTGTACTCAAAAAAAATAGTGAGTAAGCTTTTGCAGACTTTTGAGTAAAAGATACTCAGCTCACAAGATGTTCTTTAAGATTTAAACACCAAAGGAATAAATTTTGTTGCATACTTTCAGGATTAAGTCCTCCATCAGCTCTATGGAACGCTGTTCATTTAAGTTCGATCGTACTGTTGGCAGAGTGAGTGTGTCCTTATAGCCTCTAGCCTTGGTCGGACAAAGATATATCAACTGACTGTGGGTGCTGAGGTCTTTGAGAACTTGTAACGATTACAACATGCACTCAATCCATGAGTAACGGGTGTAAAAACGAGAAATGGAATGTGTTAAATAACAAGTTTAAGTCAAGTTACAGGACTCTTTCGGTAGTACTGCCAGTCACTGTAAAACCCCGAGCTTACAAATGACTGCCGAGCTTCTTAGTTATGATATGCTATTTCACTTACTTACTCATTCACATTCCCACCCTTTTCTGTCCACTCCTTTTGTCTCTTCCTTTTTCTCATTCTCACCCTCAGAGTGTTAAAATAAATGCTCTACGACTGCCGCTGGTGAGACATCTGAAATATGCTGGTAATTATTTTGTTGAATTTCTCACAGGTTTTACGGTGTGCAATATTTATTGTCTGGCTTCTGGCTGCCTGGACAGTTATTAATGTCCAGGTTAGTTTACTTACGCCCAAAGTCATTTAATAAATGAATTTAATTGCATTGCATTTACACGCAAAGCCGCAGCTGAAGTGCCATTACCCAAAAATGTAATCATAAACTCAAGTGTAAGTATAAATAATGGCTTATTGTTTTATACGTAAATTATTATAAATGATTCTCGAGTCTAAAAATAAATCGGATCTGTGACACTCCCTCTAAAAGTTATTTTGGGTTTCAAAACAAAATAAAAGAAAACATAGTGGAACATATGACGACAGTTATCATATTTTACTTACGCATTATTAAATACAAGTTTATTATAGTTGTTTAGACCAACAAATAGCTGACATTTGTTAACTGTCCAAAAGCCCCCCAACGTATGCAACAAAATTTGAAAGTCAACCAACTTTTCTATTGTCAAGCAGCAGCAGCAACGGCTTTAGTTTGAAAAACTTTAAAGCAAAGCACGTAAGCTGCAGCTGCCTCGTCTCACACCTTTTTCTTATATTCCCTTACTTCGCACTGTACACACTTTTTTCCCTCGACGCTACGTTTGTCAGCTGCATGCTTGCTAGCCATTTTTGCTTTATCCTGAACCACGTATACAAAACAAAAAAAAAACTCTAAAAAAGTCGGAAAGCAGCCAATTTTGCTCAAAGCGTTTGCACATGATTTAGCGCGATTTTTGAGCTCTGTTGTGTGTCCTCCATCGCTTTCCTTGTGCCCTGTTGTTTTTGAGTTTCTCACCCAAACTTCTTGTTTTTCTTTTTCACTTTTATACACATGTCAGAGACACACATCTGCCCACCTTTCAGAAGTGTATGTGTTGTGTTTACAATATTCTTCTGTACAATTTTTCCCTGTAATATGAAATTAATGACGCTCTTTGTTATAGTTCGACCTTCTTCAAATAGTTATCCCAATTACCACTTTTCCATCTTTTAAGTCTTAAAATAATAATTAAAAGAATTTGTTTAAGCACACAGAAAAATGTTAATGATATAAAGAAATGTAAAGGTTTATTGAATGATATTATAGTACATAAAACCATTTCATACCAATGAGATGTGAACTTTACATCTTTCAATTGTTCAACATATACAGTTGAACTTGATGGAAGTGCCAATTGAAGTATTGAATACACGTAGCATCAAACGAAACTACGTTTGTCATAGATTAACTATTCCGGAAACACCTTGACGATGTGACTGAAACAAACCGGCAAAATGGAAACTTTGCACATGTACGGAAAATATGAAACGTGCCAGTATTTCACTCAGTTATCGACAAGTTTATATCTATATCTAGCCGTGCCTTCGACATGGTGCAAAGGAACTGGAGTTGTCGCTGTCAAGCCATCGACATTTGACACATAAATGGTAGATGGAGTAAAAAGCCTTTCAACTTGGAAAGGGATGGCGCGTGTGCCCATAAATGCGTCATTGACTCATTAGCAAATGAACTGTAAATGGGTTTCAAAAGCCTGTCAAAAGATATTATCCCATACTAACTACAAGCATTTTGAGTGGCAGTTGATTTGCCAAGTTCAATTAGACCCTTGAGTAGAAGTCTTAAATTTTCCATTAAGTATTTGAAAATAATTGGCTTGAAATGGGCTGATGGGCTTTAATTCTGAATGATAAGAGGGCCACAGAAGTGTGTGTTTTAAAGGATGTTAATTAGAAGTTGACAAACAATATTATTCTTGCTTAAAGAAAACAAGATTAAGGCCATTATATCTACAACTAAATCTACATTAAACACGGTCAAAAACACATTACTGATACGCAAATTTAATTAAATTCAAAATGTAACAACTAGTTAAACCACTTTGCCAAATACCCTGAAACATCCCACTCGAATTAGTTAGCAATCCCTCACGCAAATTTCAACCCAACACAGCTCAAATGCCTTAAGTGCTCAAACCTAAATAAAATACATATATAAATAAATTTTGTGTAACTGATGAACGTAACACAACTCAGAGGGCAAATGTAAATCCGCCCAATAAACAAATACCTCCTACTTTCTGCCACATGACCTATAGGGTCAATGAGACTTGCCTCCGGTCTCAGGATATGACAAATTTACGTCATTGAAACTCGGAAATGGCACACACACGCACGAGTGTACACACACACAACTATTATTAATAGTAATCAGTGTAATCACATTAAGAGCCAAACAGACGCCGCTTCCCAATTACCCACAATTGTGGGCGTGGCCGTTGGAGCTTAAGTGTAAGCAGTTTGCTGTTAGGTAAGTGGACACAATGTCTATTAATTACCGACACACATTAAAGCAACAACAGTAACGAATACAACAACAACATAAAATCAATTAAAGCAACAGGCGGCAAAGAAACCAGGGATGGAATGTACTTAAGTCTGCCATTAGACGGAAAATTAAATTAAGCCGAGTTTTCTCAGTGTCTAAAAAAAGATTTGAGTGAACTATATAAATGATTTGGTAAAAAAAGATGTTAGTTAATCTAAGTGGACTTAAAAATCAACCAAACAAATATGCTTTATAAAATGAACAAAGCAATCAATATGGAAATCTGTTTTATAGACGGAAAGTTAAAAAGTAATCATGAAAAATGGTAATGAAACTTAAGTTAATTTATGGCTAAAAACTTAAAAGTCTTTTAGTAGGTTCTCTAGGATATATGAGTGCTTAAAATATATACGAAAAGTTTACAGTTTGAAGAAAAATTTCAAACTCAAACCTCCATTTAATGGATACATAACAAATTAGTTCACAAGAAAAAAATCAACTATTGAGATTCAAAATCAATAACTTCAACATTTTTTGATTTTACTGACAAGAACGCCAAACTGCCAAGCTCTGTTAGAACTTACACTAAATAAATATCGCAATTCTTTTAGCGTAAATGCTCTAACTAACACGCTGTTATCTATTTGCAATCGCCGGCGCACACATTACATTTAAGGGCGTGAGATTGACTTGGAACTAGGCCATAACCGACATGTCATGTCGACGGCTTTTTCGGCAGGTCCAGCCGGTAGAAGAAAAAACTTTTGTTGGTTTTGGTCGACAGGCGCTTTAGATAAAGCGAACGCCAGAAAGAATAAAGGAGGTTCATAAAATGTGGTTAATGTTAAGTGCAGCGCGACAGAGTCGTGGTATGTTTGGGGTCTGTACTCGGCACGGTCTAACCTGACGCTATGTGGTGTCATTAACGTGGCTATAACCGAGGGTGTGCATGTCATAACATACATGTCGACGGCTTCAGTTTTTGGTCATGGCCATGGCCAGCACAATATTTGCTGCTACGTGTTGAACATGGAATTTAATTTCTTTGGTAATTAATTGCAATCGTGTTGGCATTAAGTTTAATGTTCTAATTGGGCAAATAACTGTGTGTGTGTGTGCACATGTGGTGGTTTAAGTATGTGTGTGTGCGTGTGGGTTTATCAAATGTGCCGTTTTATTTGCAAAGTCAACGCTGTTAATTTGAAATGCAATGCGCGCTAAATTGATTTTATGATTTGCTTAATTGCTTAAGGGCGTGTATATGCTACACACACTTTTTAGGTGCTTAAATTTCAGTTGTCACACTTTTTTGCTATCAGTTTATTGTTGTAATGTTCAAACATCTAATTTGGAATGGGCACCGAATTAATTAAGTTGCCTTTTGAATGAAGAGTACCCACTCCACTTTATTAATATGCCAAGCTGTGGTTTATAGGCCATTAAAAATCAATAAATTTATATAATTATGTGTAACAAAAAAGTGTGTAATTGCACATAAATATGCCACTTGAAACTTGTAACTTTTATTGGTAGGACTATCTTGAATTTAATCGAATGAAAAGAATTAAAAAATATATTCCATAAACTGTATATGCCAGTTACTCAGTTACGGGCAAATGTTCTATTTAAAAACACCTTTATAACAGTTATTCCTTTTTGAAAATTTTGCGCTTTACAGCACTTACTTATCAGTATTCCCACCGTCCAAAGCGTTTACTCATAAAGCAGAGGGGAAACACGCAAGAATGAAAATGGCACTTGAAGTTTTAACAACGCTGTCGCTTACCTGCAACGAAAAAGAAAATTATTTAGATAAAAGAGATTTCTTTCAAAAAAAAAAAAAAAAAAAAAACATTTTGTTTGTAAGAGCAGAAAAAATGATTTACAAAGTGAAGGAACATGAAGAGTGGTAAGAGACGACAAGAAGATAACTGTCCAGAGCAAAGAGCAAGTTATGCAAAAAAGCGGCACAAAAGCCTATTAAAACGGAAACTGAAAAGCAGACCCTACAATCGGAACGTAGGGCATGCACCCAATATTTATGTAGGCACCACGTTTGTCACACAATCGCTAGGGGGCGCCACACTCTGCACACAAACACGAAACGCTCCCTCACATAAGCACACACATAGACGCTAAGGTCGTTGGTTTAAATTAAAACGTAATTGCAAAACTGCCAAGATGGTACTAAATATTACGCAAAATGCCTCGACGTTACCAAAATAAAAATCCAAATCCAAACAAAAACAAAAAGAGTGTCAAAGTAAACAGTAAACAGTGAGCAACTACGAATCCTGGGCACGTGTCAAGTCAACGCACTTGAGTCTAATTATTTTGCTTGAATATTTGGGGTTATATTTAGGCGGCTTGTAGAAGGGTTAACGGGTAGAAGGGTAACTGGAAAGAAGGGTAGATGGGGATGCTAACAAAATTAGCTGGTTCTTAAAGCCCTTTAAACGTTAACCGAGTGTAGCTACTTTACGAGCATGTTTTACCCAACTCTTCCGTTTCTTTTCATTCCTGTTTCATGTCGGTTGACCGCAAATTAAATTAGAAGAAAAACGAAAGCCAAAACGTAAACGTAACAAAAATAACGAGTTGTATACTTAACGAGTACAACACAAAAGTGGAAAGAGAATTGCCAAGGTGGAGAGGGGGGAGGCGAAACCGCAGTACCAAAATGCCTGGCATTACGGAAGCAGAACGAAAACAAGGGGCTTCTAAAGTGGAGCAGGCCAGAGTTATACACAGGATAAAAACAATAGCCAAAAGACACAGGACACAGCTCACCGGGAACAGTGAACAGGACATGGGACGGAACACGGAACTTGGCTGTAAACAAGTTGGCAAGTGTTTCAGTTTTTTGCCCGATCTCCTTCAGCTTAATAGGATAATTACGTAGCTCAGCGGCTTACGTACCGCTCTTACGTACACTGACGTTACGTTAGTAACCCCTTTGTGTTGCCTTGCCATCAAATGCACGATTACCAATTAGTTTTATACCAAATGCTGTTTATTTGAGTGTGTAAAAATTGCCGGCCAGGCAGATGACCGACCAACTAGGATCCCGTCAGGTTCAAAAACTTTGCCAAAAGTACTTAAAAACTTAAGGTAAGAAACTTTTATGTTAGCCCATTTTTTTCGGTTCGTTGTTTCCCCCTTTTTTTTTTTTTTTTTTTTTGTTACGAAATGGTTTGGGTCTCTTCTAGGCTCTTGTTTTTGTCAAATGGTCTGAAAGTTTTGTGCGGCAAGGCATAAAAAGGGTTTTTCCCAAACTTTCGCTTGTATTTTTTGGCGACCGAGGGATCCTAAGAGGCTTACAAACAAATTCACAATTTTCTGCTCTTATTAGAGGGCACAAAAGAGAAAATATGTAGAATCTTATTGAAATTTAATGACTTCCTAAAACTCATTCAACTAATTACAAACCCAAGCAACCCACATGACTTTAATTGTGAATTAACAAAATATAATTGCTTAAAATTTCTATAAATTTAATTTCAAGCCTTTTATCTTCCACACAGGGCAGCATAATAATACTCAAACTTTATGCGAATTTCATTCAATGTCAAACAAATGACAGACAAAAACTAAATACTGGAATAATTTATGCTGGCGCCAAATTCTCTGTCTCAGTCAGTCGCGACCCGCGAGAATCACAGCGAGAGCCATTCATTAAATACAAATAAAAATCTGCTAGAAATTCTCAAACATCAGTCAGCACAAGAATAGCAACAACATCAAATAATCAGCCAATTGTGAAAAATATGTTAAGCATATGCATAAAAACCTCTGAAAATCTGACAATAAACAAAACAATAACAACAACAACCTCGCCATTGATGGCTTAAATCACAACAACACAAAAAGCCGACATAGAATGTCGCGACAGTGTCATTAATTTTGTTGCTATTATTTATTATTATTATTTGTTCAGCATTTCTTTTATTCTTCTGCTGACAGCACAAAATATGTTTCAAGCGATAATAAGTAATCCTGATTGCAAATGATTATTTATCTCATGACTGCATTGATAACACGCCCAAGTTGTCAGCGGCGAAATGTGATAAAAAATACAAAAAATATATATAAACCAAATGACAACTAGCAATCGGGGCTGGGACTTCCCATAGGCGGTGCCTGTCCTACGTGGTCGGATCAGTTGGACGCGGATCAGACGCAGTTCGCACACTCAAAAAGTCGAGATGTTAATAAATCATTTCATTTATGGCAGCGTCGCCAACACTCTGAGTTATTGGCGACAATGTGGCAGCAACTGTGGCTGATGGCGCCGCAACAACTGATGCCCCCAAATGCAAAAACGACACAAATAAAAGTAGAAATAAAATAAAGACAAAACAACATATTGTTAAGAAATTGAAGCTGATGACTACTATGCATGAGAACATCCGTCTTCACTTCGCTTGGCAAAAATATTAAATCAAGCAGCACTTACTTAATAAACACTGAAATGATTTACTGCGCTTAACACTTGAGTGTTTCCTGAGAAATCAAATCATACCAAATTAAGGCCATTCAGCAGCTACAGCAAATAAAATATATCATATTTATTTTATAAATAAGTAAACGACCCTCTTTCATACAGGCCCTGAGTCTGATAATTAGCTCAGCAAACAGTAAAACAATTCTTGACAAGCGAAACCGAGTAATAATGAAAACTGTCAGAAACAGCGGCTGCAACAGTGGCTGTCGCCCAAACAGGTTGAAAAGCAATTTAAATGTGGCCAAAATGCAGCTGCTGTGCCGCAAAACGCATGCACAGGCTGTAAGCCAAAGGACAGAAAAAGAAAACGCTTATGCCAAATAAGAGTACATAATAATGGGCTCAGGCAATCGTGCAGTTGTATATACGCTGGGATTATTACAATTTCAGCACTTGCACTCTACTTTGTGCCGAAAAAAATATCCACAATGACCATTTTGTAAAAAAAAGGACGGTTCAAAAGGGCATGAGATCCAACAAAATAAAACAGAGCAGAACAGAGAAAAAAGTTGAAAATAAAAATGAAAATGAAAAAGGGAAAAACGCAAGCCAAAAACTGAATCAACTGAACCCAATATGTGCGAATGTGTGTGCGTGTGTGTGTGTGTGTGAGGGGGTACGTGTGTTTGTGTGTGCTTTGGCAAGGCGTTAACAACAAACCACACTTCGGGTAATGGGCTTTGGCTATGGCTAAAGAAACGCAAACGAGCATTGTGTGAGTGCATGTTGACTTTGGCAACAACACCCACATGTACACACATATATATATATATGTATTTTTTTAAAGCACCCGTTTGCAACTGAATATGTGCATTGTTTACTCACACACACACAGGGAGACATTTTGACCTACATACATCTCGACACATTCACACACGCATACGCACTCGTCTAGTTGGCAGGCTTGATTTTCATTTGAGCCTTCATGTTGCCCGCATTTCCGTTCCTTATGCACTTTTTGGGCCAAACGAATTTTCTTTCCCAACTGCGAATGGGGGTCATGGCTTCCGGTTATTACTCCGCATATACATTTTCATTTGCGCTTCCCTCTGTTCCTCTCCCCCTTCTGTTTCTGTCTTTCATTCTCTCATTTATTTAATTTCCTTTCTTTACCTCGGTTTTTTTTTAATTTTCCAAACAGAAAATGCTAAAGAAAGCGCAAAAAAAGTGAGTGCGCGTATTTAGTTAATGGAAATTATTCAAAACGAAACATTGTGGCAACAAACACGGCTCGGTCGAGGCAGTGGCAGTGCTGGCACTAAAAGCCATTTATAATAAAAAGCATCTTGAACTGACGAGCGTTTAAAATACGAAAAGTTGAAATGAAATTTTATGTTATGACTATGCAAAATTTTGTTAATTTTGTAGACTTTACAAGTATACGTATGACATTTATGTTGGGCCATTAAACAATCTTTACTAACTCAATTCAAGCGTAATTCACTTGTGATTAAAGCTAAAATTTAAACATTTATGGCAAGACATTGTGAATAAGGTAGCATTCACCAGCATTCTTATCAAAAAGCCAAGCCACGTGGCTGGCAATTCAATTAACCCATACAGCGCTATAATTTGCTAAGACACGACCTTTATCTTCTGATAAGGTTGAGTCTCTCGAGCCAAACTCCAAGCAAATGCCTTTCACCTGTCTGAGCATTAAACTAATTTTCTACGACTGCACATTAAACACAATTTTCGGGGGTTGCTCTCCTCTCACGGGACGATGTTTCAGGTGATTGCGGCAACAAAAAGCAAAGGCAATTATGTATGTAGTTTCATATGTATGAGAGAATGTGTTTGCTGTGTGTGTGTGTGTGTGTGTGTGTGTCTGTGCCTGTGTTATCCCCAAATGGGAAATTGCCTCGAAACTCAATCTTGAAGCTTTGCCCTTTATTAGAGTTTCAAACAGAACAAGAGCATTCAAATTATGCATGACGCTCTTATCAATATTCATAACTTTATTAAAGGTCAAAGGACAACAGAGATATTCGCGATAGCAACAAAAGATTTATGCTTTAAATTAAAGTTGTACGCAATACCTCGAGGATATTGATAAGGCTGAGCATATTGAACCACAGACTATGGCACACACATTACGCAGATTTAATCACCATTCGTAATGGTCCTTCCGGGGACAACAGGAGGTTTAGCGCAATTCTCACCCCTCCTGACTGTTAATTTAACGCGTCGCTTCAACTCCAATCTGTGGCGTTGGGCACAAAACATTGAATCAGCATAAAATCCACATTATGAAAAAGCCAAGCCAAGCAGTACGAAAATTTTATTAAAATCACTCCTGCCTTGGCTAGGCGCCAATAGAATATCACCTGCCACAGCAGTGCCTCCCACTACACGCCCCCAAGTCTTCGAGTCCTTCTGTCTTCAGCGCCAGTCTGCCCATTCCGTAGACTCATAAAATTAATAGCCTACGCCTGGTTTACGACAAAGCATAAGAAACAAAAAAAAAAGTGTGAAACCGACTATCGACTATGGGATACCCATTACTTAAGATTATCCTTAAATTTGGATATACGAACTATATCTTTTGATAGCCATTTTTAAGCACTTCGTAAATTGCGATTCAATAAAAAGTTATAATAAATTATTTAGTTTTGCTACATTTTGAACTAACGCAATTTTAAAGTTTAATAATAAAAGTTCTTATTTTTCAGATTAAAGATATTTCTTTTAATCACCCTTTTTTTCTTCATAGTTTCAGAGATAAACATATAACAAGACAGTTGGGCAAAAACGCATGTATCATGTTCTTAAGCTCATCTGATCTTATAAGATTACAATATACCCTCGTTTAAAGACTACCGCGTATAAATATTACACAAAAATTGCAAAAAATAGAGAAGAAGAAGAATATTTTTGGCGCGTAAAGCTTCGGATAATTTTATAGTCCCTGCCCTGGTCTGATGCCCCATTCAGATTGGCATCATAGAAACTTTCATTTCAGCAAATTCCAGTTGAGGCAAAGCACAAATTTTCAACGTGATTTCAGCTAAAATATGGCTCTGATAGTATGCGGCATTTTTTGGCTAATTTAGTCCTCTTTGCCTGACAGTAGACAGATTCCAGATTCCCAAAAGTGCTGCAAATGCCGACAGATTTTATCGGGATTAGTGTAACAAGGCCATGAGAAGACACGACAAGTTATGAAGCTGTCACGAGTACGCAAAGAGATTCAGGTGTTAACAACAACCCAGAGGTCGCTTCTTATGTAATGCAGATGAAAATTTCGTTATGGCATATCAAAAGATTAAATGGTGTTAAAATATAAATCGAATATTTATTAAGGAATTTAATGAGCTACAGAAATTCAGTTTTATACTTATTTTCTTACAGGCGTCGCTGGAATTCAATTTACGGCAAATTTTCCGCTAAACTTCTCTATAAATTTATGAAAACATCATAAATTGAGTGCTGCTCAATGACTACATTGGCCTCGTTCCACGGCAAAGAGCACTTACAAGTCTGTTCAAGCAGCAGCTGCACTTCAACACTTCTTGGCCAAAAGAATGAAAAGGAGACGTTGGCAAAGAGTAAAGGGCGAAAAAAGTAAATAAACAAAGGAACAATTATAGTGCTTATCGGCAATTAAAGACACGCCCCGATAAATGAGAGAGAACACAAGATGCAAATACAAATTGCAACTGGTGAATACAAATACTTTAGTTCCGCTGTGCCCTCTAGTACATAAAGAGCAAATTTAATGTGCAGTCATCGCAATGCTGAACGCTGAACTTCTAATCATCTTCACGCTGAGGGGCAGTTCAGGGCAGCAAAAAGAAGTGGAAAAAGTAAAAAAAGTAACTAGGAAGCAGAATTTGTCGTTAATTGCAATACAAAATGCTGCAAAGGGCGCACATTACAATTGCCTGGCTCTCCTAATTGTTGCAGTTTATGCAGTTTAACGCACAGCAACTTTTCAATTGTTGCGACATTTTTATTGCATAATTTATGCAGTCGCCTAGAAAGCTAAAGTCAATACTACATGATGGGGAGATACCCTGTACACGACACAGAGCTCTGCTCCAGCTAAATAAGTTGTATTTTACATAATTAACAAAAATACTTTTCTTGTCTAGGGAAAACCCTTTTTGAACATTTATTTATTTAATTTAAATGTTATATTACAGCTTACTTGTCACAGCGTGAAACTACCTCTCTATTGTCTGACACTTTCATAGGATATAATGCCAGCAGAGTGAGAGTTTGTGTGACCGATCGCTGCGGGACTGGACGTGCACTAAACTGCCGGCAAAAAAGTAAGTTTTGCAAGTTGGAATAATGAACCGACAAGCGCTTAACACACACAAAAGGCGGCTGTAATTTAGGCATGTGCATGTGTGTGTGTGTGTATGCAAGTGGTGACATTTTGAATTAAGTGTAGTTAATGTTGACAAACGTCAACATTATGATGCCTGCCTCTGCCTGCCTCTGGCTGCCTTCCACAACTACACAACCAACAACAAAATGTGCAGCAAAAACCAGAGTGAGAGAGAGAAAAAAGTGGGAAAAGAACAATGCCCCACAGTCTCTATAACCCACTCGGATGGCATATTGTGAGTCGTCATCGGTCTCTTGGGACTGTCAGCATCGCCGACCGACAACGGGGACACATTGAAGTGGCATTAGACGCTTGATTGATGAATGTGTAAGTGTTAGATTAAGATAATCGACATTTCAATAATTCAATATCTCAATGGGAACGGCGCTTGCAGCATAAATACATAAATACATTTGTGCTTAAGTGACGTGTGTGGTTGATTTAAAGCAGTTGAAGTGTTGAGTATACAAAATATTCAACGTATTAAATTAACTTTAATTTACTTGACATAAATGCTTGCGTTAGTAGAATTTTCTGGGGTTCAATACATTAACTCATAAATAAACTTAAAATTTATAGAATAAAATTAGATTTATTGAATCTATTCATTTAAATTGTTATTATAATATAATTTAACTCATTTTATTAAGTACAGTTCTGCTCTGTTCACCTTAGTATAAATACTGGGTCGAAAAATGCTTTGTATATTTTTGCAGTTATAATTTTGCCAACTTGACACTTTAGTTCCTGGTTTGCAATTTAAATCGCGACGTGAATTAGAAAAATAGCATATAAAAAAGTGGCAACAAAAGCCAAGAAGCACTGTGGCCCCATTGTATCAGATATATATGTATATATAAAGAAATGTACAAAGCAATTGCTTCTATTGTTGTCGTTGCTAGTTTTAAATGCGAAACGGAGTCGGGTTGAAAGTTGGAGCTTGAACTGGACAAATGGGCGATCAACGAGGCGTCAAGAACCCGCAGGAGTCATGCAAAATATGCTGACAACATGTACATTTATATACATACGTAGATATGTATAAGTGTATACATAGGCATATAAATAAAAAAACGAATTGAAACATTTTTCTGCGTCACGCGGCATTTGCGACAATCTGTCTCTCTGGCCTCTGACTAGACTGGGCATTTGGCATTCAGTCGTTTGTCGTCACTTGAGAGCGAACCGAATGCGGGTTGAAAATGGTAAATAAGCTTCAAGTGTAACGCGAGACGAGCAGACACCCTGTGCATTGGGTTGAAATACTTATTGTTAAAGGTAAAATAAATTTGACAAGGTGCCTAAACAGTATTAAACCTATTTTACTGGGTTAAGTTAACATTACAAACACCTCATCTATATTTCGCAGTAATCACTGAAATGCACTGTGGGTGCCTGAAATATACAACCCAATTTGCATAAAAAAACATCACCTCTTGCTATTTAAATTATTTTGCAATAACTGCCTCCGCAGTCGGTTACAGGGTATTAAACTCAGCGAAAGATAGAGTAAAACAAAAAAACAAGAATTAAAATTGGCAAGGGCTGCCAATGAATTTTGCAATGGGGCAATGTCAATGCCCTTTCGTCGCGTTCTAAAATAGACGTTTGTAAAACGGGATCGGGAAACGGGAAGTTGGATGCGGATGAGCGAAAAGATGGAAATGGAGATGTACTCAATCTGTTATCCAACTCACAACAAGCCAGCACTTAAATGCTGAATGGAAGATTGTGGGAAATGCATTTTACTAATTGCACAACAATTAGCTGAAAGCACAAAAAATTCTAAGAAATTCAGTCAATCTTAACCCTTTTCTATACCATTAGATTTTATTTAACAAGATTTAATTTAAAATATACGCACGTAGAACAACAATATTTACATTTGTGCTTCTATTTTATTGATTAAAACATATTTGGTATGCCAAAGCTGGCACAGAATTAAGTAGTTTTTTAAATGAGTTCCATAATTTTGGATTACAGCAATCGAATAAATGGAAAATTGAAGTCCAATTCGAAATTCTGTCTTTTAAAATTGATTAGATATTTTGGTCACGCTTTGATTTCCTGTCTGGAATGGAACGAAAGCAAGAACAACTTAAATTTCTATTAACAATTTCAGAGAACGTAGAACTCCAACTGCGACTGTTACTATGATCATAACTGAGACTGTTGCTGTTACTTTTAGGAACTGCTTTAGATGTTAGTGATAAGATCCCTGTTTGTCGCTCTGTTCAATATTGGCCTGGTTTCAAATCAACACGTATGTATTCTGACTGTTTTTACTTATTTTTATTGGTCTTTTCTTTCAACGTTTACGCCTTTTCGTGTATTTCTTCGTCTTATTTTTAAGACAACCAGCCGCTGAAACCTTAATCGATTGAGAAAATGTCAAAAAGGAAGGAAGTTGGTATCGATTTTACATCCGCAATTTTTTTAATCTTTATAATATGAATTGAATTTTGCACCTTTACTTTTTGTGAGGAAATTTTGTGGAAAAATAGATACAAATTGGAATGAATCTGTAGACTTAAAAGCCAGTGCAACGCAATATCGCACACTTCCAGGAATTCTTACAGCTTACATTTTTACCTTTTGTGCCATCTTATATATGAAATTAAAAATTATTGATATTTATTCCCTTGGAGCTGAATACATAACGAGTATCCTCTGGTATATATATTTGAAATCCATTAAAAAAGATTCAAAGCACTTTGTTGTTCAGTTTCTTACGAAATTCAGCGTTCAAAGATGCGCGATGAAAGCGAGACGTTCGATACGCTTCCGTTTAGTATCGGTTGCATTCAGAGTTGTCTTGTTAGCCTTTTTCCAGACATAATTGTTCATTCGCGGAAATTTTTAAATATTTCTATCTGGAAATCGGTACTATATGTATCCATATTAACATGAATCTTGAGTATTGAAATTTTTCTTCTTTTCCTGTTCTATTTCTTAATTTAAGAACTTCAAAATGATGCTCGTTTACTAACCATTCATATATTTATCTTCCATCTAGCCTTTTTTGTAATCGATTGTTAGCAGCACTGGTGGCAACTTAAATGCCATGCTGTGTTGATGCCACAGAATGACGGGTGGCAGGCATTTCAGTGCTCACACTTTGTCAACATGTGTTCAACATGATCACAAAACAGAGGCCGACTATTACAATGCATCAGCATAAACAACAACATAACCAATCGCAGAGCAACTATGGAAGAGCACGTGAGGGGGGAGGACGGAGACTAGAAAGTTTCCTATGCTGGATCTGCAGCTATGGCCAGATTTTCTTGTTGGATTTGGCCACTTGAGAGGCGCATGCTAAATATGCAAACACATTTTTGTAACAGATCCAGTCGAGTGTGTGGCATTTCATGCTACACTAAGTGATACATAATAGGGCGTTGAAATGCATTTCGAGAAGTTTCTACACTGGTAAAAGCAAATACTGGAATGTACTTTCTAGAGCACTTTCAGACATTATGCGTTCGTTTTAGTAACACTACAATTTGGTTCAGTGCATAAGTTTCGTGTTCTATTCCTTTCTATTATTGTTTTTGTTGCTGTTGTTGATGATGAATTGCTGGCTACAATGATGACTCCATGTTGATGTCTGCCACTTGCCAGCTGTTTTGTGGCCTGTCGGTCAAATTGAAAGACATGCTATTGAACTGTGAAAGGCTCTATTATAACATATGTCTCTCTCTCTCTCTCTGTCTCCCTTTTTCTCTAATTCGATATGTGTCTGTCAAAATCATTTAGAAATTTTGGTCACGCGTTGATTTCCTGTGTGGAATTGTACGAAAGCAAGTACAATTTAAATATCTACTAACAATTTCTGAGGACGTAGAACTTCAACTGTAAACATAACAGCGACTGCTGCTGTTAATGTTAAGTTCTGCTTTAGATGCCACTGATAAGAGTTTTGCTCGTTCCTTGTTTCAAAATTGTCCTTTGTCTGTCCCTTTTGTTGCATATGGGCCGGGTTTGTAATCCGCACGTATTCTGCCTGATCCTAACTGCTTTTCTTTGTTTCATTGATTTTTGTTGGTCTCTTTTCTTGCGTGTGTGTGTTTATTGTTTTTTCTTCTTTAAGGCAAAACCACTTGAAGGCAGTTTTCTACAGATTTACCTGGAGTTGAGACCCTAACCCAACGTGAAAGTGCCAAAAAAGGAAGTTAGTATCGATTTTACATCCCCTTATTGTTAAAGCAAGAATTGGAAGAAAAATGTGTACGCAAAACTGCAGAAAATTTTCTTGAGCTAGTAGAATTTTTTTTGTCAGTTACTGAATGTGTCCAATTTAGCGATTGTTATAAATAATGAATAAAGTAAATCATTTTAATATGCGAAATATACGAGGGAAGAGCAGATAATTCTAATTTTTTAAATTCTTGGCCTTTTTAACATCATATGTGAAGTTTCCAAGTCAACACCATTTTACACATTTACGATTTATTTTCATCAGCAACTAACATTCGTTTAGCCTTCATAACTTTCTCCTTTTTCGACACAAGTTCTTCGCCTTCCCAGCATTCATGCGTTTTCTGACAGATGTGATCATATGCTCGGGGACGTACATATCCTGTTTTACAGCTACAGCCCATTTCGCACTTTGGTGGACATTTTTCACCATCATAGAGCAACTGATGACACGTGGGCTCAAAGCATTTGCATCTGTATATCTCATTATCGCCACACTCTTAAAGAAGTGGAATTATTTCAGATTAACCACTAAGAAACTATTAAAAGGAGCTTACTGGATTTTTCACAAAGTGTTGTATTGATTACAAATATGAGAATTATGAACAGTATCGCTTTGATACCAAAAGAGTTCATCTTGCTGGATCTTATCCAGGTTAGTTAAAAGAACTTACTGAAATACCGTTTTCTAGAACGCTATTTAAAATGTTCCACTGAAGAAATTGGCGTAAATAATCAAATTGCTATGCAATGTTTATTTGCTTAACAGCACAAATACTTTCTTAAAGAAAATCAAAACAAAGACGAACAGAAAACGTCTTTAACGGTTGGGTTTGTTCATAGCGACACTACACATAAAAATAATAATAACATTAATAGCAATAACAAAGTAGCGTTTCCATTAAAGAACATACTGTTATCTGAATGAAACGTCTTTGTTTTTTAAGAGCCATGTGGGGTACTTTGTTCTAGAGGGATCCATAAAGTGTTGGAAAATATAGTTAGTATTCGCATAAATTATGATGTACATAAAGTATAAAAATCTTTATATAAATAAATCAAAAATTACCCTACTTTCGATAAAGATGACGAGCGGGAGTTTCTTAAATTTTAAATTTAAGCATTTACTGAAGATGTACTTGATTAACGGGTATCTCATAGTCGATATTTCACACTAACAGATTTTTCAATATATTTGAAATCCATTAAACAAGATTCAAAGCACTTTGTTGTTCAGTTTCTTATGAAATTCAGCATTCAAATATGCGTGATGAAAGCGAGACTGTCGATTCGATTTCCTTTAGCATCGCTTGCAACTAGTGCTGGCATATTAGCCGTTTTCCAGCAACTTGTTGAAACACTCCCCAGAAATCTATTCTGCTTTATTTATGATAGGTTAAAGCTAATAGGTTAATGCTATAAATATGCACATTTAGTCAGGGCTGGGTTCACACTATGACGAGTCCATCTAAGCATGTCTGGGAGCATTATTTACGACTTCCGTGATGAATTTTCAGTGGCTACTTCTGCAAGAAAACTTCTTCGTATGCAATCGACATTCATAAAAGTGCCTCGATTTTAAATATAAAACCTCAATGCGTTGTTTCATATGCAGTACACGACTCAGATGTCTGAGCTGATGGACACAAGGACAGATGGATAGACGGACGCTTGGATAGACAGACTTTGAGGGACGTTGAGGAGACTGACTTGGTGCGTGTAGACACAGACAGACGTCTGTTATGTGCTGTGCTGTGCGGGCGGTCTGGTATTTCTGGTAAAAGATTAAAAAACTGCAGAATATGATTATAGTGAAAATATAGAAATATTTGTGGGCAAGCAAAAGTGCTGTACGAAGTAAATTAAATAGAAACAAGTACTAAACGAAGTTTTTAATAAATTTGTATGAAAAAGTTGAGGAAAAGTTTTTTGTTTAACTAAATAGAAATACGTTTGGGTACATTTCTAGCAACTTCAACTTCAACTGGGACATAAACAATTTTAAATTTACTTGAGCGTTCCGCACTCAATCACAACCCAAATTAGAATTAATCATTGCAATAAGTAAAGCTGCCAAAAGCCAAAAGAAAAATTCATAAATCACGAAAATACTTTCCAAAATAAGGATATCAAGAATATCAGCATGCAAGTGGCGGCTAAAAGATTTTTTGTTAATATTTTCATCATATTTCGGGGACTGGCCAAAACAGGAAAGCAAAGCATAATATATACAAATAAAAATAAGAAGAAAACCATCAAAACAATACATGTTTCGGTCGATAACTTTTCTGTTTTCTCTCTCAATTTTTGTTCTTCGTTTTTTTGTGTTTTGTTGGTGCTGTCGTCGTTTCCACTCGAGCAATTAATACGTGAGCAAACTGGAAAATACTTGAAGCACCGAGCTGTCAGCCAAGTGCAAAACAATGTTAGCACTGATGTATTTGTACTGTTTGAGCATAAGCGCGAGGGATGAGATTTAAAGCGCTAAAACAAGAGGGAAGTACGGAGAAAGAGAAAGAGGGAGAGACAGAAAGAGGGATAGAAAGATGGAGCCATAACACATTCAATTCAATGTCGCGACGTAAGTCGTTGGGAGACGCCTCGTAAGTCGATATCCCAAAATCTTTCTTCCTCTTTTTCAGCTTATATCCACTTAGAAGGACTGGGAGATGGAGTTCAAGTCAAAGTCGTAGTCGGAGTAGAAGCAAAAACCATAACCATAAAATTGTATTATGTGTAGTTAGCAGTCGTATTGCAATTGCGAAATCCAAACACGCCTCTCACATTGTCACATCAGTTTTTGGGCTATATTTAGAAAAGTCTTCGTTGAGGGCTTGTAGCACTCATTGTAATTATCATTCTGATTGTCATCATATGCGTGCAGATGATAATGATTATCTTGAAAGTGTCACCACCGCCACCACCACCGCCTAAAGAAATATAACACATTTTCCACTGCATAATAAATTGCTAGACGGATTTTCTTACTCCTCCTCCACCTTCAGCGGCACAAACTGAAATATATAACATTCTTGTCGAAATCTCCTCATATTTCAAGCAACCAAGCGGAAATCCTTTATACTCTCTTCACTCTCCCACTCTCTCTAACTCTACACATTTCTACAGACTTATTTATGTGAAAATATTCTCTATATTATACAACTATAATATGCTCACATTTTTGCAGCTCGTTAGATAGGCGACAGTATAAAGTTATTCATAGAATTGTTGTACTCATCTGGTTGGTCTATTCGACCACGGAACTAACTCATTGTTAGTCCGACTTTTTGTCAGCCGCCTTGCAATTGTGTGAAAAAGTTTTAATTGGATGCTTATTGCAAAATTTGCTTCATTTTTAACATGCCTTTCTCGCATCGCATTGCAAAACTTTTATCATATTACTTTTCATTAGGCTTATAAACTGAAAACTAGAATTAATGTGGTCTATAAAAATGAAGAAAAAAGCACATATAATTGAAATAGATTATAACGAGCAGTGACCGTAAAATAAGTACTTTCCAAACTCTTACAGAGGAAAACAATTTTAGATTTCATATTTGATTAATATACCAAATCAAAATTAAGTTTTCACCAAATCAAACTTAACGCACATTCCATCACTGCTCTTTGTAATAAGCTCAACATTTAAAAACACATAAAACCTAAAAAAATTTTCAAATTTGTATACCCAAAATAGTCTAATTATACATGGCTTAAATGCAAATAATGCTGCGAGAAGCAGAATGGAAAAACACAAAATAAAACTGATCCAATTAGAAATACAAAATGCTAATTGCATTTTATAAAACATTTTAAATTGAATTTGTAATTTGTAATTGGCCAAAATGCTGGCACAACAGTTTTCCACATTAATAAATGCTATGGATATCGAAATGGAAAAATGGAAATGGAAATGAAAAACACCCAGCTGCTACGGCTTTTCGAGAGCCAAAAACACTAGCAAACAGAATTGCACAATAGAATATTTAATTTTTAAATGGATAATTAGTTACAAACACAAGACCCAAAACAGAATGAAAGCCTCGTGTTTAAATCCACTTACGGATTCAAAATAAAAACAAAATAAACTTAGAAACGCACAAAAACTTTACCACCCAATTAGAAAAAGTCCATTAGTCAATCACTGGTGTGAGCAAGTCATGCTCTTGAGTTGCGATGTGGCCAAGTTTCATTTGGGCCAGCTTTGCTTGCCGTTTCTTGGGCCTAAACTGTTATGTAGATGAGATGCCGCTGCCAATCGTTTGATCCCCTTTGATGAACTACCCCAAAGGTATACGAATACGAAAAAAAAGGCTCAAAGAACGCATCTATCTACCTGCATTGCCATTTAAGCTCATAAACGGCTATCAGCTTACAATGCTTTCAAAACATGAGACCGCCAGTGATTCAATAATAAAAACCCAAACAGCCCAGGGAACCAATTTTAACGCACTTCCAATACCCTGCAGAGCATGTAATTGTTATGGTTCAAATATTTACACTTTAACTGCAGATTTAATGTAGAAAAAAAAGCAGTTATTAAACAAGTTTTCAGTTTATAATTAGTTTTCAAATAGGTCATAATTTTCAAAGTCGTTTCAGAGTGCACATCAAAGTGATTATAATCAATTTGTGCAGGGTATCATTGACCTGCGATATAAACTCCAAACCTGTTTCTGTTTCTACACATGCAACAGACACAGGCCCAGCCTTCAAGGCAACAACAAACGATATGTTCAAAGCTATCAGAAAACTTTTATCACAAAAAAAAAAAGAAACTGGGGAAGGAAAAGGGTAAGAAGATAAAAGTTTGGTCTATAGACGGTAAGCGGCAACGTTTAGGCAGTTGGCTAATTTGTGCCAGACGATATTATGAGTTCACATCAAAGCCCGAGCGATGTAGCAAATTTTACTCTCGATCTCCATCTCTTTTACTCCCTTTCTCTGTCTCTGTCGATCTCTTCCGCACGAATTAACTTCAAACTGGCGTGAATAATCCCTACCGATCTTTTTCAAAATCATTTGAGCTTCTCATTGTTTTTGGTGATTTTGTGGAAACCACAAATCCCGCAGCAATAATCCAAATTTCATGTGGTTCATTGTTAGATCCACTGGAACCACATTAAAGTGCCGCAGACACGCGTCTTCTGGCTTATGACATGTGCTCTCTATTTGCCTGTTTCTCCTCTACTCCAGTTCTCCTTCTCTCTCCCGCTGTATCTCTATCTCTATTCTTCTTTAACTCGACACATGGCTTGGCATGTGCGGTTTTAAATGATTTTTTTTTAGATTTTGCTGATAGTTTAATTGGTTTCGACTTGATAGTTTGCTTTGTTGTTCTTGAGCCACTGGTTTTACGTTACGGGTCGTTAGGAAGATAATAAAGATATCATTTGAATGGAATATTGATGATAATTGCATGGACATTCTTGGCAGCGACTGCTCAACAATTCACAAAGTGTTAATTAATGCACGTTGGAATTCCGCAATCTCATTTACTGCTATACGAAGAACTTTTAAACTGTTTGTGGCCTAAACTAGTGGCGAATAACACCAACACCAGTTGTCATTGATAAATTTCAAGTGGAAACTTGAGCAACATTCTAAAAAGTTAAGATATCAATTACAAGCGATTAAGGTTGATTCGGATGTGATAAATTATGGAATCCCATTAGAAAGCCGTTAAAATTTCCCAAGAATTACATTTAAAATTGATGAACTATGTTGAATAAGGCAATTAAACCTTTAAACGCTCAGCAGGGTTCCAGATTATTTCACTAGAAATTGTGTCCCACCCGATGTGACCAAACAAATAAATCTGCTTTGAAATGTGGCTTTTGGCTACAAATCAATTTTTAAATGAAATGTTTGACATATTTTCTTAAACATTTTACCACATTAGCTTAAATCAAATAAACAAACAAGCAATTCCTTCAATACAGTTACAGATTCATCAATTAATGACTGTGTTTACATTGTGGCGACAGGTCGCTAAGATGTGATACTCTGGCACACAATTAAATTGATTAGCGTGAGGCGCACCTTGGTACAAATGCAGGGAAATGCAAACAAATCTAACATGGTCATAAAGCCAACACGATCGTAAACCAAATCTATGCTAATAAAATACCTGAGATACGGAGATATGTAGGGACCTGGAAATTATGTTCATTGGCTGCCGTTGTCGTAGTTGATTTTATGATCAAACTGAATTCAGTTGCGTGTTTTTCTTGCTGTCTATGGGCCACAACTTGAGGACAAGTGTTTGCAGTTCTAATAGAGCAATAAATTCGTAATAGATATGGAAACTTTGGTTGCTTTTGTGGATACACATAGAGCCTAGTAAACATATACACACAGTCAAACACACGGAAGATTCCAGCTCATAAACATTCGTGCATGTACTTTTATTTCTAAGCATGTTAAAAACGATAAAATGAACTTTGTTTTGTAGCCGGAAAGATGTAAAAGCACAAACCAAAAACCAAAGAGAAAAAAAAATGAAGCGAAAAACAAAGCATTTGCATTATGGAAACACACAAAATCGTAAATTTTATTACGAGACTAACGTACTAAAAACAACAAAGTCATAAATAGTCGTAGTTTTACATTTCATTAGGCTTGTCTGTAAAATCAGTCCAAAATTACTGAACTTTTGGCCTTAACCGAAACGGAAAAACACGATGAGAAATGTTAGTTTGGCAGACTAAGCGATACCCTAACAACATGTAATTAATTCAATTGAGCAGCTGAAGTTTGAACCATTGTAACTTCTGGATTATTACGCAAAGAGTTGGATTGGCTTTCCCAAGCGGTGTACAATAAAAACAACAACAAACAACAGCAACCACAGCATTTAATTAATGAGTTTTTATCAAAATGTTGAGAAAAGAAATAATAATATTCATCAAGCTTCATTTTATTTGTACCTTTTCTTTTCCTTTCTTCTCTTGGTTATTTTTTTTATTTATTTATTTGTTCGGCTGACGGTTTACCTAGTCGAAATTTGAATAAATGCAAATGTGTAAATAAAAGAGCAGCTAAAGTTGTGGCATCGAGTTAATGAATATTCAGAGTAAAAGTGTTCAATTTTGTTTGTTGGTTTAGTGCCTGATAAGTTTAACACATTTCTGCTGCGCTACAATCAAGCGCCACAGTGGAGCATGTTGATTTCGTTGGTAACTGGCTTACAAGATCGAAAGGGGAAGAGTTTACAGCACAGTAATGTAACTGATGTATTTCTAGTAATAAAAATATATTTAAAATTCAGTGAAATATAGTATACTACATTTAAAAGAATTTTGAAATAACATAAATTCCTTTTTAAAGAAAAAGTTTTTTAATGAAATAGCAATTTCTTAGCTTTGTCTGAATGAATCAGCATAGTGATTTAATAGCTTCAACGCGCTGTTTTCATTTCAAATTATTTATAAAATAACATTCATGTGTCATTTGAAAATATATACCCTATTCCTGTTTAATCATCTCAAGTCCAACATAATGAATGTACCCCCAAAGCAGCTGTTAATCCGTAGAAATGGAAGGAAAGTTTATGCCTCAGTTTGTTGCTGTTTGGACATGCAACACGCCCACGCAATGCATGATTTTTCATTTATTTCGCTACACTTTTCATTTGTCGTAACGCGTCACTAATTAAGTTATTTTTGTAACACACACATTTCCCCCAACACAACGCAACAACAATAACAACTGGGCGTGGCACGAACCGCGTGTCCCATTGTGTCTGCCACACTGTCTCGCTAGAAGCAACCAAATTGTACAAGTACGAATACGACAATGACTACGACTACGAATACGAGTATCATTCCGAATACGAATATAAGTTCGAGTGTTCGTATTGAAGATCGCGTGCTGCCCCAAAACTGGCAGCTGCGCCCAATTAATGTCACTTTGTTCAGTCGTTTAATTTTTTACTTCACAATCTACAAATGGTGTGAGTATCTACGTATCTGCACATGTGTATCTGTATCTGAACATATCTATTAGCCTATATTCTGTTGGCAAAAATAAAAGAAACAAAAATTAATTTTGCTGTTAAGTGTTAACCAATTGTTTGGTCAAACGACATTTATTTTGAAATTCGTATATATAGAAATATAAATAAAATAGTAGATATTCTTCAATTATTACATGCCATTTTATTTGACACTGAACTCATTTTCAAATACACAAACACCCACATGTGCCACACAACCAAAAATACTATATTATGAGACAAAAATATATGCATAAATAACACATTTTTAGCTACACAGACTAGACGTTGGCGTTGTCATATTAGTATAATTTTTATAGAATTTGGAATACTAGGCATATATGGTTAGACAAAGATTTTAAATAAATATGAGTGTTAAAAATTTCACAAATATTAAGTACAACGGATAGATATAACAACAGTTATGTCTTTATTCTCTTCACAACACCGGTACAGGTATTTTGAAGTCAACCCCCTGCAGCAATCACATTCTATATATAAAATTGAAAGCGAGTCAATTTTAATGAAATTTCAGTGCATAAAACACACGCGCATTTCAAAAATTTATGAGCTCTTCTAATGAATTTATAGACGCTAATATTAGAGATGACTTTGCTTCACGATTAATTGATAATTTACATATACATAGACCCCACTCTTACATACATAGACACCGAGGGGTTTTTCTATATTTATGTTCCTGTAAACTGACTGATGGCTTCCTGAGTAGTGAGTTTATGAGTCCCTGGAGTGTTATTAAACGCGCTGAAATGTTTGAGAAATTCCTTTATAGGGCAACATTACTACACTTTGCACCACACTCATTAAATCAGTCATTAATCGAAAGTGATTTCAACAACAAAAATATTTTTAAAGCTTATCAGTGCAACCCCGCATGTTAAAAGTTAATTTCAAGATTAACAAATGAGTCAAAAAAAATTATTCAAGATTTAATCAAATTGGGCTATACAAATATTTGCAATAATGGGATCATCCACACCATGAAAAATGAATTGCTAATTAAGCTATACCGAGAAAAATCAAGTAGATTGTTTATAATTATTCAAAGCAATACAACTATTATTATATATGCAAGAATATTACACAATAAGTTTTCTGGTGAGCCAATAAAATTACAGAGTGAAAAACGCAATAAAAATATCGAATCACTTGGGAGATTTTGTGGCACCTTTACTGTTTCTGAACAAACATTCGTGTGGATATTCAATAAATTCAAAACAACTGAAAGTTTACGGCGCCAATAATTTCGAAAAAGAGAAAAGAAAAAAAACACCAAGTAAATGTAAACAATCAAATGTTTTTGTTTTCCTTAATAAAAGCTCCAGAAATTCTCATAGAAATAAGAGAATTGTGTGTGTGTGTGTGTGTGTGTTCTGAATAAGAACTTGTAATCCGCTAGAGAAACACGGGCTAATAAATTGTTTCGTTGGCCAAAAAACGAGTTTTGAGCCAACGAAAATTCCAAGAATTAATTATAGGACAAAAATAAATTTTAATTAAATGCAAACAGCAATATAAATTATGAAATTTAACAGTTTTTGCTGCTGTCTTATTTGCATTGGCGCCAAGCAAAAAAAAAATAAAAATAAATAAATACAACGGCAGAAAAAATGGAAACGAATATTTATGGTTTTTGCGTTAGACAGAAGAGATAAATGTTATCGGTAGATATTATCGATTTTTATCAACGGTCGTTTAACACTTACCTGATCTTGACAAAAATAGCCGAATCCGATTATGCCCGCTATGGCCAGAAAGAGACAAAATACAATGATTGTTCGTATTTTGGATCGTGGTTCCATTTTCTTGATTTCATAAACACCGCTTGGCAGTAATAAAGCAAAATCACTATCAACTTGTACGGAAACGTTCTTATGCATATCCACCGGCATGTTCCATAGGGCCTCAAATTCGTGCACGACAAAGTTTTGGAGTCCTCAAATCTTTAAACCATTTGGATTTCCCTCACACGCCACCAATAATTTCAATTTTCATACCGAACCGTTTAAAATGCCCGTAACCGAAAGTCATTGTCCGATAACGATTGCCGCAAATAACGATAACGATAAGCGCGCCCCCAAGCGGTCATTTTCGGCAACTCATATGTATGCGAAGATTACTGTAAAAACAAGAAAAGTAAACAATTGTTAGCAAAAATTAATAATCACTTTCATATTATATGTTTTGTAGTTTTCTAATTTACGACCGACTGTGATTAGACATGCTCCACACAATAATTTGTCTAGTCTTATCACGAATTAGTCAAGTGGAAGACTAAAAAATGTAATCAATTAATAAACAAGTCTAATAGAATGAGCTATGAGCTAGTTTTAAAGCACAAGTGAGCCTAATAAATTATTTATATTCTCTGATTTGGAATAGCAAATGTTGCCTCGAATCAGTAGATTAATTGTTTTTCTAGTTAATACTTAAAAGTAAGCTTTTAGATTTTAGTTAATGGCTTCTGTTGGGCCAGTTTTAAAACCTCTGGATCTATTTTAACTGATAAGCAATTATTGGAACTATATAAGTAGATTAGCAGAATTTCAGCTGTGCTTATTAACACATTGAACTTTGTTAATTCAAATCAAATCCGACGCATTTATTTTTAATAAATAATTGTTTTATAACATAGAGTACCAACTAAATTACCCCATAGTTTGAATATAGTACAAAGTAAGGGTACTGGCAGCAAAGAATTTGATTAGAATACGATTCTTAGAAGCAAGCAATGAAACGAGAACGCTTAGTTGTTATTAAAAATTAAAACCTGTTGCAAAGAGCAAAAAGTACTTGAATATTTAATTAAGAGTAGTTAGTAAGTGTGAAAAGTTACGAGTCATGAGTTAATAGATCTATAGATGGTGGCTACTGCTCTCCTCTCTCATTCCCTTCTTCTCTAATGAAACTCCGTGTCGTCAAGCATATGAGCATTTCAAAGCTTACAAGTGAGCATATGGTGAACTTTGAAAAAGCTTCTCTCGCCCACACTTTGCCATTTTAATTAAAACGTGTTCAGTGCAAATAAACAGATACGAATATGTATTTAACTATAAATAAAACAAATACATACACATATATTTTATACATGTATATAATTGTGTGTGGGCACTTTAGATAATTTTGAAACCGGCACAATCTAAACAGAGATACTAAGCATAAATCAAAAATTGACACAATACAAATGATACAAAACATTGAACAGTAGCACAAATGAGAATGAGGCTGCCACACCGTCCGACTGTCGGACAGTCCGTCTGCCCGCTGTTCGACCCACTGTCTGGCAGCCTGTTTGACGCCCAGTCGACGACGTCATCGATGCTTGTGGGCTGCTCTCGATTTCCGCAAATGCAAAGTGTGTTTTGCCTACTCGTTCGTGTTTGTTATTGCAGCTATGCTAATAAACAGATTGCAGAAACTTAATTTATACATGGAATAGCAAATAAAAAACGGAATTGTTGCCTGCAAACAACAATATTAACAGTAAGAGGTACCGCAACATTTCATTGGCAACATTTGCATTTCAATTTGGCAACAAATTTCCAATTGGACATTGAACCGCACATCTACAATAGTGCATAGATGTATGCTAATGCTAGGCGTGTTTATTTACATTACTAACAAATTAGCAACATTTGGCTCATTTGAACTGCTGACGCAGCAGTCACAGCCGCCGTCGCAGTCGACGTCGCAGACACCGTCGCAATCACAACACCGGCGTCGCAGTCGCCGTTGCCGTCGGCAGCATCTGTCGGCTGACGTCAAAAGTGGAGCATGCTGTGCAGTCATGATAAACAAAAAAAAACAAATAATGCAATAGAAAAAGAATAATACTAAACAAATTATCATTATTTCAACACAGCTCGCACATGCACAGGCTGCTGAGAAGAGCAACTAAAGCACATAACAAAAACAAAATAGGCAGGTAAAGCGGAGACAAAAAAACAGCTGTTCGCACGTCACCTTGCAACATCGTATTGGAGAGTTTGCCATTTTGCTGGCCAATTGCAATAGTTAAATGGTTTGGAATTCACTTACTTTGAACCTGTCTAACTAGACACTATTATTGTTAACAATTTGCAGCCAGCGTTGATTTATTTATTTACATTTTTTGTGTATTTTGTATATTCTTAGCGCTTACACGCTCATTTAGCGCACTTTTTCTTTTTACTACACGTTCGTGAAGACAAAACGCGCCACACAACAATAGTAAATGTATAAATGATGCGAAAACACACAATCGTTAAGTTTAGAGCATTCCTGGCACTTTGTACATTCAATTGTTTTGTTATTTTCTTAAATATTTGCGTTTTGCGAGTAAATGCTAAAATAATTGTTCACAGCGTAATGCGCGGTCTCACTTCACACGTCCATTTTCATCAGCAGCGGCGGATATACTAACAAAAGCGACAACAAAATACGCGCATGTGACGTCACGATGATTTCAAGAGATGCCAACTTGTGCGCATTTAACAGAACAGCTGTTCGTTCACTGCTACTGAACAATTGGCGCAAATGTTAGCTAACATAAGCATTTAACAGAAAACATACAGAGACTTTAAATAATTGTAATAAATTAAGTAAGAAATAAAAAGGTCTAAATTTATAATTAATAAATATGATGCTTGACACGTCATTCATTGCAAAAAAATACATTAACCCAATGACCACTGTTAGTTTTTCATTTTGAAATGTCCCAATATTAAGCCGGTTAGCATTATTTCCCCCTAACATTCTTAGCCACTGTTAGCAATTCAGTGAAGAAAGTATAAGAACACAGGGACATTATTTGATTCCTTAAAATAACGGCTAAAGCTGGCTTATTTAATGACTTTGACTTGAGTTTTCAATCAAATAAAAAAATACTTTTTAAAATGCTTAAATATATACTGCTAAGTGCCCTCTTCGCAACGCTTGCCCTGGCCAGCTACGATTATTATCGCTTACCACGATCCGTAATGCCGAAGCACTATGACCTACGGATTCTGACTCATCTGGAAAATCCCTCACGTCTATTCTTCACCGGAGATGTCAAAATCCAACTGCAAATCCTTCAACCCACCCACAACATAACGCTGCATGTCGGTTCACGTCTGAATGTTGTCAGAAACGAGACTTGGCTTCAATCAGTTACGAGCAAATGCAGTCAAAACTTCAAGATACAAAGTGTGGAGCGTAATTCGAAGCATGATTTCTATATCATACAACTGAACACTGAACTATTTCCCACACAACGGTACTTACTGCGCTTGCAGTTCTGGGCAAGATTAGGGCAAATGATGTCGGGTTACTATGTCAGCTCCTACCCAGATGAGCACAACAGCAGCCAAATAAAGTGAGCAAGTAAAGATTAACGACAATGGGAGTTTGCTCTATATATTGTAGTTGCAGATACATGTCAGTAACCCAGTTTGAGCCTACAGAAGCCAGAGCTGCTTTTCCCTGCTTCGATGAGCCGGATTTCAAGGCGACCTTCAGCATTTCCCTGGGTCACTCTGCAGAGTACAATGCTTTGAGCAATATGCCGCTTCTGAAGAGGATCCCCATGTAAGTACTGTACTTCTGGCTAATACCCCTTTTGGTACCATTTAGTACAAGCCAAAACATAGGCTGAAGAATAACGCAGTTCTTAAGATTTATAGATGCGAACGAGAGAATTGGGTGTGGAGCATATTCAAGGAGACGCCCATAATGTCCACGTATCTTGTCGCCTACAGCATCAATGATTTCCAGGGTTATGCGTCGGACAATGCTTGTTTCAAGCGTTCGGTGAAGTTCACCACTTGGGCAAGATCCTCTGCCATCGAGCAGTGCAAATATGCAGCTGAAATTGGACCACAAATACTGAACTACTATGAGCAAATGTTTGACATTGCCTATCCACTGCCCAAAATGGATCAATTGGCAGTGCCGGATTTCAGTGCGGGAGCCATGGAAAACTGGGGATTAATCACATATCGGGAAGCGTCGTTACTCTACGCGGAGGAGGCATCATCCTTGACCGATAAACAGCGTGTGACCAATATAATAGCCCATGAGTTGGCCCATCAATGGTTTGGCAATCTGGTGACCATGGAATGGTGGCACGATCTCTGGTTAAACGAGGGATTTGCCACCTATGTGGCCACTTTGGGCATGGAAAAGATGGCAAGCTATTGGCGGACATACGAGGAGGAGTCGTTGGACAATGTCTTATCCATACTTAACACTGATGCCTATAGCAGCACCAGACCCATCCATCAGCCAGTGAGTCGAGGCAGTCAAATCGCCGAACTCTTTGATGCCATTACGTATCGCAAGGGAGCCGTCATAATCCGTATGATGCACATGTTCATAGGGGATCGGGCATTCCACAACGGTCTCCACGCGTATCTGGAGAAGCATTCCTATGTCAATGCCAAGCAGGAGGATTTGTGGCAGGCACTGACACGGGCATCGCATGAAGTCCAGAGCATTCCCCCGGATTTAGATGTAAAGACTGTAATGGACACATGGACACTGCAGGCAGGAATCCCCATAATAACCGTTCAACGGCACTACGCCAAAAACTCGGCTACTATAACCCAGAATAGGTTCCTAATCTATGATGGACCCAGGCCTCTTGAGAAAAGCCCGGAACCACTTGAGGATACCTTCTGTTGGTTTATACCAATCAGCTATACGGTGGAGTCCCTATCGGACTTTCTGTTGGCTGCACCCAAAGCCTGGTTACGTTGCTCGGCACAGCGTGAAGCACAGCCACTGGACCTCCAGCAACTGCCCGGGGATGAGGAATGGCTTATTCTCAATCTGCAGCTAGCTACGCCCTATCGCGTAAACTATGATGCCCATAACTGGGAACTGATCATCGCGGGTCTACACAGTAGCACCTATCAACGGATTTATGTCTTGAATCGTGCCCAGTTAATTGATGATTCACTGACTTTGGCCTGGACTGGACAGCTCAGTTATAGCCTGGCCCTGAACCTTTTGGGCTATCTGAAGCACGAGCACGAGTACATGCCCTGGCGAGCGGCATTGGATCAACTTGGGGCTATTGAGCGGATTATGCGACAAACCCCAGAGTTTGAAGAGTTTCAGGTGAGGAGTCTCTTTTTAAACTTCATTGAGTCTTTGGTTAATTTGACTTCCTACTACCCACCTCCCCTCCCCACCCACAGCACTACATGCTGCATCTGCTGGATCCTATTTACAATCGACTGGATGGCATGATGGAAGACACCGAAAACTCTCATCACGTGGCCCACAAGTCCTTGATCAACAGCTGGGCGTGTCGCCTGTGCCAGGAAGATTGTGTTAAACGCGCCATGCGATATTTTAATCGCTGGTTAATCCAAAAGAATCCGGATGAACTAAATCCAGTGCCAAGGAATCTACGCTCGGTAATTTACTGCACAGCCGTGCAACACGGCGATGTCGATGATTGGAACTTTTTGTGGCAACGCTACAGGAACAGCACTGTGGCCAGTGAGAAACGTTTGATACTCCTCTCGCTGAGCTGCAGTCACGATGCTTGCCAAATTGAGGACTATCTGAGACTAGTATTCTGTGAGAAATCCCTGATACGGAGACAGGATGCGTCTCAGATCTTTGCAGCGATTGCGCGCAACTATCGCGTCTCTCACATAGCCAAGGATTTTCTCCTACACAAATTCATGATACTACAGGAATTGTAAGTTATTAACCATTAAAGTTTATGCCTTATAAATGACCAAAAAATCCCTTTAAAGTTTTGACTCCAACAGACGCGAATTGGCTGCGCTGATCGTGCAGGTGGTGCAGCAAATAAATTCTTCAAAGGATTACAGACTACTGACAAGCTTTATAGACGCACACAAGGAGCTGCTGGAGGGTTCAGTGCGCAGCTTACAACGCGCCTTGGAGCAGGCTCAGCTCAATCTTCAGTGGCGTCAGCGGCGTCTCAACGAGTTTACCACAAATCTCGAGTTGCTTTTTTACGATTGAATTTTTTAATTTTTATTTGTTTTTTACTCTTGTTTCTTTTGTCATTTAATAATTGTCGTATATTTCATTAGTATAATAAAAATTAGCACATTAGTAGCCCAGTTTTTAATCACAGAACACAAAATCGGAGGATTGACTTAGTTGTCAGCAACTGAGGGTCCACCACCGCCACCGCCACCACCGGAAAATGCGCTGCTTGCATTTCCCGCACTGGCCGCGAAAACCTTCCGTAGACTAGCCAATATGTTGAGGAGCGTAGTGCCGGCCATGCCCAGTCCTTCCAGTACATTGAAACCAGTGCTCTCGATGGCCTCCTCGCGATCCTCCTCCGTCTCGATGGCCGAGGATTCGTTGCCACTGTGATGGGTATTATGATGCACACCATGATGGCCAATCAAACGATGTGTGTTGGTGCGCACATGTGTATCGTTGACACCACCGCCTCCCACAGTATTGAGCAGATGCTTGACTGGCTCCAGCACGGGAATGGCCAGTTTGATGCGATGCCAGGCATCCGGTGACTCCGTTGAGCTCTCGTGCTGCTCACTGACTGGCTCATCCAGGCTGAGCTCATCGTCCAACGTGTTGCGTTCACTAACCGGTGCATCGTCAGTGTCCAAACTATTGTTAGTCGGTCCCTGCAACAGCAGCAAACTACTAAACAACTGCTGCACATGCACAGAGTTTGTGGCCTCCGCCTCGTTGCGTTCAAAGTCGAACTCCTCTCGCGGTCTGCTGCCATCCTTTGGCTTCACAAAGCTGACAATGTGCCTGGTCCTAGGATCAGTGCTGGCTGTGGTAGTGGTTATATCAGCTGGCTTGGCTGTTGCTCCTGGCGCCGTTGTCAGCAACAGCAGCCACACGATCTGCATGAAAATATTGATTAATACTCGTATATTGTATTTATTTAAATCTTAATTACAAGTCATATACAGCATATGAATTATAATTAGATACTTTATATGCAGTAAACACGCGACAAGCCTTAATTGGATTGCTTTGAGTCGCTTTCAACCATTGAAATTGTTCTATTATGCCCTCGAAAGAAATTCAAGGTCTTTAAAAGTGATAGCGACCTAATCGGACTTCATTCCAATTTGGATTACCCTGTATGGTTTACTCTAATAAGGACTAATTACCACTCATTTAATAAGTTAAGCTAAATCAACTGTTTACTTATTTGCCTATTAAAAACATTGTTTCATGTATGAAAAGTATTTTTAAGTTTAATGCCAAGTGGGAGCTCTTTAACCTCTTTTATTTTTTATAACTTAGGTCACAGTTATAAATTATTTAAAAGAGAAAAAAGATACCAAAGCGTGTTTAAAATTAAAAACTGTTTCTCCAAGACTGTACTATTAGTTTATTCCGTTTTTTACATCTCTGGGCATCTTTCCCAAATCAGTTATCTGGGCAAAAATAATTAAATATTTATCAGGCGTACAATACTTAAACCTTCTCATACAGATGAGATCCCAAAACCCTAGGTATTTTGTGAGTATCATAATGAGAAAACAGTTTCAAGTGTCACAAGTGTCTTTAAAAGACTCTAAACTGTCTACAAACATTTTAACTTTATTCTTTTAGCCGTTTTTTGGGCTTACTTGAAGGAACAGCATTAAACTTATGGAAGTATACGTGGAACTTGACAAACGCGACATTGTCATTGATATATACAGTATGCACATATGTTTACAGTTTTCGACGGCTTAAAATCGAAACCGAAACCCACAAAAGCACAAATCAAAACTTAGACGAAGATTGAAACACTCGCGACTCGTTCAGCGACAACCGCCAACTGACTGAATGGATCAATGAATGGCTACCCATTGGGGTGCCCAAAACTAAGCGTTATATCCGAAGGTAGTCGATAAAAAAAATTAATTAATATGCCGCAAGTGTGCAGTCAATTTTTATACATAAATTCATTTCAATTGTTTTGTGTTGGCTTGCAACGCAAATTCAATAAAATTCCAGAATTGTTTTTGGCTTTTCTGCAATGATTTTTAAATTTAATTCGCACTAATTTGGGTAAATATATTGACCACCTTTTGGATAAATTAAATTTCTTAAGCAGTTAATTCAATTCTAGAAACACTTGATTTTTTTTCGATTTAAAATCTTATAGTAGGCTTTAGCATGTAAATTTGAATCTTAGTTTCAAGATCGCTTTCGAAGTAGTCTTCATACACAGCTCACAGCGTTCACATCCACATATTATTCAAGAACAAAAAAATAGTTCTAAATTCCAAATTACTACTCAAATGTTCTACTAATATTCAGGAACATAAAAAAATACCAAATTTTATAGTAAAAGTGTAGTTTATCATATTTGGACTGTTATCTTTTTATAGGCATTTTTAATTTGCGTAATCATTTTTTGTTTGTTTTTTGTGTGTTCCGTTAAGTAATAATGAGGATATTTGGTAAAATGTCTCATTTGCTTCAGGTGAGTAAAAGTACAGCTAAAGAGTAAGAACACTGGATATATCCAGGGAAAGAAATAATAGGGGATAGTCTAGTTCGTTATTATGCCAACAGATGGCGTTTTCAAATCATATAGTGTCGGCTTGCTAAATAAATTAGTTTGATGATTCGGTATAGGATAGATTCTGCTGGTAATCGTTTATTAGTTTAGAATCCGACGAAGCTCATCAGTGTTGTATAAAAAAAATGGTTGCTCATCAGTCGGTCTGTAGACATAATTCGAATTGAAACTATATTCTTTGCTGAATTGCGATGCGCCTAGAAGCATGCTGCATAATTTGTTTAGTGTAATTCAATGTATCTCTCAAATGTATGCATTAATTTGTTATCACTCAAGGCCACTTAAGTAAAAATTATAATGTATACTAAAAATTCTTGATCCAAGTAGCCCCAGACACTAAAATTTGTATTGTGGCTTTAGTCGGTTTACAGAAACCTCAGTAGATTTGTATTCCTCGTTTGAAACACACCTTCAATAAATATTTTTTTTTAATTTTGGAATATATAAATTGTTTTGTGCTCACCTATTTATTTTTTTGCTACTAATTTTTTTTTTTGGATATCAAAATTGTGTAAATTGTTGAAAAATATATAATCGAATGGCGACATATTTGTCACAGATCTCCCGATGTCTAAGCTATCATGCGCCAATCTGCCGGCCACACCGCCTGCTCCATGGCAGCTGTAAGCAATGGAAAAAGATCTGCACGAGCTGTGTCTGCTGGCAACCACCGCTGCTAATGGAGATTCAACCCCAGCTACCCATGCGTGTCCATGTACAGCTCTTCTCCACCAAGACCACCAATGTGTTCACCTTCAACAGCAACTCGGATATGCTGCGCAAGCGTATTAGTTTCACTGGAACCAAAGGCGAGAACGCTGAGGGTGCATCGAATATCGTACCTGTTGGCATTATTGTGCCCCAGAAGGGTGACAATACGAACATGAAGATTGTCATCGTGCCTCTAGATTTGGCCAACCAGGATAGCGAGAGCTTAAAGAACACCTTGAATGTTATCAATGAGCTGCGCAATCATGCCAGCGAGATTGACTTGTTCACCAACAGCATCATTGAAGATTACCGTAAGAACGAGGGTGATATGCAAGAGATTGCTGCCGTTGAGGAGCAGGAGAAGGCCATTAATATGGACAATATCCATTTGTGGGATACGTACACTGCCAAGGAGATTGATGCTGTGTCCTCGGCCAAAGCCCACGACACCAATGCTCGCGAAATGGAATTGCAGGCTGCTGTTGCATCTCTTGCCAACGATTTTGCACTGTCTACCCAGCCCGATGTTGCCCTGTCTACCAAGGCCGATGTTGCCCCAATGATTCCATCACCCGGCACTCCCAACTTGCCAAATTCGCCATCTACTTTACCAATTAATCCAAATACTGCGCCCAGCACAACACCTCAGACTCAGCCTGGTGTTTTGCCCTTGGCTGATCCAATGCAACCACAAATATCTGCGCGCCCCCAGAATGAGGCTGCGGCTCCAAAGGCTGCGGCTCCAGTGGCTGCGGCTGCAGAACCTTTGGCTGCAGAGCCTGTGGCCGACATTGAGCTAGAGCTGGAACCGGAGTTTGAGCCCCAGGGTCAAGCCGAGGTTCAGCAATTTACAATCGATGTTCCCGCTGAGCTGGGCCAGCACCTGTCCGAAATGGCCATTTCATCCATGCAGCTTTCCTTCGAAATGAACATGACCAATGTACGGGATGCCATCTTGCATGGCGATCAAGCAGAAATCATGGGAAGCTCTGATGTTCACAATCCTATGGTTTACTTGGAAACCAATGTAAAGGTCGATCCAGCTAACGAGCCCGAGGTTACCGTACCCCTTAAATTCAACGCATTTATCCAGGGAACCGTTGACATCGATGCGGAGAAACTTAATCCCGAGCAGCTGACGCAAGAGAACCTTCCCAACTACAATGATGCCGTTACCACCATGGCTGCTAATATTTGCAGTACTGCACTGCAGCAAGGCTTTGCCACTGATCAGATCACCAACTCTGCTGATCGCCACACTCCTCTCAAAACTTCGAATCAGGCACGCATGGCCCTAAAGCGCCATCAAGCTCAGAAGCACATGAAAGTCGAGCATACACGTCCCCAATCTGCTTATGCAGCTGTGGCAGAGCCTAGTTTAAAGGACGGATGTAAGAACCCCATAGTTAAGAAGAAGAAGAAGTGCGCCAAGCCCTGTAAGCTAGACGATCCTTGCAAGGAGGACAAGTGTAATCGTCCCCACAAGGAGAAAAAGAGCCCTACCAAAATCACAAAGAAACCCAAGAACAAGAACTCGTCCGAAATTACCGCTAGTGCTGGCAAAAGTGGTGACAAAAGTAACTGCGGCAAGGGTAAGGGTAATAAAGCTAAGAAGGATGGCAAAGGAGGAAAGGCAGGCAAAGACGGAGGAGACAAAAAGGATCCTTGTGCCAAGTTCAAGAAGGGCGGCAAGAGCGCTAAAGGCGGCAAGGGTGGAGACGGCAAGGATAAGAAGGATCCCTGTGCCAAATTCAAGAAGGGAAAAGATGGCAAAGGAAAGGATGGCAAGGATAAGAAAGATCCTTGTGCCAAGGGAAAAGCTGGTAAGGGAGGAAAAGACGGCAAGGACGGTAAGGACAAGAAAGATCCCTGTGCCAAGTTCAAGAAAGGCAAGGACGGCAAAGGAAAAGATGGTAAGAAAAATGCCTGCGCCAAGGGTAAAGATGGCAAAGACGGTAAAGGAAAGGATGGCAAGGATAAGAAAGATCCTTGTGCCAAGTTTAAGAAGGGAAAAGACGGCAAGGGAAAAGATGGTAAGAAAAATGCCTGCGCCAAGGGTAAAGATGGCAAAGACGGTAAAGGAAAGGATGGCAAGGACAAGAAAGATCCCTGTGCCAAGTTTAAGAAAACAAAGGCTGGCAAAGACGGCAAGTGCGGTAAGGGTAAAGATAACAAGGACAAGAAAGATCCCTGTGCCAAGTTCAAGAAAGGAAAAGCTGGCAAAGGCGGCAAGGGCGCAAAGGGAAAGGACGGCAAGGACAAAAAAGATCCCTGTGCCAAGTTTAAGAAGGGAAAAGACGGCAAGGGAAAGAAGGGTGCTAAAGGTGCCAATAAGAAGAACGATCCTTGCTCCAAGTTTAAGAAGGGAAAGAAGGGTGCTAAAGGTGCCAATAAGAAAAACGATCCTTGCTCCAAGTACAAGAAGGGAGGCAAAAAGGGTGCCAAAGGCGCAAAGTCGAATAAGAAGAATCCTTGTCAGAAAAAGTATTCCACATTTACCAGCCCTGTATCAAAATTCTATCATGCCAGCAACACAATTTGGAATCCTAAGCGAAAGCTGTCCACAGCTTTGAACAACTATGCCAAAATATTCCGGGAGCAGGCTCGTTCTATCCCAGATGAGAAGCCGTGTGAACTCCGTGCAAATCCCGCACGTTTCACCGTGTACTCAACTCTTGTCCGTCGTCATTATGGGGGTCAACCCTCGATGGCACAGATGAAAGCGTGGGGATTTAAATCGTGGATGCCCCTAAACCAATCAAATCGCACCTGGTCAAGCAAGGATGAAAACAAGAAATCGAAATGCAATGCGCTTCAGCCTAGGGGACCCAAGCGTAAAAACCAAAAGCAGCGTAAAGGTCTTCGGACCGATTGTTATGGAACGTCGGGGGAAGATTGTCCAAAGGCATCTTGCAAGTCCAAATGCGATCAAGTAAAATTCCCGAGAAAGAAATGTGATAAAACTAAGAATAAGAAGCCAAAGATGGCCCTGAAAGCTAGAAAGCCCAAAAAGAAAATGCCTGCCATATGTAACCAGGGTAGAAAGGGCAAAAAGAGTAGAGATGGTAAAGGTAAAGCCTCTGATAATTAACTCTAATATGTTTAGCTGCTAACTATGGTACCCTATCTTAGGTAGAAAGAAGTAAGCTCTTAAGAGAGAGCCCATTACTTTTTTTAAACCAGATGCGTATGCTTAGTGATTCGTCGCATAGCAGAAAACGGTTCGTTTCTCAGGCAACAAATAAGTGCATACCCAAACAAGATGATGAACCCTCCGAAACTGTTGAGATTGTCAAAATACCTGCATCCTACCACATTTGTAAAGAAAAGCGCACGCGTCCAAATCTTAAGAAATATGGTAATTTAACTGGGTTTAACTTAAATCGTAGGTATATAAACCCTTTCTTTCCAGATGTGCTCATACGCACTGCTTCGGTAGCTTTAACCGGCTCCGATATTCACGTCTACGAGAATGCTAATCGTGATATCGAGGGCATCACTCTCGGACATGACGCAACGGGTTTTGTCGAAGAGATTGGAAGTTGTGTTCAAAATTTACATGTGGGTGATCGTGTTGTGATGGAGTCGGCTTTGTCCTGCGGCATTTGTGATTTCTGCAAAAAGGGTCTGTATAACATCTGTACAGATTTGGTCTACAATGGCTTCCTGGCCAGCCATCAGTCGCATCCAGCTGATCTGTGTCATCGTCTACCCGACACAATTAGCATGCAGGAGGGTACACTCACCCAAACACTGGCCATGGGCTGTCAGGCATGCTTCAAGGCCAACATTAAGCCCACCAGCAATGTGTTAATTATTGGCTCAACTCCGACCGCTGTCTCCGCAGCGATGTGTGCAACGGCGATTGGTGCCAAAAAGGTGATCATTGCTAGCACAATGGTCTCCGCATTGGAAACAATCAAGCAGGACTTTGGCTTCAAGACCATACACTTCGATACAAACGCATTGTTCGGTGAGGTGCTCGAAGCGGTCTACAAGAATTTCGATGAATGGCCCAATTGCGCCATCAACTGTGCCATTGCACCGATGACCATGAATCTCGCTGTGATGGCATTACAGCCATGTAGTGTTTGTGTGCTGTCCGAATGCGAGTGCGAATGTGCCAGTTTCAATGCCCTTGACGTTCTGATGAAAAACATACGAATTATACCCAGTTTTCGTTCTGCAAACATGTAGGCTTACTTTTAACTACTTACCTTCATCACTTACTAATCCTTATCGAATTAGGTTCCCGACAGCATTAACGCTAATGAAGTCGGGACGAGCGCCAATGCAAAAATTCATAGCCAAGACCTATCCATGGAGTATGCTTGAGGAGGCCTTTAAGTGTGCTCAACACGAGTCAAACAAGGGTCTCCGCAAAATCATTGTCAACAGCACAGAGGGGATCAACATTGGGAGATTGTTAAAAAAAAAAGTAGCCGATTATGCTGTGTAAAAAAGACGAAATAGCCTGTAAAATAAAAAATATAAAATAACAACTTTGACTACTTAAATTATTTCCAGTGCCAATTGAAAATTCAAATTTTTCGGTGCTGCAACAGAAATAGCTTTGTATATTAACATTTGAATTAAAAGAATCAAGATTGTTTTGAATACAATACATAAACATTTTTTGTTCTCAGCATCTATGAATCTCTCTCATTATAGACTATTTAACGACATATAAAAAAATTATTGTACTTCGCTGCTTACAACAAAACTATTTTACAAAATTTACATACGCAAAAACTAAATAGAGTCGTGTAATTTATATTGTATCCTAAGGAAGGAATCGAATGTACGCACAACACAAATTGGTCATAATCAAAAATTAGATTTAAAAATACAATTACAAATTTAATTTCATACAAATTTAACCTGCAAACTTATCAAACAAATTTGGAACATTGAATTAAGTATAAATAATAATGAATTATAGATAGCCAGCTAACCAATAGTAGAAAGATATGTTAATTATTTAGGTATGCATGTACGTGTGTGTGAATAAATAATGGACTATCTCTTCGGTTTCTAAGTATTTTTGACTCTTGTTCCCTGGTTTGGTTTTTGCATTTAATGGTTTTAACTACTTTTTGGTCGTGACTGTAAACGGACAAAAAGTAGTTGAATTTGGCTAATTCCAAGCTTATGCTATAAAGTAATTTATGGTTACATAAGTATTATAAAATAGTAGAATCGTCAGTTACAAAATATAATGATAAGACGCTTTATTCAAGCGTTCACTTGTGAAGGTAGTTTGTCTTTTTGGTGTTCATTCTTTTTCACAATATCTTTTCATTTAGCATTAAAAACAATATCGTAGTAATCCGCTCCCGAAAACATGTTTAATTATCATGAATTTGCATTTCGAGTTCGATATCCGAGAGATTGATTTCGCGCATCGAATTGATGAACATATAGCGCGATGTGTAGATATACAGCCAGCGGAACCATTTCATTTGCGATTTGTGCTCCATCATAGCACTTCTGACCACCGATGCATCCTTCCAACTGAGAATGCACCTAAAGCAACGTTTTCATCATTATATGTAATTCAAAGTGATAAATAAAACTTACCAGTGTGTGGACATGAAGCATGTGCATAACAAATCAAAGATTGATAGATATTTCCGTACCAAATTAATCGAATCTAGCGTATAAAACTTACAAGCTGCAAAAAGGTTATAGGAATACATTAAAAATTATTAGAGCTATAATTAGACAACGAAACGTTAGCAGCAACAACAAATATGCATATAAAAAGCAGCTACAATTAGCATGACAATTAACATGTGCAATTCAGTTTGTGGCCTATTTGTTATTGTTGCTGCTGCCTTGCTGCCGCTGACGCTGCTTCTGTTGCTGGTGCTAATGTTATTGCTAATGCCAACCCGTGACTCACCCTTAGGCAATAAATTGGCTAAACACAATGAAGCGGCCGCATAATATACAGCACAATGATTGGGATGTGAGCTGACCCCATCGCGATCGAAGGTGAATATCGCCTGTATATCAAGACTCTCAACGGTATGCAATATAAAGCTGGCAACAGCATCCGATCGCCATTCAACGTTCGGATCATCTGGCAAATTGGTAGCGTTAACCAAAATTATATTCGACTCGGAAATACCCAGTCGCTTGCAAGCACGAAACAGTTCCTCCCTTCGCGTTTGTCCCTTATGCTCAAAGTTGCCTAATTGTTTTTAATAGATATTCATGAATTAGAAATTGTGAATTTATGATAAGGCATTAAAAAATATTTACCATTCGATAGGCACAGCACGTACACCTGACATCCATCGCGTTGGGTTAATGTATAGATCAGTGGCCCAAAGAACATGCACTCGTCATCCGGATGTGCGATGACCAAAAGCACACGACCCATTATCGCTGCCTTGGGCAGATGAACGCTACGTAGACCGCTTGGTAGAGCATTGCGCAAGCCGCTGCTGCTAGCGGTGTCACCGTTGTTGTTGTTGTTGTTGTTGCCACTGTTGCCCGCGCCAGGCACTTGTGTGGACGCTGACGCCGATGGCGACGTAGACAGCCAGAAGGTCAGCTTGTAAAGTCCCAGGCATACTATAAAGTACACCGCACATGCAATCAGTATATGCTCCAGGGCTTCAGCAGATGTTGACTTTATCCGGCAATAGATGCTTGATGGGGTCAGTTGCTGATGCAGGCCAATAAATGGACGTGTGACAGTGTCGGTAATAGCGCTAGCGTTAACAATATTGGCCAAGAATTCGCTTAGCCAGTTTAATTTCATTTCATCGCGTTTGCTGTTGTTCTGCTGATTTTCGTTTGGTTAAATCGTTCACCAAAAATGGACATAAAACTTTGTAAATAATTCGCAACTGTCAACTTGAGGGGCGTTAAAAACAATTGATTTTATACTAAACTAAATATGAACACTAAAACAAGTCAACTTATGGTGTAATTTAATACTTTAAACGGTTTTCCAATACCCGCGGCGGAACTAATAAAATTGCATTTTATTTTTGCGCTGCGTGTATTTTGACGGGGGCAACAACTAGGGATGGGTGCGTGTAGCGCCAGTGCGCAAAAATCGTGCCCAAAGGCAATAGCACGAATCTAACTTAATTGCTATTTACATTGATGTTTTCATGTGTATATCTACATGAACTTGAATCGTAATTATTATTTCAAACTCTTACCAATTGAATGTAATTTTGCAAGCCGAAAGCAAGTGCATACGTGTGTTATTGAATATCGTGACTGTGGTACTATCATCACCAACAGCTGTATGGGATCAGCTGTTTCGTGTTGCCGAAATAACTATCGATAGACGCTTTTTTAACGATATATGTATCATTTAAAATCAATCGGTGTTCTTATCGCTTCTTATGCAGCTCTAGTTGCCGAATTTATGAGGAGCCGTAAATTTTTTTTATTTTAAAAAATTGTTAGTTAATAATTTGTACAATAGTTTTATTTCTTGTGTGTTTTGTATGCCTTATACTGACCCCAAAATCCCATAGAGAGCAGCTGACGGGCATTGCACATCTACACACATCAGCAAATCGTGCCGGGATAAATACAGGCGGCATTTGTCGAACAAGAAAAGAGGAAAAACAAAAGCGTGCGCGTTGCTTGTGGCTAGCCGTAATTAGGTTAAAAGAAACGGCAGCAGCATAATAGCACCAGCGTGTGGTTAGAGTGAGCCTGCACATCAATAGAACAAAAAATATAAAAACAATGGCACATCAACAACAGGGCATGGATTCAGCAGTGTTCGAGAGACGACTTCGACCCGTCTATGGTAAGTTTAATTAAATTTATAGCTGGTGATTTATTAAAATTGTTTCTAACCCATCTACAGACAATTTAGAAGTGGGTAACAATCGGAAGGCACTTCAGGAATCCGAGAAACTGCTACGAAAGCATCCTAATTTGCTTTGCGCACGTGCTCTAAAGGTAAGCGTGTTGTGGGGGGGGTGGACTATGTATCCAAATAGAATATGCGTATAATCCCATTGCAATCCATCATTATTTATAGGGTCTGTCACTGCTACGTTTGGGCCGCTATGAAGAGAGCCACAGCTGTCTTCAAGTTGTCGCTGAGGAGAAGCCCGTCGATGATTCCACGCTACAGGTGCTCTCCTTCTGCTACAGGGAAATGGAACAACGTAAGTCAAACACAATACATGCACACGTTAAAGTGTTTAAATATACACGTTTATATATAAATACTCACTGCAGGCTATTTCATAATTTAAGCATTTTTCTTGGCACTCGCACATGGACGGGTAATTAAAAATTGTCTCACTCACTTTCATTTGCACCGAAATGGGCTGAGCAAAGAATGGGCGTGCGATGCGCGTGCCAAATATATATTTATTTTAGTATATATAGATCTCTAAAAGTTTGATGTTTTCATGCTTTATTAGCTCTGCGTTGTTTTTGTTAAACATTACTAACCCTGAAATTGGTTTATCAAATAACAAGAACTTTCAGTTTCGTGCAAGGCGGACAATTAATACCCTTCCAAATCCCCAATCCTAACCCCACATCAATATATATATTAATGCTCTATTAAATGATTTTTTCATCATTGCAGTGGACAAAATAATTGAACTATATCAACATGCTGTGAAACAAAATCCCGGAAATGAGGAGTTGCTGGCCCATCTATTTGTTTCCTATGTGCGTGTCGAGGACTACAAGGCACAGCAGGCGGTTGCACTGCAGCTTTATAAGGCACAACCTAAGAATGCATACTACTTTTGGTCCGTCATAAGCGTGGTGTTTCAGGGAATACGTGGTCCGGAGTCGGCAATTCCAGAGAAGCGTAAACTTTATCTGGCACTAGCTCAACGTATGGTCGACAAACATATTAAGGAAGGAAAACTGGAAACGGAGCAGGAAGCATTCCTCTATTTGCACATATTGAAACTGCAAAGCAAGTATCAAGAGGCCTGGGAATTTCTAAACGGCGAACTGTGTGCAAAACTATATCCTGGTGCTCCAATTAGCATGAAGTTTGAACTGCTCAAGGAACTGGGCAATTGGAAGGAGCTAAACGAACTGCTTCAACAGCTATTGGAAGCCGAGTAAGTGCAATTAATTACACTTTACGTTTAATTCTTATAAATCATTTTAATGCTGCAGTCGCGATCGTTGGGATTACTACAAGGAGTATTTGAATAGCTGCTTTGAACTGTTAAAGAATACGAGCTCGGAGGAGGGCGCAGATAATAAAAATATGCTCACCACCTGCCACGATTTTTTGTTACACATCATTCAATCGTCAGAGCGTAAGACCCGTGGACCATATTTGGCCCGCCTGGAGCTACATCAACGGATGCGTGCTGTTCAACTGCCAGCAGAGCAGCTAATTGGTGACTTTGATCAATTGGTTATTGAGTACTTTCAACTTTTTGGCGACAAATCCTGTTGCACCCACGACATAGCACTCTTTTTACCTTCGATAAGCATGGAACAACGACAAGCACTGGCCAGCAAATTGCTTGTCGAAAGTGGTGTTAGCTCAACGTCATTGCCTCAGAACGTAAGTGTCTTGGTGTGCTAATATCCGTTCTTATTATCTACTCACAAAATTTTTATTCTTTCGCAGAAGGAGCAAATGCAAAAACATATTTGCGCACTACAAATATCCCGTATGTGCGGAGCTCAACTTGAGTTATCTGTAGATCATCTATTAGCGTTTTATACTGCGTTGAAGCTTCACTACGAGCATGGATACAGTTCTTTTGGCAAGCAATTGTTGTCAACAGAAATGGGGCCATCGGATCCTTATGCTCTGCTGGCTGCTAATGTCATGTATGATATTTCTGTGCGTGAACAAAAGTCAGATCAACTATTTGAGGCTTTGTGCTTACTCCAGTATGTGCTCAGAAACAGCACCAGCAATTTCCACGTTAAACTATTGAGCCTTAAGATTTATCACATGTTTGGCTGCATGCTGGGAGCTCAAGAGATGTATGACTATCTGGACATTAAGCAAATTCAGCTTGATTCGATGGGCTATGTGCACTGCAATTTGTTGCCGCTTTCCGGACGCTTTTCTGGAGTTCGCAATTGTTATGATTCCACATTGAAGTTCTTTACGAACAGCTACAAGGAGCGACTGGAGTACATTGCACTGACCTATCGTTTTTGTACATTCTCAAAAATGGAGGAGTTTATGAACTTCAAGGAGCGTCTAACAAACAGTTTGCTGTATGTGGCTTGCTCGGTGGAAGCGCAGCTCTGTGACCTGGTTAGCTGCTATGGCAATATACAGCAGAATCTCTCTTCATACACGGCAATGAGTATTGAACCAGCTGATGACCGGATTGCCTGGAATGAGCTGAGCGACAATCGTGACTTAGAGGCTATCATCCGCTGGGACCCATTGCATTTGGTAGACACTGCAGAAGATCGCAAAGAGTCATATGATCAGGAGATTGAAGTGTTACAATTGCGTTCCCTTTTGCTCCGCTTGTTTGCCTCATTTATTGACTTGTATCATGCCCAGCCGTGCGCCAAATGGGCCATGTCGAGTACCAAGACCCCTGCACCAGCTCCCACTGAGGAGACAGCTACACTCGAACTGCTGCGCGAATCGTGGACTGGACTCCATCAGCGCCTGCGTCTCATGAACTACAAACCGCTATCGCAAAGTTTTCTAGTCAATTTGTTGCCCACTCGTCTCCATCTGTTGCTCGAATTGCCATACGAACGATTCTTCGATGACTTGGCGCAGTTGGTGCTCGATCTGTATGCAGGTTCATCAGCGCTGGCATTGCAGTGCAAGCGTGTTAGCGAGAATGTTGTGACCGTCATGGAGGTGTGTGTCCAGACCATAAATGAGAGTAATGAATCCAACGGCGTAGACGGACTTTGGAAGCGGCGTACTCACCAGCAAAAGGTTGCTGGTTGTTTGGAGGTAAGTCGTACATAACTTCTATTCGATTTAATGATTATCATATTTTCCATTGCATTTCGTAGATTCTATCACTTTATGCCTTCCTATTATCGGTGCTAAATGACAAGCTGCAAGCAAGCTCAAAGGTAAAAACAAAAAAGAAGCCCACGGGAGACAACAAATCGCAGGACAACGGACCGCATCCCATTAGTGAAAAGGAGCGCAGCCAGATGCTACAAGAATTGATGCGTCAATTGAAACGTAAACTGGAAGCCTGCGATGCCGCCTTGCGTGAGTGTGACGGAAACAATTAAAAATTAAAAGCACAAATAAATTAAATGAATAATATTCTACAGGTATTTGGAAAGCACCAACTCTGCCACGTGACCTTAGTTCATTTATGGCAGACATGTCCCTGAAGCCAGAAGTCGAAGCGACGCTAATTGGCGATGTGTCCGCCACATTTAAGGAGTCCCATGAGCTGATGGTCACCGAGTTGCGCAACTTGTTGAAGGACAAAATGCGCATAGTGGGCAAATAGAATTGCTTCTGACCATTTGAACTTATATGACCCCACGTCTTTGCTGTGCAAAGTCCCAATTGTCTCCATTGTCCCCCAAATCCATTTCAATCATCATCCAGCCCAGTTTGTTATTTAATATTTTAAACAAGGCAGTGTGCCGCCGAGCTCGGTCCTAATACCCAAAACCATCATCTACTTATTATAATCACCAATCAAATTCGATTCTTGTGCACTTTTTCTCTTCCATTTTTTCGGCATTTTTATACAACAATTAACGAGTTGTAAACTTGCTTAATAAGTGAGCGATTCATAAGTTGAAATAAAAACAGATAAAAAATTAAATTATATGTATGTTTATTTAAAACACTTTTAATGCTTCTCAGCTAGCGGTGTTGGCAGGAGTCTTGAGGCTCTTCAGATAGGCCGACGTCCGGGGATCGTTCACATGCTGTTGAGTCCGTAAATGGGCCACCAAATTGTGGTAGCGTGCAAAGCTTCTGTTGCACAATCTGCACAGGTGTGGCTTCTCACCGGTATGCGTCTTGTGGTGCACCTTGAGCACACTGGCATAGGTGAATGATTTGCCACAAATGTTGCACACGAAAGGTCTCTCATTGCGATGTACCCTAAGGTGTGAAACCAATCAAATTTAATGCGTGCAAAATCAATTAAAGCAGACACAAGTATATACCTCTCGTGCTTAACCAGAGATGTGCGGTCGGTGAAATTCCGTTGACAGTATTGGCAGCAATAGGGTCGGGCACCAGTGTGCTGTCTTATATGGCGCATCAGCTGATAGTTGACATGGAAGGTTTTTTGGCAGATTCTGCTTAGAATAGCAAATTTAGATAAATAACTCGATTTGATTGCTTTTAACTTACTCGCATTGATAGGGTCGTTCATTGTTATGTCTTCGCATGTGCGTGTCCAGCGTGCTCTTACGTGGGTAGCTGTTGCCACAGATGCTGCAGACGTGTGTCTTCCCATTCACAACAGTATTTGTGACCAGCACTTCGTCGGGAACAACTATAAGGGTGCTTGACTCTATCGGAACTGTTGTAACACTTGGTTCTTCAATAAGTTCGTCATTGCACCAGGTGCCTTCCTCCAGCACTTCGACTTCCACCTGTTCATATATCTGAGTTGGCTTCTCTTCCACAGCGGTTTTTTCATTTTCCTCGCCAGTTTCTTCTTTGAAAATGTATTCCCTCAGGAAATCATCAGAATGCCGACAAATCTGTCGAAACTTATGCGCCAGCGTTAAAAAAGCCCGACATTTCAAGCAAATACGGCCAGGAAGTTCTGTAGTTCGTATGATCTAGAAAAGAATGTGGGTTTCAGCTCGATCCATCTAATGAACACATTAAATTACTTTAATTCCGGTGCAGCTTTCAATTTTCTCGCAAATGGAAACACCTCGGTGCTCCTCGTCTTGGTCGTATATGGAGACCATGTGTACATCGCTGTCCTGCAGGCAAATTCTGCACACAGACGCAATATCCATAACCAGCTCACTGGTGACCATTATTTAAATAATTTTTAGATACAATTAATTATATATTCCGATTTAGAAATTGCATTAACGATGCTAATAATTTGAATAATATGATGTTTATAAATATATCGCGAATTTAACGATATTCGTGTTCGATAGTTATGTTAATAATATATCGATGTATGGTATCGAAACTGCTTGTTTATAGCTATCGAAATGCCGCAAATAAGTTTTTCTCTTATCGATGCATTAATTCAATGTCAATATTATTAATCCACATCAAGATTAAAGAAGAAGATTAAGAACTATGGATAACTCGGAGCCTATTTGCAGGATTTGCCTGCTGCAGCCAAAGATTGACACGCTAATGCCAACGGATTCGAATTTCTGTTCAAATATTGAACAGTGCACAGGAGTTGTGGTGAGCAGAGAACCAGGCAAAGTTTAAGTCTCAACTGACGTGTAATTGTTTGTTACAGTTAACACAAGATTGCGATATGCCCAATAAAATATGTACAAGCTGCGCTTTACTGCTGCGAGCCGCTCTTAAGCTGCGCACCTTGTGCCAACAGGCGGAGGAGCAGCTCCAAAAGTTAAAGCAAGAGCAGCAGGACCAGCAGCTTATAAAAGCGGACAGCAGTGACTATGAACTGGCTTCCGAATTTGTTGAGTCCTACGAGGTAACGCTAGAGACGGCTAGCACCACAGGTAGTCATTGCAGTGATGACGTCACAATAAAGCCCTCGTCTCCCGTGCGCACATCTGTACCCACGCTTAAACCCAAACGACGCGGTCGCACCGCAGTGGCAGTAGCATCCACAGTGTCTGCGCCCACCCCCACATCTGGCATTTCATATGCGTGCAACATCTGCAGCAATGTCTACACAGAGAAGGTTAAACTGACGGCCCATCTGAAGGTTCACAGCGTCCACAAGCCCCATGAGTGCGAGTAAGTTATTTGAACGTGTTTTATTTAACAACAACACTTACTCAATGTATATTTTTCAAGAATCTGCCACAAGCGATTTCGACAAACGCCCCAACTTGCGCGCCACATGAACTCTCACACAGGACTCCGGCCATATAAATGTGACTACTGTGACTCCTCGTTCGCTGATCCCTCCACACGCATAAAGCACCAGCGGTAAGAACTGGCCATACATGACTAGTTAAAGCCAAAGTTGCTAATCAATATATTTGTTTAGCATACACACAAATGAGCGTCCGTATAAGTGCAAGTTTTGCAGCAAATCTTTTGCCTACTCGAATGTGCTCAATGTCCATTTGAAGGTTCATACAGGAGAGCGTCCCTTTAGCTGTCAGTACTGTGGACGACGATTCTCCCAGATGCATCACAAGAACACACACGAGCGTGCGCATCGAGCCAAGGATTTGGAAATAACAGTGATTACGCTGGAAGAGGAATAACATCAGATTTAAGTCACATATTTTCAAGCAGCCCCTTTGAAGTACAATGAATCGTAGATAATAAAGGAATCCAAGAATTTGATCGGTTTATTGTATGTTTTTTATTTCTTTTTTACAGGAATGAAACACAAATAAGAACACAACTTAAGATTATCAAATATATGGATAAGGCTATAATTACGAATTATAGTTTGTACGGGTTACATGCCAATAACCATATCGGACATATCATCTTTTATGCGATCCTGTTTCTCCATGCTCACATCGACCGTTTTCCAGGGACCACGCTTCTCATGTGTTAGGCGATGCAGTCGCATTTTGTATGCCTTGACGAATCCCTTGCCACACAGATCACAGCTGTTCATATAGATAGTTATATTTATTTTTGAAAGACTTTTATTGTTAATTCAACTTACACGTGCGGCTTTTCACCCGTGTGTATCATCTTGTGGAATTTTAAATTATCCGAATAGGTAAAAGTTTTAAGGCACACATCGCACTCGTAAGGTCGCTCCTTGGTATGAATGCTGTTCAGCATAAGAGTTGACTTATGACATTGACAATAAAAAAGAGAAAAGAGACAACTCACCGATGATGCTTCGTCTTCGTGGAGCGATCGGCAAAGGCGGCAGGGCAGAAATTACATTTATAGGGTCTATTGCCAGTGTGGGTATTCATGTGACGCACCAGCTGCTGGTTCTGCACGAAACCTCGGCCACAGATTCTGTAAAGCAAAGCACATTAATCGACTGGTAAAAAATTAAATGTTATGTAAATCATACTCGCACTCGTGTGGCTTGATGCCACTGTGGAATTTCATGTGTTCTGTGAGACGAGCCTGAGATGGATAAATGTTTCCGCAAACATCGCATATAAAACTGGAGTGTTTGTCACGTGGTTTACGTCCCATTTTTTTCTCCTCGTGAATGCCTTCGATTGGCGTCGCAGTCGTCTTGGGTCTCTGTTGTACCTTTCTCGGCTGTCGCACTCGATTCAAAATTCGAGGCTGCGCTTTGGTCTTTGGCATGTAGCTTTCGTCGTCAGAACTCAGTATATCATTATTCATATCGTTATCCGGTACCTCTGTCCAAATAATGCGATGTGTTCCACGGTTGGTTAGAGCTGTTGTGGTTGTCGTTGTTGACGGGCCCAGTGTTTCGGCTGCTAGAACCTCCAGTTCCTCATAGTCTTGAAAGTGCTCAGCATCCGTTTCTGTTTCGATTTCAGTCTCTGTCACCGTGACAATTTTAGTGCCATCGTAGATAACAGGTTGCTGGTCCTCATCCGCTGTGCTGGCATCATAGACAATGGTATCGACATCTGCATCAGCATCGACATCTTCACCTGAAACCACATAGCTAACAAACTCGGAGGTTGCGTCTCCAGCATCTTCCTCTAGTTTGATTTGATTTGTGTTTTCGTCCCACACCCGTGCAATTATCTCGCTTTCTCCATCCTCGTCATCGCCCACAACAATTGACGTGGACAACCCAGCGGCCAACAGATCTGTGATGTGTTGATGTGATCGCTGGCAAGTTAGACGAAATTTGTAGGCTTCTCGCAAGCGTTGCACACACTTTCTGCACATCTTATCCGGGAAGTTGTCATCGCTGCTGACCTGCAAGTATTTACATACGTATCGAATGGTTATTGTCCTTGGAAAATGGATTTATTGTTGATACTCACGGGAATCCCAGCACAGATGTGCAGCATTTGATCAAGGCGGGTGCTGGCATTTTGGCTGAATATCTCTTGAAGTAGCTCTTCGCCTTCGCTGGGGTTACTAAGGCATACACGACAAACAATCCATTTTTCGTTTAATTCGGTTTTCATCACTTAAATGTTGCAAATCATACAATACAAGTACAATTGTTATTGGTGCAATTACAACAATAATGCGAGCGTCCCTTTATATGTTTGACATTCACTGGATACGTTGACACGAATTACAGTATTTTACTAGTTGGTATTTTTAGACAAGCTAAAGTAAATGCCTGAAACATCTGAAAAATGTTATTACTTTTGCGAATAAAATCATTTATGCAAAATGCAATAAACTGAATTAGCAAACTGCTTTAACTTTATTTGCGATCGCGAGTTTAACAACTTCATTGGCAATAATACCATAAAAATGGCGTAACATTGACCACCACGGTCACCCTTATTGCTACCATTCACATAACACACAAACAGCTTGGATTTTTACCATACTTTTTTTTAACACTTTTAGCGTCGTCTTGCAGTAATTTATTAATTGTGCATTCCTAGTGAAAACATAAATGCAGATATGCCGACCACAGCTGGAGCAACAACGCAAAAGTGGATAGTATGTCGTGTATGCCTACAACAGCCCAAGGAACCAATGGGCTGCATTTTCAATGACGACGCATCCAAAGACTTGACTAACATGATACTTGAGTGCGGCGGCGTGCCCGTAAGTAAATCCACACAGGAAGGTAAATGTGTATTCTATGTGTTTTGTTTCGATTGCAGATCAAGAAATTCGATCACTACCCGGATAAGATTTGTGACAAATGCTTCAAAAATCTACACATTGCATTTAAGTTCAGACGTATATGTGAGCGATCCTACAAACATCTAAGACAGTTTATAGCCCCCGTTGTAGTGGAACAGCAACAGATATCTGACGAGGATGGCAATGCGATGGATGAAAATCAAGAGCCGGGTCATACAGAACTACTTACAGAGGGTGATGGCATCACGGGGAACGAGGATCACGTGGAAGATGTAGAGAACAAGGAAAGAATGGTGCACGTAAAAAGCGAGCAAGTGGAAGAGGATGGCATTATTGAGGAGTTATACGATGTGTACGAAGCTTACGAAAGTGACATTGTCGCCGAACAGCCCACTAATTACGAGGAGGGACCTGCTGAGGACGTCGAAGACGAGGAAGTTATGGCTGCACATTCAATTTCGGGTCTTTCAGCAGACATTGAGTATCTGGATCAACTGGATCACGATCAGCTAACGGAAAGTGCGCACGAGGATGATATTGAAATGCAGCATTCATCGGACGAGGAGTTTCTTCCTGTCAAAACGCGCTCCGTTACCACACGCTCCACCAACGCTAAGCGACGCGGAAATCCACGCAAAGCCGCTACAGCTAAATCGGCAGTGGCCAAGATCAAGCGCGAAAACTGCAACGTAACCACAACAAACATCATTCTAAATCCAGACGAGACCATCACATTCGGCGAAACAATTGTACGTAAATCGGCTGGTATTAAAACCAAAGGAGGCCACAAGATTCTCGTCGGGGACAAGAAGGAATTCAAGTACATTTGCGACATCTGCGGCAACATGTATCCATCCCAGAGCCGCCTCACCGAACACATTAAAGTGCATTCTGGTGTCAAGCCACACGAATGCGAGTAAGTATAAACTGCAGCAGGGTAACTCCAAGTCATGTACACTCAACTAAAACCTCTCTTTTCACAGAATCTGTGGACACTGCTTTGCTCAGGCCCAGCAACTGGCTCGTCACATGAACACGCATACGGGAAATCGTCCCTACAAGTGCAGCTATTGCCCGGCAGCCTTTGCGGATTTGTCCACCCGCAACAAGCATCATCGGTAAGTTGTTGTAGTCATAGCCGAGGCAGTTCAAGTGTAAACATTTCTCGTTATTACAGTATTCACACGAATGAGCGTCCATACGAGTGCGATGTGTGCCACAAGACCTTCACCTACACCAACACGCTCAAATTCCACAAGATGATACACACTGGCGAGAAGCCGCATGTGTAAGTTGATACCTATATATACTCTATTGACTGGATTTGTGATTTGAACAACTTTTTATTTCTTTGACAGTTGCGATATTTGCGGCAAGGGCTTTCCGCAAGCATATAAACTGCGTAATCACAGGATCACGCATGATCGTCGCGTGGGCGTGGTGCGGGACAATGTGGATGTAATGTTGCCCTACGATACGGCGGCCACCGTCGGCCTGGAGCTGTAATTGCCAATGCAAATACATATAAATAAATGATAATGAATAAATTACAATACATAATTATTATTGATGAACTTTAAAACTGTAACAATTGAAATTGAAATTTAAAAATAATTTACGGACGTATCTCAATCGTAAGTTGTGCGCCTAGCCTAAGTTTCTAGTCTAATTATGCGGAAATAAATTAAGTATAGCTGCGCAGATTGTTTTAGCATCGGTCTCATCGGGATACAGCTGCAGGACAGCATGCACCTGATGCTGTGGAAACAGGCTGCCTAAATGGTAGCGCAACAGACGACGCTGCTCATCCCGCGACGTCTGTGCCGAGTGCAGTTCCTCGTTGATGCGCGAGTCGGAGGCGGACAGATGGGCCAAATTGTGGGCGGGCATCGACAGAGATAGCTTGGCAGCCTGGTGTTGATCTGTCAACGGTGCCGAGGGCGTTCGCGTCAGATACTGATGTTGATGGTAGCTATTGTTGCTCAGAGATTGCTGCGGCTGTTGCGGTTGTTGTTGTTGCAGTGGTGCACTGTACGTGGGCACTAGCAACCGGAAGACAGATGATGACGGCTGAGGCGCCTGTCGTTGCAGCTTTTTATGACGATTTAGTTGTTGGGATGGCTCTGCCTCCAGCTCCAGTTGACTGCTAAAGGAATGACAAAGTTGTTGCTGCTGCTGTTGTTGTTGCTGCTGCTGCTGAGAAATCTTCTCAACAGTATTCGATTTAGTGCGAGCGAGTGCCGCTAGCTTGGCATTATTGCTGCTGCTGTTGTTGGGCACCATCTGTGGGCCACCATTAGTGTGAAGCGGAGCACTGTGCGAAACCTGGAGCGGCAGTCGTTGAAGCGTTGGCGTCTGATGACGAAACTTGCACTTTTGGCCATAGGTGCATTTTTTGCCATAGGGACACAACTGTTGCTGGGACTGCGTCTGTGAGCGCAGAAACATGTCTAATGTGGGTCCAGATCTGCCCAAGGGATCGTCGGGTGGCATAAAGATGTCGTCGACAAAGGAGTACATCAATAGCCGTTCCTGGACAACCTTTCTGAACTCATTGCTCTCCAGCAGCAAGTCACGATAGTTATCATTGGACACCACAATGCCGTCAGTTTCGACAGCCAGCTTTAGAATGAATCGATCATCGTAGCATGAGACACGTTTGCCATCTAAATGCCGAGATGGGGTGAAGACCAGGACACGCTCCTGTTCCAGCTCATAGAGCAGCTCCTGTTCTGTGATATTGTTGTTGGCCAGCTCTTTGCGCCAGTTGGGCACAAAGGCCGTAATATGCCGGTGACCACGTTGACGGAACCAGTCCACACAGATGCGTATACCACGGCAGCTAAAGATCGTGTTGTTGCCATGGGACAGTGCCACATTGCTGCCATCGATGACTATGTGACGCAGCGATCCGTTGTTGTTGTTATTGCTGCTACTGTTGTTATTGTTATTAACGTTGCTGCTACTGCTGCTGTTGTTGTTGTTGACGCTTGTGCTACTGCTGGTGGTGGGTGGTGGTCGTGGTGCGTCTGCCGTTAACTTGATCAGCTCGGCAAGCAGTTCATTTTGTTTAGCCTCTGAGCCAAGGCGGGTTAACGCCGTGTGTATTGACTGCTCACTGTAGCCCAATTTTTGTGCAAATTCAAGATTTTTGCGCTCCGTTGTGCTCAAATCATCATCGTCGCTACTTTCCTGTTGCTGTTGTTGTTGTTGTTGTTGCTGTTGCTGCTGCGACGTTTGTGGCTTTCTCGCATACAACTTGTTGGCGCTTTGTTGTTGTTGTTGCTGCTGCTGTTGATGTTTTTGTTGCTCTGGCACTTCACAATCCATTTTAATGCGCATTTAGTTTGTTAGCCGTATGCTTACCACTTCACCTTCCTATATTGCTGCACTGTCGTGTGCTTTTCTAATATATTTTGTGATTTTTAGCAAATTTTTGCAACAAGTTCCGTCTTCTTACATTTTGTTTGTTGTTGCCAAACAGATATGTTATTAACATAATAACATAACAGCAGCACAACATTAACATTGGTTGCACTGTATTTTGAAATCGTTTTATTTATATTCTGGTAAATAAATTAGTATCATGTATTTGAGTTTAGGTAGTAAAATAAATTAATGACTTTTTGCAACTTACAAATGCCCTTTTTTTTAAAGTTTAAACTATAGACCAACATGCTATAGACTAACTTTTATCGATAGCAGCGATATATTTCGATAGCTAAATAATCACAAGTAGTAGGTAGTCGTTTTTCAGCACTGAAGCCGAACAAATGGCGGTCAGTTCAAATTGGAGCTTCGTGAATTAAACACAAAACACATTAACCATGCATAAACAGATTTTTATTGTGTTGTACAATTCAATATATCGCATATAATTTATAACAATTTTGACTACAACTCGTATATAATCATAACGTTTAAGAATATTTGTTTTGTTTTTAACATTTATAGATCTCACTTTGAAAATAAAGTACACATTTCTTATTCGTTTGCTATTAGGTTGGTCCCTCTTTTCATGAAAAAAGAGTGCGCTGCATTCTAATTAAACTACTCGTACAATACAAATATATATGTTTTCATATAGTGGTCACATGTTTGGAGGGGGTTTACAGATTTTTTTAGTAGAGTAAATGCATAGAATGTACACGTATTTCAACGACAATAAAGTAATTCATTAATTTCGCTTCGTTTCTACTCGTTTGCCACTAACACATGTGGCAATTAGTGTGACAGCAATAGTAGAAAAAAAAACTATAAAAATGGACGTAAAGTTTGCTTTACTACGACTCCGCTGAAAATTGTATACTCTGAGCAGCGTCTCAGTGTGTCTCAGTGTTTGTGTATGTGGGAGTTTATGTATTTGCCCGTGGTCCATTTTAAATTGCACATTTCATTCATTTATTTCGCATGCAGCTCAACTGAAATTTTCGCATAAAAAAAAAGTGGTAAGAAAATAAACCCCTAGACACGTCAAGTGCTACAATTTTTGACCTTGCGTGCAGATTGGTTGACTGCTTAGCTACACTACAATGTATAGTATAGTATGAACTAGAACTACCATTCTTATGTCTGACATAAAAGTTATTGTTGGGATTTTTGCGTGCGCTTTGGTGCTTTATTCCGGACTCTCATCGTTAACGGGTAATTAGTGATGTTTTTCGCGTTCACTTTTATAGCATTTTCCTCTGAAGCGCTGCAGTTTTTATTTCTGTTGCTTCCAAGTTATGTCCTTTCCGACGAAGTATATTTTATTGGACAGTTATGCTTGTGAAGATAATTGTATTTTCAATAACTTCTTCTTTGAAAATTAAAAGTCACATTCAAAGGAAACTCGATGAAAATGAAGTCATTATCCACTTCATAAGGATACTTAAGTTTTTACCAGATAAAAGAAGTTTAGTTATTTAATGGGTTGCGTGCCAAACTCAAACCAAATTCTCCTTAGAACGAAATTTTTCTCTCTGTGTATACTTTAACCTGCTCTGTTCTGACAACGGAGCCGGAGACCGGTGTTAGACAATTGATGAGACTTTATCATGCCCTATCAATTTGTCAGGCGATAATTTTTGGTTGAGCAAACTTTGTCATTAATCAGTTGTTTAATTTTTAAAAGCATGCGACAGGATAGCGCCACGCCCCCACTTCCTCCTTGGCTTTGACTTCGGCTTTAGCTTGAGCTCATGTGTGTATTTTCGGCTCTTGAGCGTGTTGTTTTCCTTGTGTAGCATGCTTTTAGGCAGACAAACCTGTTTAGGTTACTAAAAATACACACATACATATACACGATTCTACATGTTCGGTTGCTAAGCTGATTAACATTTAGTCCCTACAAGGAATCTGCTGCCGGAGTGTGCGTGTGTTTGTGTGTGTTTACTTTGGAATGTGAGCTCCAAGTTCTGTGGAATACATTTACTTTCTATGGGCCTTTCTGTGGTTGGAGTAATGGTAAAGAGGGGAATCGGGGGTAGGATCGGGGTTGGGGGTAGTTAGGGTGCTGCTCTACTAACTTAGTGTTATGCGGTCAAAGTACAAATCCTTAATGCTGCCATTCCATTCCCACTAATTTCATGTCAAGTTGATTTGGCCATTGAATTCCCGTTGGTATACCTCGTTTTATTTTCAGACAATTGGTATGCGATGCTTTTTATTGTTCTTGTTCTTGTTTCCTTTTGGCCTTTGTGTTCGTGTGCATTGCAACCAGTTTCCGTTACTGTTTTTATTATTATAGCCTCGGGCAACCAAAAAAAAAAAAGAGGATAAAATGGGAAAACGAGAAAAAGTCACTAACTGTGTTCTGTGTATCTTGGTGTGCGTGCGTGTGTGAGTGTGTGTGGGTTGTCCTTTGGCTGGTTAAATGCTCCCACGATATCAATACTTGAAATGACAGCGGCATTCGCAATTTCAAAAGCAACCAAAGAGAATTTGTAATATTTATCCAATAAGTTCTTGTCCCTGTTCAAACATTTCACAATAGTTCAATAAAATCATATTGTTTTGAATTGCTGTGAAATGAATTTTAGTTGAAAATATTTTCGTTTTTTTCTTTAATAAGAAATCAATACGTTTGCCAAATGCCAATGCATAAAATTAACTTTGGCACCGATGTGAGAAAGATACACAAATATGTGTATTTCAATTTTGGCTTGCTCTCGTTTTCCGCTACCTCAGCCAATGGAAATCCCACTGCAGCTCAATATGCACTTGAGTAAGAATAGGGAAAACGTTTAAAAAGCGCAAAATTGCACTCTTTTACATGAGTGTGTGAGTGTCTTGTGGGAGTATGTGTGGTGGGTGTGTGTGTGGTGTTGTCTGCAGGCAAACGCTACTGACTGGCTGGCTTGAAAACAAGCCATCATCTGCCCGCCTCCTGATGCCCCCGTAGCCCGTAACCCGTAACCCGTTTTGGCCAACTAAATTGTCAACGTCAACATTGTTGCAGTTGCAATTGCAGCGTCGCGTTGACATTTGACCTTGTGTTGCTATTTTCCTTTTTTTGTTGATTTTGTAGATTTGTTTTTTTTGTTTGTGCTTTGTGGAATTGAAGTGGGAACCCGTTAGGCATTGATGAAATATTCACGCTTCTTGTGACATTTCTCATACGCAATGTAGCACAGCGCTATGGTAATCAGAACCAAAATCGTTATGCCCATTATAATGCTGACCAAAATAATCTCATCGTTGATGCTCTTGTAGGAGTGACCTGCAAAAGAAACAAAGATAAAGATGCATAAAAAATAAGCATACAAAAGATAAAGACAATCTTAGAAAGACCGTTAGAAATGCCATTGACAAATTGACTATAATTTCTTAGACTCCCACCCGTCAAAAGATTCCAAAAGATTTTCTGTTTTGGCTGTAATTTGTTCGTTATTTTTTGCTTTTGGTCTGTTACATCTCATGCATATTCAAGTTGAGCGTCTGGACAAAAGCGACACATATTTATTGACAAATGTAGCATAATAAATATAAAAATGATAGAAGAAAACTCGAGTATTCAAGCACACAACAAATACATCATCAGCTTCAACAAATACACACACAGTACACACGACACACACATAAAAAAAGTGGCACATAAAAAATTAAATTACAATGGAATTCGATTTGATTGTTACAGATGTATCAAAGTTTAACGATTTCCATATTTATTATGATTTTATTGTATATATATATTTATATTATATTTAATGTATCGTATTATTCATATAAGCCAAAGTGATTTTTAAATGCATCTCTTTAAATGTGTGTGCAAACTTCTTTCCTTGGTCAAATTGTGGCTGTGCTTTCGTGTCCAGAACCCTTTACCTGTCCTTGTCAGTCTGCCAGGAAAAGCTTTAATTTCAATTTTACCTCACGTAATTGTTGTTCTGCTTTGTTCGCCTCACGGCAAGTGATTAAGAAAATTGTCAATTATGCACCATTAGATTTGTTTGCAGATATCCTTAGAAACAATTGTAGTTAGAAAATAAAAGCAGAGCAACTCGACTGCTTTGTTCCCATTTCGTAAAACTTTTCAAACTTTTAAAACTTCAACTCTGAATTGAAATTAAACTTTAGTAGTTAATTATAAAAACATTCCATTCACTTCTAAAAAATTAAATTCAACTAAGTTTAGTACTGGTCATGGAAGAGTAAGTGGAATTCGCAATTATCTGAGATTCTAATTAAATTAAGTTTTATTATTCCAGGAAAAATCCGACAGGCCAGAGCCTGAGGGGTGCTGTAAATTTCATTGGAGGGGCAAAGTAACAGTGCTGATTCCTTTGGTAACACTGCCGATTCTAGTCCATGGCCTAGCAAGCAACGCACCAGTAAGTATCTTACTATGCTTAACAATAATATGAATTGCTAATTAGTTAATTAGGAGTACAAGTGCATGTATCTAGTCGTTAACATGGCATTGTTTTGGATCACTGAGTGCATTCCCCTCTACATGACTTCCCTGTTTCCCATCATATTTCTACCTCTATTTAATATTTTGGTGAGTCCTTCACTAAATGTATTTTTAATCTACGTTTAAGTTTATGCTTTGCAGAGCTCAGAAGTCGTCTGCGGTTTTTACTTTACGGATACTTTGGTAATGTTCCTGGGTGGCCTCATTATGGCACTAGCAATTGAATACTGCAATTTGCATCAACGAATAGCTTTGGGCACGATTTTGATTGTTGGTTGCAGTCCACGACGGTGAGACCTCTGCTAACTACCCACATCACATATATTTTTAAAGAGTTTGTACCGTCAGCCTACACTTTGGTTTAACTATGGTCACCTGTTTTATCTCGCTGTGGATATCAAACGCAGTTTCCACAGCCATGATGTGTCCCATAGTAAAGGCGGTGCTCAACAAAATGAAGGATGTTTGTAAAGTTTACTATACTTTTCCTTCTTGTTTAATAAATTTATACTTTTAGCAAAAAATATTCGCCGTTTACATGACACAGGAGGAGGAAAAAATGGAGGAGGGAGAGTAAGTCAGCCAAGTTTTAACTTAAAGACATATTTAAATTATTTACATACCGCCACAGAAAACATCCTTCACTAATCTCAATGGCCTTCTATTTTACCATCGCTTATGCCTTAACAATTGGCGGATGCGGCACACTAATCGGCACCGGAACCAATCTAACCTACAAGGGTTTATACGACACGTAAGGAAATGGCTTTTCAAGTCATAACTCAATTTAATTTTTGGTTTTACAGTCGATTTCCGGACTCCAAGGAATCTGTGAATTTTCCACTGTTCATGGCATACGCGATGCCTCTTGTGATTGTGAATATTCTTTTGGTCTACTTATCACTTCAAGTTACCCATATGGGACTATTTCGTAAAAGCTCAAAGGTTGGACAGGAAGTGTCTAAAGCTACAGAAAATCAGGCAATTGTTAAGACTGTAATACAGCAACGCTACAAGGAACTGGGTCCATGGACCTGCCACGAAATTCAAGTTACAGTCCTGTGTTTGGTTATGGTCTTTTTACTGTTTAGTCGCAAGCCTGGTTTTGTGGATGGTTGGGGTGACTTTCTTAATGCCACGTAAGCGCATTTTGGTTTCTTGGGCTTGCTCACTTATTTGTTATTTCTTTGCAGACCTGGCGGTAGCTCGGCACCTGTATTTTTGCCCCTGATTATACTGTTTGCACTGCCCACCCAGTACACGTTCTTTAAATATTGCTGTGGTTCAGGTGAGTTCAACAACCTTTGCACTAAAAATATACGAATACTTTGTGATCAAAAGACTACGACTTTTAATGGTGAACTCTGTAATTTAGGGGTTTTAAAAACTGTTTAAAAACTAGCTAATTAAGTAACTTTTTTAAAGTTGAATGTAGTTTCTTTAAGTGTACTCTTTCAAGCATGTTTACAAGTGCTTTCAAATACAAAACTTAATATTCATTTATACAATTAGCACCTTTCACCGGTCGTACCATGGATGCCTGCATCTCCTGGGCTTTTGTGCACAAGCACACACCGTGGGGCCTCTGCTTTTTGCTCGGTAAGTATGGCATTAATTAAATTGATATTTACGTATTTTAATCACAAATTGTGCTCTGTTTACTAAGGTGGAGGCTTTGCTATTGCCGAGGGCAGCAGAGCGAGTGGAATGGCCAAGATGTTGGGTGACTCGTTGTCATTTGCTGAACACTGGCCTGTCAGTATGGTTGTTGCATTAACAATTGTAATGGGTTTGGCTTGTACCACGTTTGCCTCCAATGTTGCCATTTCCAATATTCTCATACCCATTTTTTCGGAAATGGTAAGAACCCAGTCTCTTTAAACACATATTTGTATAAAAAAAATTATATTTTTAGGCTATTGCCATTAAGGTTCATCCTTTGCTACTGACGTTGCCGTCTAGCCTGGCCATCAGCATGGCTTACCACCTGCCAGTCAGTACACCGCCGAATGCCATCATTAGTGCTTATGCTAAGATCAAGACTAAGTATATGGTAAGCACTGTAAATCAAACGTTCGTTTCTCATTTATTTCTGTTCAACAGGCAATAGCAGGTGTACTGCCAACCATATGGGCCTTCCTCTTGCTCTGGTTGAATGCAATGACCTGGGGTCTTGTGGTGTATCCTGCATGCAAAGATTTCCCATCATGGGCACGAGAAAAAGAATAACATTCCATTTTAAATATTGTAATAAGTTTAGTAATTTTATCACCAGAATAATGAAGCTTTGAAATGTCTAATGGAAATTTACATGTTTTCACTCTGCCAGCGACTACTGTACTTGGCTATGCAAACAAACGGGCCTGTTATGCAGTTCATTTGGCCAAATGTTTGCTCTCTGGGTAATTTAACACATAATCGATGAAACGTTTGACTCGACGACACATCTGGCGAATTAAAATCATGTTTACAGCACTCAAGGCAGTCAAAGCGTCGCCTTATTGTTGTTTGCGAGTCAACACCGAAGGATTTGTTAATTAGACAGATTAAATTACGTTGTTAACTTGAACTTGATTCGACTTTTAACGGCCTTATTGTGCCTCGTTCGGCCCAATTAATTGCGGGCAAATGGCCTGTCTAATGCGTGTGTGAAAAATTTCTTTTAAATTTTAATGCCCTCAAATGTAGGCTACATTTTTGGCTTCAATGTGTATATTGTTCGCAGAGTTGGCAGGGTTGCCACTGTAACTCAAGTGTAAATTGAAACTCTTAAATATGCGTTAAGTTATTCAGCAACTTTAAGCTTTGTCCAAAAGTTGTTCATCTGATATTCTGAGACATACAAAAAACGCTTTTCAAATTTAATTTAAGAAAGTTATATATCCATTTTGTTTTTATTCTTTGTTAGACATTCATAAGTTAACGCTGAAAGCCCACTGTAAATACAAAACTTTGTCAAACTATGTAAAAAATGAAAGTCTACAATTTTATAACTGAAAGGGGTGCAGCTTAAAGATACCCTATTAATACAAGCTTATCTTTCGTATGGCAATACGAGTACATTAAACATACTCTACAATCATTTTATTATGACAAGTAGACTGTTATTTCGCAATTATGTAAATTTTGATTACTTTCCATTCCGCTTAAATTATTAACTGTAACTTATTACACTCTTTAGTGTCTATGGCAACAGGGTATACACGCAAATATTTGGCGTTGTCAGACTGGGGTATGGTATAATTTATAGGATGACCGAAAAGTTGTGCTATGCCAACGCAAATCATGAAATTAATGTAAATATCAAAAAAGTGGCTTATTTTCGTGTGTACACAGAGTCCTAGAATATGCTGTGGATACTCATACATATATTTATATTATAACCGGAAATTCATTACAAATATTAAAATTTAAATCAGAAATGCCAACCGAGTATCCTGTCAAATATTGCCCCAATTATTATTATTTTGGGTTATAGCAAAAGCGGGCGAAGGCAGCAATAGGAAAAAGCGGATGGCAAAATGGCGTCATATATATATAAAAATATATATATATATATTGGAGGCACGTGGCTGAGATTTCGTGTATTAAATTTCGTTTATTGTTTTCCCAGAAGATGAAGTCAATAAAGCTATTTGTATTATTATTATTATTATGGATGTTGGCTAACTAAGTGTGTGATATATACCGTAATAATAAGTTGTTCTACAGCTACCACTCACTCCTGCTTTGTGCATGTCTCTCCCTGTCTCTCGCTGTCTCTGTCTCTCTGTCTCGTTCCTTTTGATTTTAGCTCGTTATTTGGATATGTGTATTGTGTATCTCTGTCGTCTGTCTGTCTGACGAAATCTCTAATGGTTTGTGGCTAGCATTAAAGTATTGCAGAGAACATGCTTTGATTGAAGCCAACTCACACAAGAATGTATAACCATATATGTACACACACATGTGGCATACTATATATAAATATATATAAACTGAGTCACGTTGAGACTACGTTATGAGTACAAGGTTTCAAAAACGATATACTCCAGCTTCGTTGACAGTTTTGCCCCCATTTGGCTTTCTGCCTTTAAGCCAACACAAAGCTTTAATTTCAATTTGCTTCCCAACGTTGTTTTCACTTGACTTTACCATGGGAGGTGTAAAAGGAAATTGTCAATTATGCAACTTCAAAGCATGACCGGATCCGGTATCAGATTTGCTTGGGGCCATTTCCGAGAACAATCATGGCAAATTTATACAAAACAAAATTAGAAGCAGCTTTAATTTGTTTAAGAAAATTAATACATTTACAAATACGTAAAATAATTGATCAAAGTTAAACCAAGTAGCCCACACAAAGTTGCCTTTGAAAGGTTTGAAGTATTTCAATAAATTTCAGTTATTGGTAGAAACTGTACTGTTTCGTATGGCTCCGATCTTTGTCGTGTACTTCGATTAACTGTTTTACATAAAGTATAAATTAAAAGTTTAAAATGGCCGAGTAAGTGTTAGTTTAATTTAATTAAGTGAACTGCACTTAAACCACGCTCCTTTCATGGGTTTAGTGAGGGGAAAATTTCGTCGGGCCAGAGTGTAAAATCATGTTGTAAATTTCATTGGAGAGGCAAGATGACGTTTTTAGTGCCCTTGATTACGTTGCCGATCTTAGTATATGGCTTAAAAGAAAATAGAGCAGTGAGTAAGACCTGACTAATATTGTCAACCAACTAACAAAATGCGCTTTAGGAATACAAATGTATCTACCTAATTGTCAACATGGCTTTGTTTTGGATAACAGAATGTATACCGCTTTATATAACTTCCCTTTTTCCAGTAATTTTCCTCCCGCTTTTTGGGATATTAGTAAGTGACCAAGTTGTATTAAAGCAAAGTTTAATTTATTGATTTTTGGACTTGCTAGAGTTCTGAGGTCACTTGCAGTTTATATTTCACAGACACAATGGTCATGTTCATTGGTGGTCTCATTTTAGCACTGGCCATTGAGTATAGTAATCTACATCAGCGCATTGCACTGGGAACCATTCTTATAGTAGGCTGCAGTCCAAGACGGTAAAATTACCATACATTTATGTAATTAGTTTTGTTAATTAGAGTCTTTAGTTTGCACTTTGGCCTGCTAATGGTTACCGCTTTCTTGTCCATGTGGTTATCGAATTCAGCAACATCTGCAATGATGAGTCCCATCATTAAAGCTGTTCTACTGGAAATGGAAGCTGTAAGTAGTACCTATTAATTATTACGCTTATTATTTTAAAAACTTTCTGCTTACAGCAAAAGATTTTTACAATTTTCAAAACGCAAGAGGAAGAACCAGTTGAAGAGGGAGAGTAAGTAAATTTATACTAAACAAAATACTTTCTAAAATAATTATAATTTGACAGAAAGCCGCATCCTTCAACTATGTCAATGGCGTTCTACTTTGGCATTGCATATGCGGCCTCAATTGGTGGCGTGGGCACTTTAATCGGCACCGGTACAAATCTCACCTTCAAAGGCATTTATGAAACGTAAGTAGTTGGGGAATATATGTGAAAATTAAGCAAAGTTTTGTGCTTTCTTGTATGTTTCAGACGTTTTCCCAACTCTGAGGAAAAGATTACTTTTCCCATTTTCATGGCGTATGCATTTCCCCTTGGTGTGCTAGTCAACGTTCTACTGCTTTACTTCTCACTGCAAGTAACTCACATGGGTCTATTTCGCAAGAACTCAAAGATTGGGCAGGAAGTGTCAAAGGGTACAGAAAACAAGGAGATAGTCCAGGGCATTGTTAAGCAGCGCTACACGGAATTGGGCCCATGGACATGCCATGAAATCCAGGTTGCCGTTGTATTCACATTAATGGTACTACTGCTCTTCTTTGCCAAGCCTGGTTTCATGCAGGGTTGGACCCAAGCACTTAATCTCAAGTAACTATAACTTTTTTCTTAACTAAATATTTTTACTTAAATATTTCTGTTATTTCAGAGGCATGGGCAGCTCGCCCATCGTGTTCTGGGCAGTTGTTGTGCTGTTTGCTTTACCCACCCAGTACACATTCTTGAAGTATTGCTTTGGTTCAGGCAAGTAGCAAAGTCACAAATGATTTAATTTAATAAATATTTAATATTTTTAAATTTTCCATTCAGCTCCATTTACTGGCCGCACCATGGATGCATGTATTTCCTGGTCGTTTATCCACAATAATATGCCCTGGGGTCTCTGCTTTCTGATTGGTAAGTTGTAAATAGGCGGTCAAAAGTGTTTGTCAGGGCAAAATGTTTATTTTGAATTTAATTTATTAAAACTGCCCTCAATTTAAGAACTTATCTCTCGCCTACAATAAACTAACTTACATTTTTAATACCTTTACTCCAAACCCAAGGCTTTCAGTTTTATTTGAAGTGGTTTCCCAAGACATAATTATATAAAATTTATTACTTAATTAACTTTAATTTTGCTGTTGTTTTCCAGGTGGCGGATTTGCTCTCGCAGAAGGCAGCAAAGTGAGCGGAATGGCCAAAATGTTGGGTAATTCAATGTCATTTATGAAGTCATTCCCCAAGGACCTGGTGATTGGTATGGTAATCATAATGGGAATAGCATGCACTGCCTTTAGCTCGAATGTAGCTGTGTGCAATATTCTGACACCTGTCTTCTGCGAACTGGTAAGTGCTGCCAATTAGTGTAAACAAACTGAAGTATAATTTGAGGATATTTTCCAGGCACTTGTTATCAAGATGCATCCATTGCTTTTGACACTTCCCTCCACACTGGCCATGAGCTTTGCTTATCATCTACCTGTGAGCACTCCACCAAATGCCATTGTTTGTGGCTATGCCAACATCAAGACAAAATATTTGGTAAGCATTGTCACTGGCATTTATATTTATTTGGAGTTTTAACTACGTTCATTACTATCAGGCTATGGCTGGAATAGTGCCCACATTTTGGGGCATTGTACTACTGTGGATAAACGCCGTAACTTGGGGAACAGTTGTCTTTCCGGCCACCACAGATTTTCCCGATTGGGCTAAGGAGGCATAAATCGCCTTTAACATATATTTCTAACTTTGTTTTCTTTACAATTGTAGGCTAATATTTGTTGGCAACTGAATGCTGTCGGTAAAATTCTAAAAATTGTAAGTAAATTTAATGTGATTTAATTATTTTCATGTCGTTTTTGTGCTCACAATCAAATGTGTCCATTCATGAATTTATTTATTTTCAATTAGAGTGACAAATCCAACAAAAGCCTAAATGCACGTCACAAACACGCACATACATAAATTGAATACCCTGTAGACAGTAAATGGAGTATGCCAGAAGTGGGGTAAGGAGTGTTTACCGCTTGAAGTATTCCTTACCCTACTTCTGGCATACTCCATTTATTTTCCAACGGTTCTGATTGTTATACAGAGTCGGTTTTCTAGACCAAAACGATAGCAACGTGTGTGTACAGGGCATGTGTAAGTTGTGCACATATCCCAAGTCCTCATATCACGCTGTTTACTAACTTTGGGCTTAGTTTAACAATCCCACTTTTCATCCTGTCACTCCACTCTGAATTAGTCTGGCTTGACAGGTGGTCTTCGAGGGGGATTTTCGACGCAGTTTGACATTGTTATAAATAGAATATAAATTGCATATATGTACATTTATACATTTACATACATTTGTATGTATGTATTTATTTCGCAAGGATCACAATACATAATTTACGCACAATTTGTGGCAATCAAAAACTATGATAAAAGCACAAAACCACAGACAGTCAGTGGTGCCATCAGGGCCCAGTTTTGTGGCACAACAGAAATGTTCAAGAATGGCCAGCGGGTGGGCGTTTGATCCAAGACCGTTCTTGAGGGGCATAAGCCCACTTAGGAGCAGGTTTAGAGCCAGAAGGAAACAAAACTTTATGCAAACACAGCAAAAAGTCGTCTACCAGCATCTTTCTTTATATCCCCAAACTCTTGGCAATCGCTTGGCTTCCAGTTCATTCACACAGAGCGAGTGCTGTAAGTTTGGCTTCTATATATATTTTTGGCTAGTTTGGTCGCAGAAATTCCAGTTTTACTCTTGAATGAATGATATCAAGTGCACAAAAGGCACATAAAGCGTACACAAATCCCAAATAAATACGGACACCCTGTAATATTCACGCATGCACACAATGGAGAATCTTATAAACACACAAACAGGCACACATACACTAACACACTCACACCGACTCACACATAGTCCCATACTTACTCACACTTGCGGGTGAATTTACTTACAAGAATGCGCAACGTAAAGAAACTGAAATGTAATAAAAACACGTCTGGGGAAATGGCCAAAAATAAAAAATGGTAAAATGGTAAAATGGCAAAAGAATACATAAAAACACGTCTTTCAACGCTTGATTACTGCGAGTCAACAGCGACGGACCGAGAATGCTTAAGTTGACTCAGATGACTCCGGATGATGTGAACATGGAGGACAAGACTGACAAGTGATTATCTGTTGAAAGCATCAGTTGCAAAGTGAGCGATAAGTAAGAAATTAACTAAAAGATCATGAAGTTTCAACCACTGTGCGGGCTAATGATGTTGCCAAATCTGTTATGCACTGTGGGTGTGCCTGTGGGTGTGCTTGTGTGGGTGTTTGTGGGTTTGTGTATTTTTTGTGTCTGACATACCACTGTAATAATTGTTATCCGAATAACCGTATTTTCCTGCTGTCCTGCCGCCGCCAGCCATCTTGTTTGATTGCTTTGTACCGTTGTTGCAACTTCCTGTTAATCTTTTTGTTGCTCCGACACGATAAAATACTCAGCGTTGTGATGCTTTATGTTGTTTCTGTTATAAGCAGGCTTAACTGTAGCTGTGGTCGTGGCTGTTGCCGTTGCTGTATGGCCCAAACTGTGTGGTAGAAAGAGCAAAATAAGTTTGGTTGCTGTAATAATTATTGTAATAAAGACTTCCTCATAAAATGTAAACGAGTTTCAGTGTTTCAAGAGTTGCTAAAGATGCGTGAGTGTGTGTGTGTGTGTATGTTTGTGCTTGCCAGTTCAATTAGAAAGCATAAAATCATAACGCAACATGTAAACGAACGTCAAACCGCAGCGTCACGTTACGTATACGCAACGTCAGCTGGGTCTTAATTATGCCAAACACAACGCCACACACCCGCCTACACACATGCACTGATTACAAGCTTGATGGGTAATTATGCATGTAATTAATATGCATGTTCACATTTGATATTAACAAAATTTTTGCCACTTTGAGCGTGTAATCATTTAAGGCGCAACCTAAGGCTCAAGGACATAAACCGGAAATGGTGCAGACGATCACGTGACATTGTCGACAACAACAGTAAATTGTGTTCAATTAGTGCAATTAGTGCAAGCAGCTTTTCTACTTCTGGTGTTGTAAGGAAAACTGTGTATAAATTATTCACCTCGATTCTTGTTTCGGGCTTATAAAGCAATTTTGTGAATTGCATTTAAAATGCACTTCATTTGAGCCAGCATTTATTCAGCTGGCAGCACCGTAGCACGCTTAATGAGTGTCAGGCGTCCTTGCTTGCCTCACACACTACACGGCACACTACATCTAGCATACATGTCCAATGCAATGCAGTCTTAAATTGCATTACAACTACGTGGCATGCCGCATACGTGGCATGTTGTGTGTGGCAGCTGGAAAACTTCTTACAACGAGTTGGTATTAAGTAAAATTCCACTTGCGAGTTGAAGCGGAAAAGTTCTTCAACAGTTTCGAACTTGATCGAATTAGTTCTACCATTTACCTATGATTTATTGCAGCGTAATTAAATAAGCTTGAAGTCAAGTGAATTTTGTTTGCATCTGTGGCATAAATGATAATAAATCCCTCAATTAGATGTGGCCACTCTTGAGTTTGCGTATAATCCGCTTATTGTTTGCAAACTTAAACAAAAGTTGTGTGGCTCTTTCGCCAAAATAAATCACAAAACTTTAAGTTTCGCTATGGAAATTAATTGCCCCATTTATAATCGCTTGAGTGGACGTTTAAGAAATGCCCACTAGTACAATAAATTTCTTCAAATATTAGTTAAATATGCTTATAGAGCGCTTCTAGCACCTAGATAAAGCTCTTTAAGAGGCAAAAGCAATTTGTTTAGATCGAAAAGTTTGAGCTGCAAACTTATTTACATTGTTTGCACGTATTTGAACAAACTCAATTACAGCAACAAAGTCAGAAATCTTCCTGTTGCACTTTGATGTACTCCTGCTCATATTGACAGCCAGAATAGCAAATTCTAATAAAACTTTGTCCTTAAATACCTAGAAACTGTGCAGGGAAAGGCTCGAGAAACAGTTGACAGCCGAGTTTGGCATGTTTTAATATCATTGGAAACAATGAAAACTCTTCGTTAAAGTATTTGTACTTAAATTCTTTTCAAGCACAACTTTAAGATTTAAGTCATATATGGGTTTATGCTTCAATTTAATTGCTTTCTGATGCCAAAAACTTTTTACGAAAACCCAAACAAAAGTTCTTGACATGCGTATCACATGAGAGGCGACGACTGGAGTTTCCCAGGGATGCGTACTCAGACAGCTGTGTCATTTGTGGGGCCAAGGTCCACGCCCTGAGCACATACACATGGCTTCAATCTGCTCCACTTAGTGTCCTGCATCCCATTGGTCCTTGGTGTCAGTTGAATGACATATCCATTGCCGCAGTTCAAATAAATGTGCGAATCTGATGCCAGAAACCGCAATAGAATTCCTATGGTTTGACTTTTGCCATTTGCTTGTATCCGGTGCCAATGTGACTGTAACACACCTGTGTTTTGTGAGACTCTGGCTGAGGTGTGCGTGATCAACACCAGGTATTACCACATGTTGAACAGCACTTGAGTTCAAACTAACAGAAACACTACAACAATGATTGAGCTTATGAGTGTGTTACACACAGAACTCTAGTGTGTCCAATTCCTGCCGTTTCCAACACTACCAGATAACGCCCATGAGATGTACCACAAAAAGCAAAAAATAAGAAATAAAACTGCAGTTGGTTGAGGCAGACTAGAGAATATCCTGGGTACACAAGTGCACGTTTGTTTATAAAATAACAAAAGGCTTTGAATTCCTTTCAAAGGATGTTAGGAAATACCGGAAAATGCTTAAATTTTCCTCTATTTTTAATTTAATTTTTAAGCTTTGTTTTTAAACAAAGAGTCAAATGCTTTAAGCTGTCTGCTCAACTCATATACCCAGTTATTGCTTGTCTACAAGGTATCTAAAAGCACTAAAATTGTCGCCTGTTGTTTTGTTTCTATTGAGTACGAAGTGTGTGTGTGTGTAAGTGTGCGCGAGTGTGTGTATTTGGTATCTATGTTGTGTGTGGCTTCAACAACATCCTTTTCCGTTTCCACATTTAAAACATTTTAGATGGGGATGATGGCATTTGCGCACGAGTGGCCCTTTGTCTAAATTATTTCTATGACGAAAATTTTCCATTTGCCGTTAAATTTTGCGTGGTAGCGTGGTGGCCGGATGTTGGGGGGCGCCCGTAACGGTAACCTCCTACAAAACGACTGCCATCAACATGCAAAAACAATGCATCAATTTGAAGACGCACGTTTTCTCCTCATGTTTGTCAACGACAGAGATTCCTCTTGATTGCCTCGATTGTAAGTCACAGCAGTAATGGCCAACACACACACACTTACATTACAAATTACTTTATGTGTATTGCTGTAAGGTTAATTAAAGTGTTAATGGCTTCTCTGCTTATAAATCGATTTTATTTTTTATGGCCAATTTAATTGGCAACTCATTAAAATGAGAATGTAATAAAAATGTTGAAAGTCTCGCCAAAATTGTCCATTTAGAATTAGAAAAGTATCACCAAAATTGACTACATATTTGTTACAAAGACATCCATCTATTCCAGAGTCATTTATCATTCGACATACACGAATATGAATGATAGTTAGAGTTACACATAATAAATCATTCACTTGTCAAGTTGAATGCTCAAATATAATTAATGTTGTCTGCCAAATGCCCAGGGAGCTCACCTTTGACCCGATCCTCCCACTAATCCCATTCCATATGCCACATAAGCCCAATAAGCTCTCATTTTTTGGGTGATAATCTGATGTGTACACATGAAGGTTCTCAGCTTTTCGGGTTGCCTGCTAGGATTAGTGTCATTTGAAGAGAACTAAGCCATTTATTAATTGTTTGTCACTTTAAAATTCAGACTGGCTTTGTACCCCTTTTAGCGTCGTTTATGCTAATGCAATACACTTAAAACTGAGCTATATAGTGTAATGTAAGAAGTAAACATAAAGTTGAATATAAGTATGGCATCAAATCTGAAATGCACGTATTAAATTTAGTTGAAGAACTGCAACTAACACTCTGAATAATTGTTTATAATAAAATACCAAACACATTTCGTTTTACAACATACACGTATGTGCAAAAAGGACTCTTAAAGTCAATGGAATGATTATTTTATGAGAGCAATAGGATGAACTCGGCTAAGTCTCACTAATGAAGCTTGTCTAGTATTTGTTTTTATTATTTGCTCTACGGCAGGATTCAATTATTCCCATGAAATGTTTTGCCTTAATCTCGTTAGCTCTCGCTTAAACAACTCATTCTAAACTTATAAAATATATCCAAGTTTTTATACCAATAATGAAATCAAATGACTTGGACAACAAATTTAAAAGTATTTTAAAACGAAAGCTGACAATTTGTTTTAAAAACTTTGCTTATTTGCATTTACTTAGAGGCTGCTTCGGGGCTACACACTTTTATGGAAAAACATAAAAAAAACATGAATCATTTTATTATTCAAAATATGCAAATGATGTGCAATCAAAGTAATCGTAAATGACTTAAGGTTTCCCCAAAATCTGGCGTTCATGTTCAAATATTTTAAACATCAAATGTGAAAACATCAAAATTGATACAATTGAGATACTCAGTAGGCTTGTAAAGTATAAGGTATGCTGGTAAATTTAAATTTGAGTGATAAGCATTTCAATTTAAATTTTAAATTCAAAAGTTTAATGTTTTTTAAAGTATTTAAAGCTTGAAATACGACAAGTGTTGACTGGGTTTATTGCCCAAAATGAAAAACATATTTTCAGTTGTTTATTACAAGCGGCAAATATCCTTTTCTGCCACCTTATGGTAGCATAACATTATTATTAATTTTATATACATTTGAAATTGCCAAGCAACGGAAGAATCGTTTCGTGGAATAAGAAATAAGCAGAAAATATTATTATTACCTTGTCGGAAACTGACCCAAATAAATGAAAATATAAAAATTATATTTGGCCGGAAGAGATTTATGCGACCTAAGGAAACATAGCGGCACGATTGAAGTAGTCAACTAAAAATACCCTGTACACTTACAGACTACACACGCATTGGTGTACAAATGTATAAATATAATCTATTTAAATGGATTTCAACGCACGTTTTAGATTTAAATGATGTCATCACGCAATCACTCAATTGAAAATATTGCGAGTCAGAGAAGTCGCGTCTCTTGATTGGAAATAAAAACATCAACGTGATTTGGCCATTTTGGGGGCCGATTTGAATGGCGTTTGATAGTCAAAAATAGGATAAATGACATAAAAAGTCCTTTGAAGTTAGACGGCACGATTCGCTGCCCAGGATAAGCAGAACCGTAGGACATATCCCAGGGGGAGGAAATAAAAGATAAGAATACCGCATACATTGTAGCAGAACAGCTCGGCTTCTGTCTATTTGCTCAACTTTGTTGTATCCATTTAGCCGTTTTATGGCTACAGGGTATAAAAACACCTTTAATGAGATAAAAAAAAGGGCACTTTGAATGCTTTAGGGTCCTAGCCCATCTATCTGAGCTGTCAGCTGGCATCTGCCCAGGCTTTAAGTGACTCCATAATTGATTTATACGGCATACGACCATATGGACGGACGTTGGCGTGGCTATAGCAAACGTATTGCTTAGTCGGGTGCCATGCTGCGGGGTTAACACTTACCCAGCCGCTTAACCCTATACCACAGTTGGTGGTTTAAATTGCGTACAGCTTTTGTTGTCTGGCGGCCTCCATTAAATGCCTAATTAATGTTTCAGTTGAATTTAACGGCCAGCAGTTGATCAATATGGCCACAAATCGCATGGAGAAATGAAGTCCTTCGGCGGTTCTTCAGCTTTTCCTTTGTCCTTTGATTACGTTTTGCCTTTGTTTGTCTAAATCGTTGGGCTGCGTCTAAGGCATTGGCCAATATAAATACATAAGTACAAAAACAGGCGACACAAAAGCGCGCGAAATTGCACACAGACACACGCTAACACTCACACACAGACACACACACGTACTGAGAATAAACACAACCCGAATACGAATTGAACCCGGCCCAAAGCACTTTAATATGGCGCCAAATGATGCCGCATCTACGTCAAAAGTTATCGTCGTCGCGTACCGATTTCTTTGGATCCTATTGTTTTTCTGCGACCGTTGCAGTTTCTCGACTGTGCCATCTAACGGTATTTGTTGTACTGGACGCACAACGCCAACAGTCAGATGAATGAACCAAAAAATTGCCAAACAACTTTGCATTGTCGGTGAAAGATGTGAAAACTTTGCGCGCACCATGAACCATAGACGCCACGTACACTCACACACGCGCAAAACTCACACAGACGCACAGCTTCGGGAGCTTTTACTACGCGCTGAGCTTTTGTCTGACTGTGTGGTGGTGTCATTTTGCCAACCCCTACTGAAATTTGAGCTTTCCACTCCCGTTGGCGGAAAGTCAAATTGCTGTGTCAATTGCCAAATCATTTTGATGCGTACGAATGTTTACTAGTATTTTAATTAAATTTGTTTAAAAAATAAGAGTGTGTAGATTCTGAAATAAAATGAAACATAAATAAATTTTACTTCCTTTTCGTAGAAGTTTTTCTCAATTCTTTATTACAATTTATCTAAAAATATTAAAATATTTTACATTTTGCTCAAGGGCAAAAGTTTTGGGTCTAATAATTTTTCTTTTTTATTAAGCACTTATTAATATATAAATAACTTTCGTTTTTAGATTCTACGCTTTTACTTTTCTACTTTTGTACCGATTTTGCACTCGAAAACATTAGAATTTTGTTAGAAAGAAACGTTTCTATTTTATTGACTAAACTCACATTTTTTCTGCTAATAAGTTTCCAAGCAGCCACTTTGGATTCAACTAGTAATCTCTGACGTAGATTCCATTCAGCATTTTTTTCCAACACGTGATGCGTAGCATCATTTTTATATGGGTTGTATGAGTGCGTATGTGTGTACGGGGATTATCAGCGAATGATTTGCTAAACAAGGCAAATGATTTAATTAAATTTTAGTTCACAACAGTTGGCACTGAGGCAATAGATAAGATGAGGCGTATTGTTGGGTTAATAAATGAAGTCATCATTTTTTATAGATGCGGGATTGTAAGCTAAGAATTAACATTCCAAATCTGTTTTAAATATATAAACATAGAAATATTTAGGCAAAAATCGTGTGTTTATTTACTGTATGTATTTGTATATTACTTTATTAAATATTTAAAATTAATAATTACAAAATATATGTATATATCATTATGCATAAGGTTTTTGGGGTGGGTGATGCTGAGGATAAGGTAGGAGAAAGGTGAAAGGTTAAGGGGTGGGGCGTGTTTTGTATTCTGCTGAAGCACAACTTAAAAATATCACACACAAATACCACGCAAGAAAAGAAATCCAACAACTTAAAAAGCCATCATCATTATTTAAGTTCTTCATCTGATTTTGATTCTGATACTGCGATACACTGTCAAATTGACTCCATTTTAGCATCTATGGACACTCCCTGTCACTGATCTTCTGGAAGTCTGCAAGGGGATTAAAGAATTATATATTTAAAATTAGAATTATTGATATTGAGTATTACTAGCGATTACTTACTTGCATTCTGCAGACAATTCTCCGTTTTCATAACACAAACATTGCGATAAGTTTTGGAGGTTCCTTTGTCATCGGCAGCGCAAAGATATTTACTCTCCTGCATATCACAGTCCATGGCACACTTCACATTCGGATCGGGCAGGCTGAGGCACTGCACCAGTGTCAGGGCATAGAGCGTCACTATAAATAGATACAATCGCATCATTGTTAGTTATGTAAACAGTAGGCGTGCGACAAAACAAAAACAAACAAATAAACAGATTAATCCAATAACCAAACCCTGCCTGGCAACCTGAACATGGCATGCATACCAAATGCCACTGATCAATCCAATGTATGATATCATCAATAGCTACACTAATCCCATCAGCAGCTACAACAGCTGCAACAACAACAAGAACGCAACAGCCACATCATTATCATTATCAACGTCAACACCCTCAATCTGTGTAGTCCATCGGTCAATCGTACGCCCATCGATTTTATGACGCCAGAGCGTCTGGCATGGTCATTGGCCGGCCGGAAAGTTCTATAATAGATCCGATCGGCAGGTACAGAACTGCGAAGGTGTTGACGGTTGTGATTGTAATTGACGCTGCTGAGCTAATAAAATTAGTGCATAAATTAAGCTTTTTTGGCTATTTAATTTATTTTAATTTTAAGAAAATATTTAAAATTCTAAAAAGGATTCTTAAACTTTTGAAATTATTTAGGTCAGTTTTGATTTAAATATTAGCACTGCAATTAAAAATTGATTATGATTTTATTATTGTAAACAAATAAGTGATTCATGACACTGTGCAACAAAAAATCCTGTCTCTACAAATGCCGAATTTTTTAATAAGAACACACTGAAATTTTAATTCCCGTTTTATGTAGAACAGTGTAAGACGAGAGACCAATTTATGCACACAGTTTTCCTGCTAGTATTTAAAAAAAGCAATCGCAATTTCTGGGAATTTTTTAGATAGAGGATTGACATGACAGCAAAAACGGTAAATAAATAACAAAATTATACGTACAAGCCAGGAATACTGCAAACAGCTTCATTTTGTTGTTGTAGATGTATTTAAGTATATGTAGCTAAGTTAGTCTGTAAATCAGATTCTACTCCGATCTATTACAAGCAGAACTAAAACTCGGTCGCACAATAATTCAATTCAATAATTTATGAAAAAATGCGTTGCATGAACTTTACGGGTCATATGTAAATGTTGCTAAATGTTGATTGAATTTTACACGATTTCTATATACACATTTGTGTTTTATTTATTCACTGGTGTATTGTATATACCATATATGTATATTCAATATAATGTTGTTAAAGATTGAGACTTGTCACTGAACTTCAGACACGTGTATAGCTCAAGTATTTGTATATATTTTGTACAAAAACTGATTGTTTAATACGCGACACAATCGCTGCTATAAGTATTCGCACACACTGTAATTCCGTATTAAATGTTTTCTTATATATTTTTTTGTTTTTTCGATTTTTCAATTTTGTTTCTCTGTTGGCGAGGCCGCAACAGCACGCGTCCAAATGCGAACTGAAACTAAAGCGCCGCGCAAAGATATCCTCCAGCCAGCGGGAGAGTGAGCTGACTCTGACTCTTGTGACGACGAGACTGACTGATGAGACTGACTGAATGACTGACTGAATGGATGCTGGTCGCTTGCTCGCTGATTGCTGATTGCTGTCTGCCGGCCGCTGTTAGATACAGATACAGATAACTCAATACGTATGTACGTATGTGCTCTACACTGAACACTGAACACTGAACACTGGGAACTGGGAACTGAGCACTGGGAACTGCTCGTTGTTTGAATTTTCAGTTTCGAGTTTGGGGTACCAATAATCAATCAAAATCAGTGACTGACTGACTGTTTGTCCGTCCAATTGACTCACTGACTAACCGCCTAACTGACTTGGCTTTAGTTTTGTTTTTTGTTGTCTTTTTTTTTTGGTTTTTGGTATTGGCTTTTGGCTTTGGCCTGCCTCTCTGTGTAGCGCACACGAATGATGTTCGACCACACAGTGTCTGTTAGTTTTATAGAATTTTTTCATGCTAAAATAAATGATTTACGCTCGTGTCGTCGTCTTCAGTTTTCTTTTCGTTTTCGTTGCTTTGTACATTTTGCCTTTTGTTTTATTTTATTCATTTATTTTGGTTTTGTATTGTATTGTATGTCTGTATGTCTGTGTGTTTGCTTTTTTTTTATCGTGTGTATTGTGTTAGCTGGTTGGTTGGCCGGTGGTTGGTGGGATCGTATCGCATCGTATCGGTTCGGATCGATCGTTTGATCGCTTGATCGATAGCTCTGTAGGCGGGTCACGAGTCACGTTGTCCAGCTTCTTGCTTTTTTTTCTTATTACATTTGAATTATTTATGTATTTTATGCAGTCAGAGATTTTTGATAAATTTTCTTATCTTCTTTATACACACATGTACATGATTTTTTTTTTGTTGGTTTTATTTGCTAAAATGTTGCTGCCGCTTTCGTTAATTGGTTCACGTTCACGTTTCGCTCAAGACTGCTCGACATATTTGAAATTTCGTCAGAAAATAAATATTTTATTTATTTGTATTCGTGTGTTTTCATTTATTCTTTTTTTTTTTTTTGTTTCGTGAAATTTTGGCCACGACGGCCACGAGTTCACTCCACTCCAACATCGCGAGCGTCGCCTATGAATTTCCTTTGATGATCAAATATTTTGGCAATTTATATTAAACATATGTACATATATTTATGCGTGTGTATCAGTGTTGCGGAAACTTTTTCAGCAAAAGTAGCTATAGCGAGCGCTAAAAGTAGCTAGCATTCTTCAAAAATAGCTGAAAAAAGTAGCAAAAATGTATAGTTTATTTTTTTTAAATTTAACTTTTTTATTCCATGGTTGTTATTATTTCATCGATGACCACCAACTCTTCATTTTCAACGCTATCGCTTTTATAATTAGCCTTTCTAAGGTACTACTCTGGAACGTTATAGTCGAAACAAAATTTGCCGTGTCGGCGTAATCCATATCTATAAGTCAAATCTCATACTATTTGTATATCAAAATTTAAAATAGTTGATTATATACTTCTTTCGGCATGGCAGTATCAAAACTAACAAATATACAACCAATTCCAATATTTATTCACTTTTACTTCAGCTAATTCTAATAGCTAAAAGCTGTTTTCAAAATTTTTTGTATCAATCGGCTTTAAAAAGTGGCCAGATTGCTGCAAAGTAGCTGATTCGGCAACACTGGTGTGTATGCGTATGACAGCATTTGACTTATGACAGCATTTGACGCATTTCGATTTTTCACTCACATTTTTGTTCGTCTGCGTTCTAGGCAAAAATAACATTATAAATTAAAATATTTGCCATCTACACAATAATTCATAGTGAGCAAGTTTTTATTGCGAAATTTGTACGTTTTTTAATTATTGTGTTCAATCATTGATTTAAATTAAACGTTTATGCACACTGTTGACAGTGTGCCTACTTACAGCCAATATACTGCGGAGTCGAGCCACTGTGGCGTCCAAAGGAGCCAATTGTCATCCAACTGCTGAAGCTGTTGTTCCAAAATCAGATCGTCGTCTGGCCATTGTGCAGCGGGCCTTCGATCTGATTAATGAACTCAGCGATAATCCGCAGCCGAACAAGATCTATTATATTTTACTGCTGCAGCGTAAACTGAAAGATGTGCGAGAATATTTATTAGCCGAAAGTCAAGAGATTTCACCTTCGTCAGCATCTGAAGCTACACTTAGTGAACTCGACAAGTGTTTGACTCATTTCTTCACGAAAATCGGAAACGCAATCTCAAATTACGACTGTCCGATGGGCTTTAATGTGTTAAGCAAGATTCGTCACTGGTTATTGCCGTCCGGTCGAAGTAACGCCAAGGATACGCCCAATATTGAAATCCAGAACAACAAAGCAAGTCGCAAACGCTGCTACCAAGCAGTTGGCAACGAAAACACAGCTCACAAGCTGATTAAATATCGTCGGGTGGACAACACATTTTACAAGCTTATGCCGAAGGATCTTGACGACTACAATCACATGGAGTCGGAGAACAACAGCCATACAGCAAGCCAGACAAACCAGAAGCGTATGTCCATCTTCAATGCACCGCAGACACGATTAGCTCGCGTACGCAATACGCATGTAACGCCAATCGATCTATCTGATACGGAGGAGCAGCAAAATAATGAGAGCAATATGTATCAAGCATTTTCCGACCGCTTGGTCGTCGATGGGCCAACAATGTCACGCGTACATGCGACTACGGACCGACCACTGTACTCGGATGCAGTGCGTTCTAATATAAGCAGTTATAATAGTGATCTAAACTATGCACGTCCATGCACTGGTCCGTCGTCATCGGAGGCGCGTTTCAACGGTCATGTAAGTCGCACATTTGATCACTCGTCAACTGGAAAAGGCAATACCATATTGGCGCTAGAGCATGAGTGCAGTGAACGCAATCGGTATATTAATCTAATCAATAGTCTAACACTGCGTGAACATGAGCCCGTTTCACGTCGTGTCCTCAATGCATCTGCTGCCTTTGAGAAGCCAGTGACGCCACCACGTCTGCATCGGATGAGCAATAATGCCGACGACTGGCGGTTTAGCCTCGCACAGTCGCAGCTTGGAACGCAAACCTCTGCAGAGCTTGAACCACGGTCAAACATGGCCTTCGATAGGTCCCAGTATTCCAAGCAGCTGGTAAGCAAATCCAAGCATCAAATCGGTCGTCAACCATTGACTTCGATCGGCATAAGACCTCTGCCAGCTCTCGTCAAAGCTGACAGCGCATCCAGCGTAAATCGGAGTCCTAACAATCTCAAACCGGTGATTACAATTTCCAATGATGATGACTATCCGTGTGATAACACTGTCAATAGATCGCAGAGTACGCCATCGTCATCAGCGGCAATTTCCCGTCCTTTGACAAGCGCATTAAAGCAGCGCCAGAGCTCCTGCATCTATTATTCAGATGATTACACCAAACAATTCAACGAGAAGTGTGCACGAATGCATGAACAAGCGAAGATTGCCAAGCAACTTGTGATCGACGAAGCCAAGAAATCAACGGAGGAACGTCGAGCGTATGAGCAGCTTTTTCGCGAGTCCTTATCCATGAAGCGATTCCAATGGCAGTCATTATTTGTATTGGAAAAGACTGAGCCCGAAATAATACCCTTTACTAATGAACATCAGCATCGCTACCATGAGCTGGTCCAGGGGCCCAGTCATGTGGTTCTCGTGTCGAAGTTCAGCCTGAACATAACACGCAATGATATTTGCACTTTACGCAGCAGCTGCTGGCTAAACGATGAGATTATCAATTTCTATATGAATTTAATTACCGATCGCTCACAGATTAACAAATCTGGCAAATTGCCCAGTGTATATGCGATGAATACGTTCTTCATACCACTTCTATTGCAGAACGGTCATGGTGCCGTTAAGCGTTGGACCCGTAAAGTTGATCTGTTCAGCAAGGACATTATACCCGTGCCCGTGCATGTCAACGGTGTCCATTGGTGTATGGCCATTATCCATATGAAGAATAGGACAATTCGCTACTATGATTCGCTGGGTAAACCCAATCAGATGGTCTTGAATGCACTGGAAATGTATTTGCGTGAGGAATCGCTCCATAAGCGTAATATACCCTTCGATACGAGTGACTTTAAGATAGAGAATGTTCAAAATGTTCCACAACAGACAAATGACAGCGATTGCGGCGTCTTCAGTTGCATGTTTGCCGAGTATATAACACGCAATAGACCGCTCAGCTTCTCTCAGGAAAACATGGAATATTTCCGCAAGAAAATGGTGCTTGAAATATGCGGCGGTGAGCTCTGGATGTAAAAATGTTTCCTAAACATAAAAATAAAATAAATATTGAAAATATTAATATAAAGCATGTTTAGACCAACCAGATAAATAATAAGACACTTCGTTGTTTTAGCTTTTATAATTTCAACCACACGCGCTCGTCACCAGAATAGAATGAGAATAAACTTATCGTCAGTGTATATACACACTTATATTTATGACAACATTATCGTTATATCAATAATTCGATACAACAGATTTTGTATGTTACTTTTGCTTATTTTCAACACGATTAAAAACAGTTGAAGTTTTTGGTTTTATGCTAGTGCGCCTAGGGCAAGTCTACCGAGAAGGTGATTTTATTAAGGGAAAAAAATGTGCTTAGAGTAGGAAAACAGTGGAGTTCATAATTCTACTAAATTTCTAAAGCATAGTCATTCAAAGAGTTATTGAGAAGAATAAAATCGAAGAGTCTACTAAGATTTCAAATATATGTATTTGGTGTTCTCTCAGCTCTTAAGTCTGCAAGAGTAGAGCAACACCCGCCAGGGTCCATTTGCCTGGCTTGTCTTTGGTCTTCAAGTTAAAGGTCCACACGTAGGTAGGACCTCGGGTACGGGTCTTATAGACGGGGCATTCGTACATGTTCCGCAAGTCCTGCTTGTCTTGGGTTATCGCCTGTCGCAAATGAGATACAAAACGTGTCAATTTAAGCAATAGATAGATTTATGCAAACATGCGCCGATTTTTAGACGCCACCGATTCGTTCCAAATTCAATGCTTTGATCTAGAATTTTGATTAAAATTCGCTATGCGGGTAATATTTGCATTTCAAACTCACTCGAATATTGATCACTGGCATTGATGGATAAAGTTCTTTGAGGCGTGATTCCATAATAATACCCTGTTGTATATCCCATCTGGCGCCTTCCATATATATGCCATGAACACAGCAGCCGTCCCGCGGTGCCGTGCTGTAATTATACAAATTATAGAAGAATAAAAACTGATTAATATCCAATAATCTTTAGTTGTTATCCATGTCTGAGTCTGAGTCTAAGTCTTTGACTCGGTCTCTGTCTCTGTCTGAGTCTGAGTCTGTGCTATTGTTTGCTTTAAAGTGACGCCAAATCAAATCGTGCGACGCTTTGTCGTCCAAAAAGAGACAAAGCAAAAGCGGGAAAGAGACAGAGAGAAACAGTTCTCGAGACGAGGCGCCACTTAATAAACAATCAAGAATATTGTATAGACAATCGACAAATAGAGAATTTTTAAATACATGCTATTAATAATTTCTATTTATAGACATCACAATACACTTCCATATCTATAGTTTAAAATTAGCTCTCAATGAATAGCATTGCGGCTATTATTAGACCCTGTTAAAGCCGTTGTCCGATCTCCGATCTCCGCTCTCCGTTCGAGCCGATCTTTACACTATCTGTGTCTGTAAGTATTGACGCAAATAATCATAATTTACATAGCTATGTGTTGTGATTGTGACGAGTGTACAAATGCGCCTAATTGGGTTGTCAGTGCTGTGCATTTAGACGTTTTAAAGCCAACTACAGATAGCTGACATTAGAATGTTGTTGTTAACTTATCTTAGCAATGGAAAAGTTTTAATAAATATTTTTAATAATAAAATAATAATAATATTTTAAATTTTAATTGTTGCTAAAGTGAAAAAAAAGTTTATTTCTTTTAATTAAGAATGTTAGGGTAAACTTAAATAAAAGGTTTGTTTTTAGTGTATGAATTAAGAGGGGTCAGCGCAAAACTCAATTAAAAATTTACTGTATGGGTGTGTGTGTGTGTGTGTGTGTGCTCCTTGGTGGGTTGTTTGCCTGATTGGTCTGGCGGCACTTACGTAAATTCCTCCTTTTGCTTCTTGGTCACGTCACACTGCAGGCACATCTTGTCCAGCGGCAACTCATTTCGACGGGCGGTGCTCTGCATGATGGCCGTGAGAAGGGATTGGGGGTTAAAGAAGCCAGCGAGCCAGACGCAGGAGGGAAGCTGCAGTAAATCAAATGAGTTTTGTTTATGAAACTTGTTGGTCGAGTGGCTTTTACGTTTACGTTAACGTTTACGTTGCTACGTACCACAAAATCAGTGGACCAAGTTTCGAGCTCTCGCAGACGCAGACACAAATCGATAAACCAATTGTTGAGACCCAGCAGTGAGGGATAGGCACGTTGCGTCCAAATTGGCGGCACTTGATCCAGAAATAATGAATTCTCTAGTACCTCCATGTCGGAGGTAATGGTCAATTCGCCCTTTAGGCCCAAATCGAGTTCCTTCAGGCTTCGTTTCATTTCACTGGTGAGGAAATTCATGCGTTCGCATTCCTGGAATGCCACAATTACGTATGGCGTACGTTCCTCCACCTTATTCATGATTTCCACCATATTAAACTCCTCGGGTAACTTCTCAATAATCTCATCCACAATTTGCTTGACCTTATCCTCTCGTGTCACAGTTGCCCCTCCACCTGCCCCGGCATCACGGGGCTGCATTTCGAAGACCGTACGAAAGATGTTCTCCGCTCGAGTCGTTAGGAATCCGACCTCCGCATTTGGATGCAAACCATATAAATAGGGGGACTCGGCAGGCATCATGTCATCCACATAGGAATGATAGCCTAGGTAGTCGGTGTTGGGAGGAGCAGCGAACGAGGGAGCCAAAAACAGCTCACCATCGACCAAATCTGGTTGCATATACTCCTCCAAGTAGGTAATGCACAAGCGTCTGTCCCAGTCATCGGTGATGTGTCCACCGTACATGATTTCCCCGAACAAATAACGTAAATCCTCCCACGGTACCTTGGCATTAGCTTCCAAATAGTTGTACAGCACCGAAACACTTATATTTAGATCACCCACATTGAAGGGATAGATCTTGTTCCAACCCTGTGGTCCAAACTTACGACGTTCGGCAACCACGGCATGGAAGTAGCACAAGGAGAAGAGTATGGCCTTGAACTCCGCCTCCTTGCCGGACATTTCGAGTGTTTCCTGAGTGAAATTGTCCAAGGCCTTGTGGAGATTGGCCAACATTCCCGTTGGCGGCTCATTGGTGATCTTTATCGAGGACTCCAGTATGCCCTTTCAGAGGGGAAAATGGTAAGAATCCATTTGTTTAGGTACACCTCCGTCTACTTACTTGTGGTATTATGTGTGCCGAGGGTGTTGAGGCTGGTTCGGCGCTCAGGAACATGCGATAGTCTGGATGTGAACCATCTGCATAGTGTTCCAACTTCTTTTCGAGCACCGGCAGCCACTTTCTTACCAAATGTATGTTTTGCAATACCACCCAGTGTCCATTTTTGGCTGCTGTATCCATGGCTGTCTCGGCAATAGATTCCTGTCCCTGACCCAGGGAAACATTATGGAAGTTGGCTAGATCCAAGGAAAAGCCCAAGAGTTTGCCCAAAGCTTCCACATCCTTCAGGGGATTCACACCGGGCGAGAGTATAAAGAAAATAGGCGTGGAGGGACTGGCTTCTTCGTAGGACTTGGCAAACTCCATGGCGCGACTCTCCACATATTTTGAGCCAAGTTTTTCTTCAATAAAGTCACTGAAATGTTGATGTAATTAATATGTGAAAGTGACTCTTATTTTGGATAATATTTACGCTAAAGCATAGGTCATACGATCGGGTCTCAGTGCTCTGATCATGCAGAGTCGTTGCAAAGCAGTCTTGTTCTTCCATTCCTGTGGGAATTTCTCCTTCTCCGGCAGCTCCGATTCCACGAGCTTTTTCCAGCGCTTCGACGATGTCTCAATGTCCCGGTCCAAGTTCCGAAACTCATCTTTGGACGCTAGACTGCAAATTCCGCCCCACGATTGATTGCTCAAAAAATCCACAGGACTTGTCACATGTGGCTTTATCGGGAAGCGGAGTAGGAAGTCCAGTTCCGCAGATGAGACCTCTTCGTTCATCAGCAGTATCTAAAAAAGGAATTGATTAGTAGATGGTATAGATAAGTTTTGTTACCTGTTCTCACCTGAAAAGTCATTTGCGAGGCAAAGATGAGTTTGTCGCATTCGAAAAGACCACGCGAAGTATACTGAAAGACCGAATACGTTATGCAATCGATCAGATTTGAAACACGCAAATCCAAAGTTTCGCCCGGTTCAGCCTTGGCTATGGCCTTTTGGAACACTACACTGAAAGCCTGTAAGCCAAGTAAATATATAAAATATAAAACTGGAATGAATTTGGTACTGCCCACATACCTTCAGGGAGAACTGATAAATGGGATTTATCGTGTTCAATTCGTTGAGTATAAAATATAGCAGACTCGCTCTTGCTGCCGCAGGTCTGTAGTATTCACGTGCTTTGTCAATCTCCTTGGAGGTAATCTTCGCCTCGGCCACCTTCTCCTCAATGTCAGATGCCGTGCTCTTGGTTGTCTCCAGATTCTCCACTAATGCCGTGTCACCTAAAATATTCTCACCCGCCGACGATAGACGCGATAGCAGATCATCCTCCAGCTTCTTAAGCATTATCTTGAAATCATTCTGTTGTTTGGTTAACTCGGCCTTCAGATCCTCCAGATCGGGACGTTCGGCTTTAACAACTTCAGCCAGCAGTTGATCCTCTAAGCCATCGCGTGTAACGGTAAAGTTAATGAGCGTTGTCTGTGCCTGCATCTCAGGCTTATAGTGAGGATTGGCCAGTTTCGTGTGCAGAATCAAGCGGAAAGTGGAATTGTACTCAATCTCCTTATCTCCGATCTTAATTGCTCTGGAAAATTAGACCAAATAATGTTAAGAAATGAGACTAAACGAATGTACTTAAGACTTTGCACTCACTTGCCCTTCTTGATGAGATTACGGCCGAGTAAAGAGTCCAAAACCGGATCGAGATTCTCATCAATATTCTCGATTAGCACTGTGATGCCGGAGTTAATGGATTTCTCAATGTCATCCAAATAGTTTCGTTGTCCCAATCGAATGACCTTTAGTTCCTCTCCGTACTTTTGTTTAATCCATTTCACGCCCTGCAATTGGGGATCGATCATGAGCGGCCATCGATCCGAATTGGATAGAATGGTGGCATTCTCTATGGACATGCGATCACTCGGTAAGCCCTCATTTGTCCAGATGGCAATGGTGGTGTCATCGGTTAAGAGAGTGAGTGGATCGAGATTTTCAGTTGTGGGTATGGGCGGATCAATGCTCTTAAGAAAGGGTGTCCACATCTTTTGCAATAGATCAATGCGAAATCCCTTTGTGAAACAACCGACATAGGAAATGAAGGCGGTTATGAGTAGTATATCGCCGGGTAAGGTAATTCCCTGCTTAACGAAGCTAGAAAGAGTATCAATTATTAATTTATTTATAAAGTCTTATCAGAGTTGGACATACTTGTTGACTGCCTCAGCCCAGCGTACGTTCTCGCTGGCTAAGCCACCGACTAGGCGATTGGCCAAGGCAATGGTGGCCTGAGTGGCGTCCGCTTCCTGCTGACACCGTAGCTTATCCGCAATAGCTTTCTCAAAGTCCGCCGTCAGTTTGGCCAGCTGCTCCTCCAGACTCTAATGTTCAATGAGATGTCAAATTGATTAACACTTACAGTGGTTTTCATTCATCTTTTTGCGGCTAAAAGCACCTACCGCCACTTTGCGCTTAATGCCCGAAAGTTTGTCCTGAGCTGCAGCCAACTCAGCGTTGGCGGCTGCAAGTGCTTTCCTCTTGGGTTCTACGTCGCAGTAGACCTCGTAGAACTTGATTATGTTGATGACCCAAGCACAGAGACCAGCTGCTGCGCCAGACTTGGAGCGCACAAATTCCGGCTCAAATTCGGGGTCCTTTAGGTAGGGCTGTATGGCCTTGATGATTTCGGGATGTATATTCTCCTTGTCGTAGTTGATAAGCGCATCGAGAAAGGCATCTACCTTGGCCATGGAGATTTTGGCCGCCTTCCAGGAGCGATCTTTGGGCAGCTTGCCACCGGGTGCGAGTAGCACCATGACGGCAGCAGTGACATTGGTCACTGCACCTGGCGGAGAACCGAAACTTTTGAGCTCCGTCAGATTGGCCTTGTTTAGGGTGTTCAAGGCCTCTTGGGCGGCTGTTAGGGCTGGCTCTGCTTTGAGGAGATCCTCCTCGCAATCCCGCTGCTTTTTGCTCACTTCGTCGGCTATCAAAGCAACCTTCATTTCCTCCTCATCGGCCACGGCTTTTTCCGTTTGCACTTTCTCCGTTTCAATGCCCACAATTTCGATCAAGGCATCGGCGGCATCATTCTTCTCCTTCAGCTCCACCTCCTGTACGGCCAGTTTGACCTTCAGATCAGCGACCTGAACTGCCGTAGAGCGTAGCTTTTCCAGACCATTCTCCAGACGTTCGATTTTACTCTGTAAGTCCTCGTGCTTGTGATTGAGTAGTTTCAAATACAAATTGATTTGCTCGAGATAACTTTTGGGTGTGGTATAGTTATAGCGACGTTCGTTCTGTAAATAAACCTTGGACGTCGTATTGACCGACGTGTGAACATAGGCCATGAACTTGGCCACAGAATCGCGATGATTCTCTGGCAGCACTTTGTTCTGTGCCAAAAAGTTCATGGCCACCGAGATGAGTGCCTCCTGAGGCCATTCGTGGAACCAATTGATGGACGTTGCATTGATGATGGCAGGGAATTTTCTCGACCGAACACGCAATGTTGAACCCACTGGTGAAAAACACAGAACTATCTTAAGTTGCTTGCGTACACGATCGATGAAGAATTTCCAGCAGTTTTCTCGCGTATCAACCAGTCCCGCACCTTTGACCTCATTACGCACGCCAGCAATAATATTCTCGATTTCGTCGTCCGGAAATAGATCTGGAATCTCGCCAGTGGCTAACAAGTCGTTGATTAAGACAAGAAAATCCTCGCTCGGTATTTGTGCATCCGTCATTAGAAACATGATGCTAACATTCTTTAAACCGGCCTTCAGATACAAACCGGAGAACTCGTTCTAAGGAATTAAATTGGGTACAACAAAAACAAGAAAGAACAGTACAGTCGAGCACGCCCGACCGTATAATACTCTCTGCATTTTAATCCCGATATTATTATTAAAATCGGTATCAAGATATTACAATATCTAGTACTTGCATTAAAACACATTGAAAAGAGTATAACAAAAACAATCTAAACATTATCACACATACATCTGTTTGTATGTATGCGAATACACATACGTTTAAGAATATATGATGCATATATGTATGTATGTGTGTATTCGGCGTGGCCAGCGACTGCGGCCAGAGCTGTCGCCACACAAGCAGCGAAAACGTTTCTGTCTCGCTTGCACTCATTAGTGATATTGCGTTCAATTATCAATATTGTAACGCTTCTAGTTTTCTTGTTTGTAGTCCGATTTTAATGCACCTTTCAGGAATAGTTTTATATAGTTAGCCTCTACTCGAATTATACAATTACAATGCTGTACTACATGAACAAATGCGTAAAAAATTCAGAATTATTTGTATGAATTGTGGGAAAAAGGGGCGTGGCAGTCCAAAATTTCAAATGCCAATGCATTTGCGCTGTCGCTAGGAACCTCCATACCAGAATTGGTGATCCTAGGTGCCATGGTTACTGAGATATTCGCCGAAAACACCGATTTTTTCCGAGGTGTGTCTAGTTTTTTGCTCATTGTGGGCGAATGGGGCGTGGCATCGAAAAAAAAAAAGATTCTTGTATTGACTGACTAAATATGTGATCGATTGACACCAAGCTCGAACTTGTAGCTCTTACCATCTCTGAAATCTGTTTGTTCATACGGACAGACGGACAGACAGACGGACAGACGGACAGACGGACAGACGGACAGACGGACAGACGGACATGGCTATATCGACTCGGCTTGTGATGCTGATCAAGAATATATATACTTTATGGGGTCTGCCACGCCTCCTTCTGCCTGTTACATACTTTTGCACAAACCCAATATACTCTTGCAGAGAGTATAAAAAAATATGGTATATATAATGGAAGGAAAGGGGTTTTGACTGACCTTCAGGTCGTTGACACCATAGCCCTTTTTCAGCTGTATCTGCACAACCTCCAAGCTGGATATGAATGCTGCCAAGCGCGCTAGAGATTGTTTGCCACTGCCACCAACACCAACCAATAAGGCGCTGCCACGCGGCGATTCTAATATGCGATTGATTCTAAAGGAGTTGTACCGACTTTAAATACGCTGCTTTTAATATTAAAAGATTTTAGGGGACTACCTGCAGACGTGCATCATCGCATCCTCGAATAACACCAGATTCATGGCAGCGACGAGATCATTATACGATGACATTGCTTCCTGAAGGAGTTTGTGAAGCTCAGGCCAACCCTTGATGGGCATGTACTTAGGATCACCAATTCCTCCAGCGAAATGACAGTAAATATTCGGCTTGTCGAATATAACGGATTCGTCAATTTCTTCGAACGACTTCTTGACAATGTCATGCTGCATTTTGGTAAAGCTATCGATGTCCTTGTCATCAGTTAGCTTATCCGCATAGACACGCTGTGTCTCGTGTTGCCACAAACGTATAAGATCTGTTGAGCCCGTCAAGCATTCCGTTGAGCTGAATAGTAGACCCTGTAGGCAGTAAGAAAAGGAGTAAATTTGTTGTGTTTTGCCTGCTTTGAGTTCCCTCTGATTACTTACTTGAAAAACATTGCTGATATCCCTTAAGTTGAAGATGTAATGCGACTTGATGGCCGTGGGTAGAAACACCTGGAGGCATTTGTTGTGCAACGCTATGGTTGCTGCCACAATGTTGGGTGTCATGCGTGTGACAATCGGTGTAAACTTTTGCTCGGCATTGGCAAAATGCTGGGCCAATATGGCCGAGTACATGACCGTAATCGAGTCGACGCCGGGAAAACTGACGGCCAACACGCAAAAGTGTCGCTGCAAACGTGGATTGATGGTAAAACTGCCCGAGGTGGGATTCATGCAGGCCACATATTGACAGTTGTGGATGTCCTTGAGTGTCAATTTATTGCGATCATACCAATGGCCATAATCCAGATGCTGACGCATTAGAGTGTGCGGCTGAACGGTGCCATAGCAGTCCACCTCGGGCATATTGATGTCGTCAACAAAGTAGATCAAGGTCTTGTTACCGGGCGGTCCATAGTTGCGACCCGCTTTCTTCTCCAGCGGTTTCTCGAGTATCTTTTGCAACATTTCGGACGTGGTATAGAAATTGAATGGTATGGTGGTGACAGCGTAATTCTCAGAAAGCGATTGAAGCTTCTCATTGACCAGTACGGTCTTGCCGCAACCGGCATTGCCCACTAGCATCACCGGGTGCTTCTTATCCATCAGTAGATCCAGAAAGTAACGCAGTCGTATTGACTCGGAGGTATGCACGAGCACAGCTTGCAACGGCAGATCCGAGTCCAGCTCAAATTTGGGTATCTTTTCCGTCCAAGACATGAACGTCTTTGTCTCGCTATCCAAAAAGTAATCGAAAACTGTTCCACCTTTTGTGTTTGGTTTGGGTATTGGTTAATTTTTGTGGGTGAAGTTTTGGGATAAATGAACGGGTTCCATTACCAAAAATTAAGTGTGTAACTTACCTGCGGGAAACTTAACAGTTTTGAACTCATTTACCCACCATTTGCTGAACTCCACGCGATAATCAATGGCTTGATCCTGGAACATAGCCGAACCGAATGCCCAAATACAGGCAAATACAAAGTAGAGCTCGTGCCACTCTTTTGGACAGTCGGCTGGTGTGTTCGCTGGGATTAGAAAACAGTTTAGTAGATGGCACAGCATTTGTATGTGGGCCATTTCAGCGACAGGCGTGATCTTTTTAAAACGCACTCGAATCGTCTCCAATGAAGGCGGTATGTACTTATCGAATAACATGACCAAATTGGACTTTTCGGCTGGAATTTTGCGCGTTTCAACCCAACTGGTCACATAGCTGAAATCATCAAAATAGGCTTTGAATGGGAGGGGTTACTAGCGAGTGATAAACGGGGCTAACAGGGGTAGAATTTTGGTAGAATTAAAATCAATAAAAACTTTGGCATCTGATTGTTTAAACTCGTTATGCTTTTTAGCTTCTTTTACTTACGGATTCCAACCCAAGTCCTGGGGATTTATGTACAATATGCCAGCCCTGGATACGGTTGCCGGTGTCGCTGTTCTCAGATTCGAGATCTCAAAGAGCAAACGCATCGAAGGTGTCAACGCAATGCGCTCATTGCTGGCCAAAGTCAATACTTTGTTGTCGTCCATAACGGTGTTAAGACTCTCGATCCACATGGGATCGATATCGCCATCGAGCACAATCCACTTGGGTTGATCACCCGTTATGTTTGCCTGGTCCCGCATTAGAACTGAGAACAGCCCGTCCTTCCACTCGCGTGTCGCCGGGTTGATAATGCCGAAAAGTTCATCATTGGTCACCGCTTTTGGATTCAAGTCATTGAATATGGGCTTCCGCTTGATGTTCTGATAGGTGCGCAACAGCGTTTTCCACACTTGTGTTTTGCCAGTGCCCGCATTGCCAACAATGAATACAGAATGACGTACCTCCAACAGTTCCTCCAGTTGCACTACTTTCAATATAAAATTATCTTCCGGTTGTAGTAGCAAATCGGAGGCAGCTTGTTTTACGGTGCGTTCAAAGTCCTGATCACGTTTGCGGGGCACATCCAAAGCGGGAAATAGATCGCTGATGAGCCCCATGAACACGGGCATATCATCTGTGATTATCTTTGGTATATTAAAATCTCTCAAAGCCCGCATCAACACCTCCTCCTCAGGACGTCCGGGATCACCGCGCTGTAACAGTAAACTGAATTATTTGTAAGGCAGGTAGAGCAAGTTGAACCCACCTTGAGTGATCCAGCGACTACTAGCACTGACTTAATGGCACGTAGTCCCCAATCGTAGTGATCCTGTTTGGAGAGCAGTTCCTTGCAGAGCGTGTAGAGTGTGATAAATTTGCGGGCTAGAACACGAGCGTCCTGGAATCCCTCGGCGACAAGCATAATCTCGCAAATGAGCTCAAAGTCTGGCACAACCATGGCGCAGGGACGAAACAGGGCCTTTAGATTCTCCGGCAATTCCGTGCGTCCGGCATAGCCGGGATTCATGGTGATAAATATGCCGACAGTGGGCACGCAAGTAATAATTTCTCCCATAAAATTGAACTTATCCTTTTTGTCGCGTATTGCATCCTGTACGGACTTGACCTGCACGGCCACCACGGAGAGTACCTCAACCGTAATGCGATTGAATTCATCGAAGCAGCCCCAGGCGCCGGTTTGGGCCAGGCCTTTGTAGATGTTACCACAGGACTGATAGTCCATTTGTTCGGAGCAGTTGAAGACATAGACCATGATGCCGATGGCACGGCCCAGATCTTTGGTTGTTTCCGTTTTGCCGGTGCCGGCGGGACCGGCTGGACCGCCGCCCATTACCAAGTGTAAGCTCTGTGTGAGTGTTATGTAACAGCGATCTGTGAGCGGCGTTATGACCAGGCGTGGGGTATTGCCTAAGTATTCGTGACAATACTGGAACTCAGCGTCGCAAATATTGGCAAAGCAATCTTTCTCAAGATCATCGAAACGATGTCGCAGCTGCGATTGCCACATAAAAGCCGAACCTGAATCCAATTTGGCCTGAATCATCTTAGCGACCACATCTCTTGAATGCACATCAATGGTGCATATCGTCATTATTTTCTGACGATCCCCCTTGGTCAGCTCGCCGAGCAGCAGTGTTATGAGTAAACTGAGTTGTGATATTTGTTTCTTGTAATAATCCTTGATCGCATTATCGTATCCCTCCTCGAGGCGACTGAATGCAATATTCACCTCCGTTGACCACCAGATCTGTGAGCCGCAGAGCGACACCTGGGCAGGATAGTCGAATAACCATTGCTCACGTTGCTTTTCCTCATAAGCGACGACAGCTTCGGTGACATAATGTCTTAGGGATGCTCGCATCGCCGCTTGTATGCGATTTAGCCATACCTCGACTGGGCCACGTATGCTGGCCAGTTCATTGAACTCAACGTATTCACCATCTTTGGCGTACATGCCAGAAGCTGTCTCTATCTCATTGGCCTCATCACGATTGAATTTCAGACGTGCTATCGAATCGAATAGCTTTGTGAGATGTTTGGTAACCATTTCCGGTTGTATGCCATTGCTGAGGACATCGAGCAAATCGGCCGATGATACAAAATAGAAACGAGGAAAAGCCAAACGTTTTGTTTCCAAATACTCTGCCAGTGCCTTTTCGCATAGCGTAAGCTCCTTTTGCAAATGCTCCAAACGTTCGATTAGCCCAGATCGATTTGTTGATGCCACCACATTTGATGAGACGGCCATCTCATCCATGAGTATACGAAATTCGGCATCGATATTATCGAATCGAACCGAATCGACGGGGAGCTGTTTGCGTATGTCTTCCGAACTCATGAAGATACTCTCAAGATGGGTCCAAGTGCGTTGCACCTCAAACCATACGGTTATCACTTGATCGGCAATCATCAATTTATTTTGCCAAGTTGAAACTTCTTCGAGGAAATGAGCGATGTACTTGGATGTTATTAAATTTTGTAGGCAAACCTGGTTCTCTTCAAGCGTCTCTATGAGTTCTTCCGATGCCTTAAGGAGTTTGCAGCCAGTGCGCGGATGCAGCTCATGATCGAACTCCATTGCCGACCATGTTGAGTTCAAGTCTCTCAAAATCTTCTCCATTGACATTTCCTTGACGGCCTTATCCACAATATTCTTAACTTCCTCCTCGCATTCATGCAGATTTAATCCCAATAACTCCGCCAATGTTGTCTCATGATCCATTATAAATTTCACCTGCAAACATTTAATAATTCCATTAAATTTTCATTCGCTTTAAGCAGTTTAAAGGACTAGAGTTCTACGGATTCTACTGAAGTTTGGTAGTCAAAACATGCAAAGCACTTACGGTCACTTCCTTGGGCAGGGCGGCCAGACTCTGCAATGAAATGGTATTTACAAGAACTGTACAGTCGAGGCTCAACTAAGTGTGTGTATGGGCCTCAAATAAGGTTATCAAAAAAGAAAATATTTAAACGGTTTTATGTTTGTTTTTTGCTATACAATTGAGCATCTCTCTGGCTCAGGTGCTGGGAAAGTACACAAGTTATTAAAAATTTTTTGTATGAATTATTTACAGTTGCCAAATGGTTAATAATATCAATAAAAGGTCATATAAAGCACAAAAAATAAACCTTTGTGGAGTTCATTAGCTGATTCCAATGACGTTCACGTATTGCCGGATTCTGTAGTTCTCCGACAGCACGAAGCGAGGTTAACATATTTTTGACCGTCGACTCTAGGTTGATGAACGTGTCCCAGACACGCATTTCCTTGTCCAAGAGCCGTATATCCTTGGCAAATTTCTTGCACTCTATATCCATATTCTCCACGTCCACTTTGCGCCATGGCGTCGTCTTCCAATCCTCGATGCTGGTCTGAACAATGTTCACATAATCCCAGAGTTGCTGTGATTATTCAACACAAATTTGCATGAGTTTCGTTTAGCAAAAGATAATTATTGTTACTTTAATTGTATTTGTGTTAAAGAGGGGTTAGTAAATAGATATACATATAGAATTTGCTAAGGTAAAGTAAAAGCTTAAAGTTCCACATGTGGCATGCAGTAATAAGTTTGATAAGAATTTAGTAGGTTGATTAAAAAACATGCAAGAGGTTTGCTGTGAACCCAAATCAAAAGAAAACCATCTAAAGAGATTTAGTAGTTCGAGGACTTGGCGTAGATACCTTGAGCATACGCAGTTCCTTGCGACACTGTTTGAGGACCTTGAACTCGGGTATATTGACCTCGAAGAGACTGCCCGACTTCTGTATCTCGCCCATTTCCCTCTCGCACAGATACATGTCGTCATTGATGCGATCCATGAGTAGGTACGGTTTAAAGCAATCGAATCGGAAGAAATCGTATTGCTTGAAGACCTCTCGGAAGAGTTGAATGTGAGCCTCGAATACGGTTATTTTGTTCCGAATGCTGACCACTTCGGTGGCTTGCAGCGGAGAGACCTGTTGTTTCACCGTGGTGGCAATCTTCTTGGTATTGGCCCACTGTTCGGGCAGTTCCTGTAGCAGAACATTCACCTCCTCGGGTATATCCATGTCGTAGTACTTGAGTAGCTGTATGGTCTCCTGCATCGGTTCAAACATCTCGTCGGTGTTGGCAGCACGCTCCTTCACCTGCATCAAATAGGCCATAATGCTGACGAGTCCTTCATAGTCCTTCTCCTTCACAGTTTGGAGTAGACCCTCGTCGGCCTTGCGTATGAAATGACTGAGATCCATGAGGCTGGAGGTCACCGTGGTCACCAGATGCTCCTTGAACATGTTGCCCCACTTGCAGACCGTATTGAGCAGGGCCTGGCGAAAGGGTCGTACATCCACTTGGAACCACGAGCTGAACACTTGGAACGAAGGAATATCCTCGATCTCAGTAAACAGCGATTCATAGTTATCGATTTGCTCCCGGAATGCCTCGATTGTCGGCTGACAAGGCTCCGGCGGAGGCGGTGCAGTCGGATCATTCATTTGTATTAACTCGATTTCATCTGGATCCAACATGCGTCCGTATTCTAGAAAGTATTCCATGCACTCCTCCCGATCGTCCAGCCAGAGATACGAGTAGCGCTCGAACTGACGGCAGAAACGCGAGGCCTCCTCCATGACCAGATCTACGCCATTGAGGATCTCGCGACGCATGTCAATAATATCCTGATTCTCCTTGATAACTTCCACATAGTTACGTTTCTCATTGGGTTTCAAACGCTTCACAAGTGATCCCATCTTCATGATGTCTCGCATCAGCTCGATCAGCATGTTATTAAAGCCCATGGGATCATCGGGTTCCAGGGAGGGCACAAACACCAAATTAGGCTCAACTAGTTCCAATCGGGACTCAAACAACGGTGCATAGTTGTTATCCGGATCCATGTTCTCCGCCAAATACCCAACACTAACGCCGACAGTACGCAATATGTTTTCGTAGACAATGTTATCGACAAAGTCGACGTAGCTCAGCCAGACGGGATCATTCTGCTTCTGCTCCATGTCGAACTGCAGCATGTTATCCTGCAGAAGCTTGTGTATCTCCACAGAGGCAGACTGAATCTCCGCATACCGCTTGGCCGTACGATCCGGTCTCTCGTCTATCGACAGCACCGTATCCTTCTTGCAATCACGTCTCTCGAAGAGCGGTTGTTTGGCCCAAACCTCCATAATCTTGCGAATCTGTCGCAGATTCTCCTGAGTGTGATTCATGCGATTGCGCAGAGCAGCCACAGGATTGCGCAGTTTCTCCAGATAGCTCATAATATCTGTGTAGAACAAGTGGGTTTTTAATTGATTTTTTTCCTTGTTTAAGTCTTTACACTTACCTGATGAGTTCCAGACCAGATGATCCACACCGATCTCCACCAGATCGTCAATCATTTTAATCTCTGGCTCAATCAATCTGAGCTCGACTGGTGAGCTGCCCTCCTGAATGCTGTTGTACCAATCAATGGTCTTCTCCAGATTCAGTGTATACGATCGAAAGACATCGCTCTTCTCCGCAAAATCAATGGCTATTTCGGGAATACCATCAATTTTCATCTGTTGCATGTAGTGCACCTCCCGCAGTATGGAGAATAAAGTCACACTAAAGTTAAGGATTAGTGAATTGCTGTGCTGATCTCTGGCGATCAGTGACTTCTTGAGATCCTCCTCAATTTGCTCGGCCAACTTAATGGACCATTCGTCAAAGTATTGTGTCTTACAAACGCCCAGTTTGGCGATTAAACACTCGTAACGCTCCACAATCTCCAGAGATTTCTCTGTCTTGGTAATACTGAAAAAGAGATGCGAAAGAGTTCCAGATTTGTTCCAGTGTAGCCGTGACTTACTCATGCTGCAGCGCCTTGAAGTGCTTTACAGGTGCCGTGATGCGTGATTCCAGCTGATAGCACCAACGAATAAAGGCAGCTACGGGAGGACAGTTATAGTTGGGATATAACGCATCATCCTCCCTGATCAGCTGCATCTGCTTGTCATATATGTTCTCACAGACCGTCATTTCGTCGTCGAGCATGCGCACGATTTCTGCATAGCGTTGAGTGAACTCCTCCTTGATCTTGGGACGATCGAGTACGCTGCCCACAATACTTATCAGCTGAAATATGGAATCGAACTTATTACAAACTTTTTTAAAGAGAATTACGACTACTCACCTTGAAAATACTCTCTAAATTATGGCAATCATCAAAGGCCTGACACAATATGGCAGCCAGTTTCATATCCAATTCAAGAATGCGCGTTTGAAAACCTCGAAAATCCTCATCGAACTCGTGATCATCCGGATCCAGAACATCGTAACTCTTGGAGGCAAATGCCGTAAAGTATTGGTTAAACTCCACGTAGACATCCGTGATGCGTGTGCTGAGCTGTCGACCACGCAGTCCACCGATTTCGACTTTCTCTAATTTCAGGAATTCAATCACAGTAAAGAAGAACCTATGGATATAGAGTGTTTATAGTATTAATAGTATATTTTAGCTATACAGCAAGCTTACCATTGAATTGTTGTGAGACGCTCGAGAAAGGCATTAAAGCGCTTGAAAACTGAATTTGGATGAAAAGTCCATAAAATCGGTGGCCGCTCCTCGGGCTCCGTGAAAAAAGCTGCCAATCTTTCCTTATAGTAGTCGAAGAGTTCTCTAAAGAACTTTAGTATTTGTATGGATAGTGTTAGACGTTGCATGGCCTCATCAATGTCGCTATGAAATATGGAAGACGGATCCAAATAACGTTTTGCCTGCCAACAGAATCAATCAACAGTTTTAATGGATACACTGACAATAAAAGGTATAAGCTAAATATAACACAGCTTCGAAAAACAAAGGGTTAAAAACTTAACTCCATATTAAAAGGTCTTGAAATAAAACTGAAAGTTCTAAGTTCTTAAGTTCGTAGATATATAATTTTTAACAGTGTATAAGTATTGTGATGCCTTTGCTTATTACCTGATGTATAATCAAGTTGCATATCTCCTGCAATAGAACTGTTATTTTCGCCGACTGACAATAATAGCGTGAGTTGCCCCAAAGCGTGCAGACGGTGTGCATGAAGGGTATAAGCAATGGTTTAAATTCGGCAAAATCAATTTCCTCCAGTTGATGCAACGGACGTTTCAATGGATTCAAATACAACGTTATATCCTTAGCCTCGGCGAGTGCTATGTTTCAAAAAATACCAAAATCAAATACAAACACACACAATTTATTGGCATGCAAAAGGCATAGATACACAGATAGTTAGATAGATAGATACATTCGCATACACTTTGCTCAATCGCATGTTGTAGAGCCATTAAATTTTGGATTCACTCACCCGTAACGACGTTCTTGAAAAGCGTTTGAAAGCACGGATGATAGGCACTCAACGAGTACTCCAGAATCAGGGCCATGGCTCGAATGCGCTCATTGCGCAATTGGTCATAGATAAAGGATAGATTTTTCAGTCGATTATTCCAAAATGTGAACTCTGTTGAGCAAATCGAGCAGATAAAAGCAATCAAATCAATCATAGAAATATTTTGAAGGAGGTCAAAAATAGAAATATGAAAGTTGTCTTTAAAACACCAAAAAAAAACGTCTATTGGTTTCCACTAACTTATTCAGTCCCTTTAAGATACATTTGCTATCAGTTCTTAAACTAAGCAGTTTTTGTAGTTATTTTTTTACCACTACAAAAAAACAAGGAAACAAAATAAGTTGAAACTTATTGTAAAAAAAAGTTGACTGTATAATCAATATTCCCTACGTCTTTCAAGCAAAAACTACCAACTATTTCCAAGCAGTTGAATTGATTGAACCCTTTAACTTTTAGCTATGAGAGAGGGGGAAGTAAAAAGAGCTATCTCTAAGGAGCCAAAGGCCAAAGAGGTGCAACTCATAAATTGAATATATTTTTGATCTTTTTAGTGCCAAACTCCAATCGTATTTCCATTTGAGGGGTATGAAGTAGTCTATAACTTTGAACCCCATTTTCCGCTGCTGTTAGGGGTAAAACAATCAAATTCGCGCTAATGTTAGGCAAGGGCTGCTTTTAAAATCCCCTTTCCCTTTCTCCTTGCTCCTTCCCCATAGAATACATTTGAAATAATGTTGTGCACATGTCACTCAATTCAGACAAAACCAAAAACAGATGTCAACCCATCAAAAAATCCAATAACAAAAGTTGTAACAAAAGGAAGCGTAGATAGTATACGGAACTTTTCAAGAAATTTTGCCTATATGGCGTGTACGGAAAGATATAAACATATATAGTACTGTATGTATTAAAGTAGATGTGGGCATAAACATGCGAATTTAGTCGGTTGCTACGACAACTGCAGAGACTTGAATTTTATCAATAAATAATAAATAAAGTTGTGCCAAAAATAACTGATATAATGATATGACTATGTGACTGTTTGACTGTGTGTGACCTCTGACCTCTCACAGCCTAAGACTCACCCGTGTGTGGCGTTGGATTCTGCCCGTTGGCAAAGGCATTCGTGGGACTCTCCTTGATGACCTCGTGTATCTGGGTCGCCCACTTGATAACCACGCCCTCAATAGCACTCTTCAGATACAAATCAAACTGACAGTGCTGTGTTTCCGTCAATTCCTTGGCGGCTTTCACAATTTTCTCAACGCCCACTGGCATGGCCAGTATGGTTTCGCCGCTCACCTGTCCCTTCACCTGATGCACGGTGCTCTTCAGACTGTGGACATGCTTTTGCACATCCTGGGCCACCATAATGGGCCAACTCCTGTAGTTATCCTCATTGGATAACAATGGCACAAGCACCTCCTCAACTAACGCCGACAGCTGATCGATGGTGCGCGTGGCCAGGTCGCCAAAGATGATGAAATTCGCACAATTCTCACGGGGCACAGGCTGGGCATACCGCTTAATAAAGTAAACACCTTTGCTCTTCAGCTGCGACAGCGGGAAGGTGGTCGAGGGTACCAGCTGTGCGGCAGGTGTTAAGATAATAATCAACACCACAGGTACACTGCGATCCAGGAACTCCTTGATAATCCCCTTGTGCTCCTCCACGGTGATGACACGTGTCCACTTCTCCGGTTTCAGTTTCAGTGATTTAATAACAAACGAACCCATCAGCTCCAGACGTGGGTCTGGGCCGCCACCGGCAGCGGCTGCGGCCGCCTCGGCGCTAGTGGAGGGCTGCTCCATCTAGAGGGCCGTGTGTGTTTGCTGGTGGTGTTGTTGTTGTTTTTACTGTTGTTTGCTGTTGCTGTGGGTGGGAATGACCTTGTTACCAGTAACAACTATATAATCAATATAGTAGAAGTAATCAATAATTCTGTTCTTAAGTTTTTTACTTTTTTAAATTTATAACTATTATTCACGGAGGATTAACGTTTATAGACTTTATAACTTATTTTTCACTTATGTAACAACTCTTTTTCCACTTATGTAACTTTTAAAAATTATTAGCTCTCATTTTAATTAATTTTCTACTCAAAAACTTAACTTAACACATTCACCCAGAAATTAGCTTGAAATAAATTATTTCTTATTTTTTCTTAAATTTCTTTAAGTATTTAAACTACTTTAAGTTTTTGCACTAATTTCTATGTAAATTATTTGTCTAGTTTTTTAATTTCCGCTTTGAACTGCTCACCTGGGCCTATGTTGGCTGACTGAAAGCAATTGTTACCAAAAATTGTTAGTAAACCCTCAACTGGGTGGCAGCAAGTGATCGTGGCATCGCTGGTTGCTATGCAGTTTGTTGATTTTGCCACTTGACCATTGTTATTTCCCCTCTGCCATAATCGTGGGTTGCCAACCTAAACACCTTCCGTTGCCATGCTCTGGGCCAACTGTTGCAACTTCTTGTTGATTTTCATATTCGCGTTGCATGCAACACTAAGTCGCACGCCAAAAGTTTTGTCAGCCTTTGCGTGTTTTGCCTAATAACTTGGTCTATTGCAGTTGTCGTGATGATTTAATTGGGTGCTAATTGAATTGATGTCTAAGCTGATGGCTCAGTTAATTCGATTAGTTTGCTAACAGCAGACAGGTGAGAAGTCAACACATAAAATATGCACAAAGAAATTAGAAGCTTGTGCTTAGTAGCAGTAAGTAGTAGTAGTAGTAGTAGTAGTAGAAGTAGTAGTAGTAGTAGTAGTAGTAGTAGAAGTAGCAGTAGTAGTAGTAGTAGTAGTGGTAGTAGTAGTAGTAGTAGTAGTAGTAGTAGAAGTAGTAGTAGTAGTAGAAGTAGTAGTAGTAGTAGTAGTAGTAGTAGTAGTAGTAGTAGTAGTAGTAGTAGTAGTAGTAGTAGTAGTAGTAGTAGTAGTAGTAGTAGTAGTAGTAGTAGTAGTGATAGTAGTAGTAGTAGTAGTGATAGTAGTAGTAGTAGTAGTAAGCAACAGCAGTGTCGGGTAACTTGGAGCTTGTCAGTAATTCTTTCACAATAAACAAGCAGTTTTATTATAAAAGGTCACAATGATATAAGTAAGACACTGTCAACATTGTATCTTAAAGTGATACTAAAATGTATGGTTCATAAAAAGGGTTTAAAAGGCTTACAGATATCCTCTAAATTCCAGTACCCTTTGTAGTTGGTCACAAAAATTAGTTTTGTATAAGAAATTTAAATATGTTTAATAATAATACAAAATATTGTCATTTGGTGATTGTTATGATTTCCATTAGTAAGTAACTTAACTCAAGGAACCTTTCAAAATACCCATCAATTCAGACCATGCTAAAAAGTACTCAAATTGAATTCCAAAAAACTGATTAACTGTAATCTCTATTCACTCCTACAAACTACTCGTTTAAATAACTTTAAGACTTATAGACATACCCAAATGAAACCAAATCACAAACTATAAATGAAAACCAATTGTAGTCTAATTGGAAAATCTTGTCGTCTGCCAATTGCATGAGTTGCCTAATTTATTGCATGGCAAATTGCCAAACTGCCATAGAAAGCCGTCAACAACTAAGCCACGAAATGCTTAGAATTCCGATGGAAATGAGCAGAAGGAAAATGTTACAAGACACGCCAAGAATTGTTGCATATGCGCAACAATTGAGGAGCTGCTTTCCACCTACTCACACTACCCCCACTCCACCTCCAGTCATTTCCCCAGCATGTTTATGGGAACTACTGGCGCAGGCGCCAACTGGCGGCAGAAACAAACAACTGTTGCATGTTGCGGCAGCATTGTTGCTAAGCGCGTCAGCAACATTGTTGCTAAGCGTGTTTAGTGCGCAACAGTTTCTTGCATGACTTCCGCATGCAAAAGTTGAGTTATTTCTATTTATACACTTTTTTTTACTACCACTAGGTTTATTGATTGACCTATGTCTGGGTGTTCAGTGCGGTTCATTCAACCGGTTGACGTAATAAACAACCGCAAAACTAATTAAAAGGCAGTGAAGCAACAAATTTATAGCTTTATAAATGTGGCATTGATTTTCAGAGTCACTTGCACTTGCACTTGAAAATGTGGCAGTTAGTGTTGGGCCTGTTGCAGCACCTGAGTGCCACACCTGCCATTGTGGTCGAGCGCAATATGTTTGCCTACTACAAACTGCCGCTAAAGGCACTCCAGCCAGAGATGGAGTACGCAGAAAAGTCCGCAGTGAATCGCTACTATGTGCTGCAGTGTCCACCCAAACTAGATGACCTCATACCCAGACCACGGGACATGCCCATCTGCACCGTCGTGGATCAATACAAGACCATTTGGCGTACCAAACATAAACCAAAGCAAAGGATACCAGCTCCAGTGCCTACACCAGCAGCCAAGCGAATGCGTTGGGGTTGGCACCAAGGACGCACCAAGCGGCACAACAAGCAGCCAGCTGTGTTGCAAGAATTGGAGTCGCCTCTGCAGCATCTCGGCCAGCCGCACCACAAGCAAAAGCTGCTTAAACTATCGGCAGATCACAGGAAGTTCAAAAAAGGAAATCGCACCAAGGGCTATCAGCATATGTATCATCGGGACGAGATCTACAACGATCACATCTTCTATGATGAGCTCAAAACGGATGGCAAGTTCAGGAATCGCGGCAAGGAAAACACTTTGCTTACCTAACAAAATAAATTCGGTTTTTATTCAAGACACTCATGTGTATTAAGCTCCAATCTTATTTGGTAGAAACAGGTCGTCATAGGCGACATTCTCGAATACCTTGTTGAGCAGCCTGGTGAATATAAAGGCGATCATATCCAGCAGCCCTGGTTCAAGGTCGTTCCACATCATCACCCAGTTTTCGTTGAATAAACGATTTAGAGCTATCGTCAAGTCGGTGTTTTCCGCATAAAGATTGTCTAGCTTCATAATCCAGCTAGGAGTAGAAATATAATATAATTATAGCGGAAATAGACTGTAAAAGGCCCTGTACTTGCGCTATAGAATTGATATCGGTAGAAAATCTTCAATTTATGTGAAAAACTTTAGTGATTTAAGCACTGTACGGTACGAAAAATCATTCGAAACCCATTGTACAACATGGACAAATAATGTACAGGGTCTCCACAAACAAACTCACCGATCTATGGATATTAGTGGCACCAGCCCATATATTTTCAGATATCGCTTATTATTGCGATACTCCAAGATGATCTTAAACGTCAGCTTAAAGCGATAGTTCTGTATATCCGACTGCAAAGTTCCAGATGTATTCGCTCGAAAGAGCAACACGCGGCCCTGCATATTGTAGTTGGCCTCAGCGAGTATTCTTGGCACATGAGCTTCGATCACAAGTTTCTCCTTGGTGGGATCCCAATTGAAACCCTTCACCTTGGTCACTGTGGTATTCTCCAAGCCTCTGCTCACATAGTCAAACATGTTGAAAGTCATCCAGAAGGGGCCACGATACGATGAGTTCGACAAAGGAACACTGTCCAGTTTAACAGCATTCAATGGTGCCAATCCGATCTCAGGTATGCCATTGGGATAACGGCGTATTAAGTCATTGATGCTCTCAACGAGACAACGGGAGTCCCCGAAATGGCATTTTTGTATGTCACTAGCTGTAAATTATGGCCAAGTAATTTCGCTGGGGTCGTTACACTCATACTTACGTAATAGAGCACAGCTAATCGTCTTATATAAGCAATAGAAAAGTGCAATTAATACACACAAGTTGTTCATAGTGACTCGACTTGACTTTAATTAAGAGTCCAATGGGAACCTGCTCAAATGAGAGCCAAACGTTGACTGCTAAGGTTGAGTTGAGTTTCCACAACTAAATAACATAACCGGATTGAGTATAATACTTGACAATTAACATACTTGTAGTAAATATTTGCATTATTTACTTCAATTAAAAGCTCTCGTAAGCTAGAAATACTGTTGATTTACACTATCATATCGTTTCCACGGAATCCTTTAGGAACAGCTGGTCATAGGGCACCGCATCGAAAATTTTTTTAACAATATTTAACGTAACCCGTTTGAAAATATTCACAATTCTTGCTTCCATGGAGTTCCAAAATACTAGCCAATTGTCATTAAAGAGTCTATTGACAGCAATGGTTAAATCCGTGTTTTCCTTAAACAAACCATCCAACTGAACAATCCATCTACACGCATAAATCATATCAAATTAGTTTTGGCATATAATAATATATTATATATCTTACCTGCTAATCGTAAATGTCGGCGTCGAGTCATAAAATTTCAAATATCGCGTATTATTACGATATTCCATGATGTTTTTAAATTTAACTGAAAACCGAAAGTTTTGAAAGTCCGACGTGGACTTGCCAGTGGAATTTATATTGATCACATATACACGACCATTAGCTTTAAAGTTACTTTTGTGTACTAGACTTGGTATAATGCCATGAATTTCCAAATGTTTGATTTCGGGCTCCCTTCCAAAACCCTGTACATCGGTTATGGTTGTGTTTTCGAATCCATAAATTGCCTGATTGTACAGTTTATAATTAAGACGGACATTTTGTACAACAGCATGATTCCAAAATTGATAATCCTTCATTGTCACTATGTCGAGGCGTTGCAATCCGATTTCGGGTATTCCTTTTGAAAAACGCTTGATAACACTATTCATCGAATCTTTTATACACTTTAGATGCCCATAATGACACCTCTGTATATACTTTGCTAAGGAAAAATGTAAGTTACCGTTTAAGAAACTATTATTATAATTTATCTACCTACGAAATGTTTGATTCGTTGAGGTTATACTCCATAGCACGGAAATTAAAAATATTATAAATAATTTTCGCATTTTTGTGTCGGAAATGTTTTTATTTAGTTGTAAACCTTCCAGCAGCTACTAATCAACTAAATCAATACACTTAGAACAATAATAATTCAATCGATTTGTAATACTGACTGACCTAATAAAAATTGTACTGCTCTTGAAACCGGTTTGCTGATAAAATCACACACGTTTTCCTCAGTTTTGCACGATCCAAATAAAGTAAGTATAATCCCAACCGGTTTTACAGGATCAACGGTGCACTCTGTGTATAAATTTACAAACAATGCAAACAATAAATCATTTGATTAAGTTAGTCTCAACTTAAAGAAACATTTCATCGTAAGGTATTTTTTCAAAAAATCCTTCAATCAGACTGGTAAAAACGCGCTTAAAAGTATTCAACAGTATCGGTTCCATTTCATTATAAAATTCTAGCCAATTCGCATTAAATACTGTATTGATTGCGTTTGTCATGTCTGAGTTATCCTTAAATAAGTCTTCCAGCAACAAAATCCAACTAAAAATTTAAATAATTCAAATGATTTCACTTTGAGTATACTATATTTAAAAAAACTCACCGTTTCATATTAACATTCGGTACCAGATCGTAGATCTTTAAATACCTCGCATTATTGCGGTATTCAGTAACAACCTTTAGTTTCAAAATGAAACGAAAGCTTTGAAAATCCGAAAAGGACGTTCCCGTGGAGTTGATATCAACAGGCCAAGAACGTCCTTTGGCTCGAAAATTACCCCTATGTATGAGACTGGGAATACGTCCATATATTTCCATCGTTTCAGCTGTCGGATCTCTGCCAAATCCCCTGACTTTCGTTATGGTCGTGTTTTCAAATCCTTGATTCACTTGATTGAATAAGTTAAACTTGAACCAAACTCCACCTTGAGCTTTGTTGTTCCATAACTCAAAATCAGGAACATGCACACTATCCATGGGTATTAGTCCAATCTCAGGGCTACCCTTGTAATAGCTTTTAATAACACTGTTCATGGACTTGACAATGCATCTCAAGTCTCCATAATTGCACTTTTGAATATTCTGCGCTGAGGAAAATTTCAATTTTTAATGGAACTTAAATCCTTTATTTGCACTACCTACGTAATTGTTGGCACTTGAAAACTGCACAAATTTGTAGTATAATCAGCGCTATTACTGCTGCTCTCATTTTTTATTTTATTTAATTTTTTATAGAATTTTTAAATGCACAACACATGCGGAAACTTCGGCAGCGTTTCGATGAATAAACTCTAGGATTATTCTCGATCAAGCATTTCTATAGCTAATTGACGTATTTACATAGTATAAGAACCCGTTTTTATTAGCAAGTATAGTAAATGCAGTTTGTTATTTCTAGTCGTCACGACCACTTTTTTTATTATACTCACTTTTATGATTTATGCGAAGTATTGTAAGACTTTTGCATATTTCCTGCATATTTCTGATATAACTTGAACTTAAACTGTTAAAAGTTTTTATTTACTTAGTAAATATTTCTCTCTTTCAGGCACTTCCCTCGTCATTCGACCTATCTCGCATAGTATTAACGGGTAAATAAAACCTGTCATAGAAAAGTTAAGTAATTTTTCTGTAAGTAAACTTTATACGGTTTAACATAACAAGATTTTTGGCATAAATTAATTCTAATACAGTTATATAATCAATAAAAGAATTGCAGGTTTAAACATGCTCAGAAAGCTTTGCCGCTTCAAAGCTTTTTTTAATTGATTGTGCAATGACACTAGCTTAGTAACTACTTTCTTAAACTAAACTTGAATATTTTATTATTTTCTGTTACAAAAAAATTCAAATTAAACTAAACTACAGTATAAACTGTAGCAAACCTTTCGGAACTCAAAAATGCTCATTCTGACTTTAGTTATTTAATTCACATCAATCAGTAGTTAATCATGCTAATTATCTCCTTAAAAGTGTCTTCCATTCACCTTAAACGCTTCCCATTCAGTGTAATCAAATTACCTGTGTCTGCGTTTAATTATTCCATCACCTACACAGCAATTAACAGTTGAATAGCTGTAGTAATTGAATTAAATTCACTTTCGTTGGCACAGCAACGCTATAAATGTTAATTACAGTCATGAAAGAAAACTGTAAAACCCTCATTAGGTCATATGCTAATAAGTTTTTCAATTAACTATTATTTAATAAAGCTTACAATACAACAGTAAATAAAAACACAAAGCTCATACTTAAAGTAGTATTTATTGTTTATATTTTATCAGAAGAAATACAGAACAGTAGTTAAAAAATGTACCACAATTTTACGTAAGTAGCAAAAGGAGAATTTTTTGAAATTTGTGGGCTAATAGTTAAACACTGTGATCAAAACTGTCCTATTAATAAATAAAATATAGTACACATAAAATACGATTTTTTTGCACAAAAGTATAACGGTCTGAAGACAGATTTGATAATTTTAAACATTTTACACGATTCAATTATGTTATATGCTCACAGCCTTATAATATAGACACAATTACACACTAAACGTATGGATAAAATATGCTATATTATTATCAATTGCATTAATATTATTATTGGGGCACTATACACATGCATACATACATATACATATATATAAATATTTTATAGTAGCTGCTTGATTTCAAAAAAATCCATGCTATTCATTTTTGGTATACTCTTAGTCGAGGATCGTGTGGAAATAACTATGCTATAAAAATATTACACTAATTCCCAAGAATTTTCTTCTTGTGCCGGTCAGATAAACCATAAAACTCAAACGTTGCAATAATAAACGAAATGCGACTCCATGGCCAAGTCGATGATATGATAGAGAGCGTGCTGAGACTTGGCCAACGGGAAACCTGGCAACATTTGATTGATTTAAACCAGACGATTTGTTGACACAAACTTGAAGCCAATGCTAGCTGATGACCACGGAATGATGACCATTGGAATGGCCAGTGCTGCTGTGGTAGTTCAGCTCATTGTTGTTGCTGGTGAAACAAATCTCCTCGCTGCCATCGGAATCAGTGCAGAACAGTAATGGCTACGCATCCTCACCATCCATGATTTCTGCATCAGTGTCAGCATTGGTGGCAATTCTGCAAGGGGAAACAAAATTATGAATGATTGATGAACATGTGATGCATGCTGGGATGAGGTGATGGGTGTGTGTGTGTGTGTAAGGACCGCATGGAAACGGCAACCGTAGGTAAAGAGAAGCCTAACAAACACGGAACGTATATAAGCCAATGTAGAAACTGACTATAGGTTAGTTTATCTTAGTTTTATCAGAAGGAAACCTTCATCTAAGTATCTAAATACATAAGCAATGAAAATATACAACGCATATGGAAATGGATACGGAAATAAAAGACACGCCAGCAGCTAAAACTGGCCAAAAGAAGCTAAACATAGACACAACCAAGTCTGTATCTTTATTATGGTTGGCAGGAGGGGGAAAAGGGGGATGTTCATGCTAGTTTCATTTATTTATTCTATACACAAGTATATACAAAATTGATTGTCTAGTATTAGCGCTTTACTTAAAACTTAATACGTAAATTCATTTGTTTAAATACTTAATTGAAACTTAACTGGCAAGTAGACTACTAGATACATTTGAGGAAATCAAGACAAATAAAATATTCATATATTTATAATATACATTTAAATATTGTATTAACAATAAATGAAAAGAACTTAGGAGTCATCAACTCGTTGTGGATTATTAAAAGCATTTATTGAGATTCCATTATCATTCAGCGTCAGCTCACTAGATGGATCCACATGTGGTTGTCGAATTGTTTCGGTGGTTCGGTGGTTTTGGTTGGTTTTTGGTGGTTTATTTTTAATATGTGTTGTGCCACGGTTTATTGTTGCCCCAATAAAAATAAAGAAAAACAAATTGGCGGCACGTGCAGCAGCGCATTTGCAAGTTTAAATAAACAATTGGAAATTTTCAATTCGTTTTATTTTGCTGAATTTTTTGTTTGTTTACTTGAGTTTTGTTTTGGTTTTTATTTTTGTCGATTTATGAATGAGTTAAACTGTCAGACTGCTAATCTATTTTGTTGGCTTTTAAATTTGGGTTCAGTGCTCCAAACAAAAATTTGTATCTTTGCATATTATGAGCAATTTTTTTGTAAATTTTTAATTTGGATTTTTCTCTTTGCTTCTTGTCAATTGCAAACTTTTCAATTTTGTATCAGTGCCAAATAAAACATTTGCAGTTAATTGATTTTGTTGGTGTGTGTGTGTCAATTTGGAAAATTATATATTTTTTTATACAGCCAAAAATATGATTATGTCCAAGATATCGATCAATGCAGCACAATTTTCAGTTTTATTGAAAATGTAATTATAGCAGCCAATGTCGCACATAAATTATATAGATATATATAGAGTATAGCGTGTTTATGTGCATGGAAAATGGCATTAGAAACACCGAGTTGAGTGGAAAACATATGGAGTAGTCGCACAAACATATAATAAAAGAGAATTTATAATACAAATAATATAGAAAACAGTATGTAGAGAGTGTTAGCAACACTTGGTTGGCGAAAGGGTTAATCACTTAAAAGATTTATTAAAAACATTCTTGAGTAAGCCACGCCAAATGATTAAAGCAATGAGTAATTAATTTGTATGGCATAATAAAGTATCCAGTGTAATCCCAAAGCCAGCCTTAAAACTAAACTTAAACACTAAAATATCCAGTATCCATCATCAGCAGTGTTAAATCCATTGGGTTATCCAAGCCAAGTATCTTTGGTATCCACTTACAAACTATCTTACACGGCGGATGATAGATTAAAAAGAAACTCTATTTAGTGTAATACTAATAAATGCATAGTTTATTTAACGAATTATACTTATAGTACACATTAACCGTGCCTGATAATAACCAAATGCGAGTATTGCAAGTCAACAATATCAAAAGCACTTTGACTTACCAGCAACTAATAGATACTTAAAAAATATATCAAATAAATCCTTCAAAGACATGCGGCTTTAAAGGGACTTATAAATTCATATGATAACTTAGAATTCTACATTTACCAATGTATGCAATTGTTAGTGATTTAGTGTTAATATCACAAATGTATGAACTAGTTAAACAAATGGCTAATAACTCAAATAGAATTACTAAGCCACCTTTTCCGAAATAGTATCAACCTCTTTGGCAGTGTTAGTTTTATCGCCTACAACTAAGGTAACATCACTGTGAATAATTGAAAGAAGAGCATTGCGATTCGTTGTTAATTAGGTATTAGTAAATGGGAGTACAACATGGATAACCGGATGGTAGAAGAAGAAGAAGGTAGAAGTAGTGGATCATTAGTCAAATTAAAGAGACAGCATAGTTGGAGAAAGCATTAAGAGTGCTCGGAAGGTAGTAGTAACAGATAGTAACTGTATAGATAGATAATTCAGTTAGTTAACCAGATACGTAGGTAGTTATAGAGCAGAGTGTAAAGTGTGTGTGGTCTAAGTGTGTGTGTGTGTGTGGGTGTGTGTGCAGCAGATGTTGTGATCAAGTGCAAACTATGCTTTGACATACCTGGCATACGTTGAGTTGGCGTTCTTTATCGAAAAGCTATTCTGGCTTGGCAACACATAACGTTGGACCCACTGTAAATAAGTTAAACAATTAAGTCAGACACTTGTGGCTAGAAGTTGTCTTCATATTCAATACAGTGTATGTCACTTAAGCTACCCAAAACTGTATGCGACAAGTCACGTACAATGATAAAGATTCGCGCGTCTTAATTTCAATTTATGATGGACTACTTAATGCCCAAAACATGCTCTTTGTTAACGCCTTTGATAAGTGACGCCAGTTCGTGGTATGTGACGCATACAGTACGGTAGTAAAATGCCAGCCATGTCCATGGTACTTACCCGACTGTTCATCAGACGCTTGTTGCCCATGCAGGCGGCCATGTGTATCACAAGATATATATTAAAAAGTATGTATAATGCAGCAAATATGCCTGAAAAAGCAAAAACAGTTGAGGCATTAACAAACTCCAAAGATTATGCGTTTTAAGATACTTACAGACAAGTGCCAAAAGACCGCCCTCAACGTTTAGAGTTTCCACTTGTGCGACCACAAAGTATAAATTAACGCCAATCACCACAATGGTCAGCAGTATGGAAACGATTTTGTTGCCTCTGTAAATCAAACATATTTAGGAAAAGTTGTCAAAGATTATGAAATCAATTCTATACTCACATTCCATTCACAAACTCGCCCATAATAGCAACGCTCGAAGTGAATGCTATTGTAGGAATAGCAGCAAATGGCAATTGAAGTGACATGACCGCGTTAAGTATGTCATTCATGTGGGTAAGATCATCCATTTGGCTGAACATGGCTAGACAGAAGGTGGGTATGATGGCAATGCAACGCGTGACCAGCACGCGGCACCAGCGGGGCCATTGCAGATTGAGGAAACCCTCCATTGAGAACTGACCCGCATATGTGCCAGTCATTGTGGAGCTCTGGCCAGCAGCCAAGATGCCCACGCCCCAAATGTACATGGCAGCAGCGCCAAAGGTACAGCCCAGAAAGAGGCCGCCCTTGTATAGATCCGCACTGATGATATCGGTCAGATTATGTTTGTCAGTAAAGGACAGCTTGGCATCCTCATACATGGACTTGTTTGTGCACACATCCAGCTACAAATAACAAAAAATTAGTAACAGAAATGAAAGCATTAACACATGAATTACTCACCACATCCCGATTGGTCTTTCCATACATGCCATGGGCAAACACAGACACGACAAACAAATTGATTATAAAGGAGACAAACAACGCAATGGACGCTTCAATAAAAAAGTAAAAATTCGCTTCACTGACTTTCTTTGGCTGGCGACGATCAACATCGCGGGACTGCAATTGAAAATGATGAATCAATGTTTAATACAGATAAATACGCATTCGAAAGGTGTGACTTACCTTAACCAGAGCAGAGTGCAGATACAGATTGTGTGGCATGATAACAGCACCTACCACACCTACAGCCTGCAGCAACACATCCGAATCACAGTCAGAGCACCAAGGTATAAACATGCCCTTCATAACATCTCCTTGATTGGGCGCCGAGACAATATACTGCAAATAAAATAAAGTATTCAAGTGTTAATTTATGGTTTTAAATCAAATAAAGTCCCCTAGAAAACAGAGAAATTCCCCTTTTAAAATAAATTCCAGATATTAAGCAGCAAGATAAAAAACTGTCATAAATATATATGAAGAATTGTGCTTGTAATAAGCTTGTGAAGCACTTTTGGGTAGATCATTCCCTGTAGACAGTTTTATCTAATCATCACAGCAGCGCGACAGACCAATTACAGAGTAACAATTGTTTACAAATAGCAAATAGTTTACTTATAGTCTGTCAGCTGCATTTGCAGTTCTACAAACAGCGAATAATTTGCAGTCTACACAACAGTTTGCTCAACTAAAAGATACTCTAAAAAAAGTATCTTCCAACAGTCTCTCATTGTCCGTATTACCAGAAAGCTGCCTTCAACTTCAAATTACCATTACTATGCATAACGTAAAGAGCATTTGTATCACAGCTGTTGAAACCGGGAACGTAAACAATACACGAGTTTGTAGAACGCCCCCATGACAGACAATTGGCAATTTGAGAACGTATACAGATAAAATAACATTTAAAATTGCTTAAGGCTTACAACTGTGACAAAAATAAATAAGCGTAAATCTTTTTGAACACAACGTAATCACGTAGAGATTCGGGGAACTTTTCAGAGTGATTTTTTTTTGGGAATTGAAGATGAGCTTACCTCATAGCCGAACGTGATGGCCATAACAGTGATTAGGAAGGCAAATAGGAACTCCAGCTTACGTAATCCATACTTATCCAGAAATAGGAACGTAAAGGTGTCCACGATGGTGATCAGGACGCCTCCCCACAAAGGCACACTGTAAAAACAAATCCAAAATGAGCAAATAGGGCAGCAAAACAGCTGTTTAAACCTACACTTTGTTGGATAGTAGATATATGGCAATGGCAGTGCCAATTACCTCCTGCATATCGGACCCAATGATGGCAATTTCAATCATAATCCAGAGTATCCAACGTGGCACTCGTTTGTACTGTCGATAGCACATCTCCGCCAGATGCAGACCCGTCACGACACCCAATCTGAAATGTTATTAATGATATTTAATACAATTCATGTATTGACCAAAAGCTACTCACCTTGCAGCCAAGCGTTGCATGAGAAGACCCAAAACAGTGGCCCATAAGAGCACCCAAAGAATTTTGTATTTAGCTGCCGCACCCGACTGCATATCGGATTCAATATTACCCGGATCGAGATACGCAATGGACATGAGAAAACCGGGTCCCGTGAAGGCCCACAGCTTGCGAAAACTGAAACGCACCTGTACAAATCAAATAATTATTAATTAATTATAAATTATTAATAAAAGTTGTTTGAAATATAAGTACTTACATTCGTGCGTTCATCGTCGGGTATGAGAACCTTTTCATCGCTGAAATATGCCTGTTTGGAAGGCTTTAAATATGTGGTCTCGTTGAGGATCTGTTCATGCAATTGTCTGCTCTGATTCGGTCCATCTCCGACTGTGCTGCCCCTGGCGCTGCCTCTGTTGCTGCCACCGGGACCCGATGCTTGATCATCCCCACCGCCACCGGCACCGGGCTCAATTTTATTGTGGTATCCCTCATTTAATGACATGCTGTAAATGATCAAAAACAATTAAAATTAGCTAATTATTAAACACTCTCAGCAGTCTGTAACAATTAACGAGTTTGCAAGCTGTGCGTGACAGACAATAAATTGTAAAAGTATCTGTGTAACTGTATCTCAGTCAAAGCACAGCACGTGCTAGTTCAGCGTATTATTTATCACAATTATAATGTTGATTAACTTTTTGCATGGCTTTTTTACATGTCATTTACTCAAATCTATCGTGAAATTCCACTTTGTACTGTGTCGTCGCCACAATCAAAATATGAGCAAGCAAATAAACAATAATTTTAAAAATATGCCATAATTTTGTTATTATCTGCGCTACACACAATCACACATAAATTAATACATATACGCACTGATATGGGCTCTAATAGAGCAACTGGATTTGCTATGAGCTGGCAGACATAATGAGATGGAAAGCAAAATAGAAATTCCCTAGAAATTGTAGGAGTTCTTACTCAAAGTTCGTAGAATTCACAATTTTAATCAGCTTTTGTGGGCATAATAATAATAATATAAAATTCTTAATATATTGTAGTTAAATTAGAAATATTAAAACTTGTGCCTAGTGCGAGTTCGTTTGCAGAGCATCCACTGTAACAAGTTGATAACAATTTCGGCAACTTGCTAGACTGAAATACACACACACACACACACACACACACAATCTTTACGATTGTTATTATTGCTATTTTATAACAAATAACATTTGCTTATAAACAAACAGAGAACTTAAAAAAAAGGCACAACAGAAATTAAAACGGTTTTGGAACTGTTTTAGTTTGAACGATATCAAAAGCACTTTTATAGAAACCCGTAACTGAAGATCTTGTATATAGCAACCGAATAATAACAATAATAAGCAAATCGTGCGAATATTTATTGTTATTTTTAGTCGGTTAGTATGGCAAAGTTGGCGCAAAATGCAGGTGAACAACCTGCTGCGCTGGCAAATATTTAATTTAGTTTTCTTTTGTAATAATTCGGCGTGCGGACTGCGAACTGTATTGATTGGTGTCTCTTCAGTATCTGTATCTTTGTTTGTATTATTTACTAATTCGCTGTGCCCTGTGGCTTTAATGTAAAGTGTTTATTGTGCCAACGGCAGATACGGAGTTGTATCACTTGGAAATACCGGTGTCTGGTTCACCTTGACAAGAGTAACGCACTGCTGCTGCTGCTACTGCTACTACTGATGCTTTCCACACATCAGTTCAGTGATTTTGGATCTCAGGCCAAGACAATTTGGAGGCCTCAATGTGCTCTCAATTGGCTATAGATTTCCATTTTAAGACTGATTCTATGGGTTCAAGAGCCAGCTGATAATTTACTTTTTTTATACAAAATATTTGTCTTGGCATACACAAGTGTATAAAGTCTTGTTTATTCAGTTGCAGGAACAGCAGTTAGTACATCTCGCGCTTTTGGGCCATATCCGGCCACGTTTAACTTCACCTAGTACATATCACCTATGGAAGAGTTTTCATTGAATTAAGTGCGATAATTGTACTGGCAAATAAACGCTTGAAGTACTTAGTTTATGGCCCATAAATTTAGTTGTTTTTTGGCATAAACTCAAACACTATGACATATGTGGAGTACAGTGCACGCTCGTTAAAGTGAACTTTTACAGGCTACTTTCGCCATACTGAGTCTGCACTGTAGAGAATTGCGCATTTTAAATACAATATGTAGGCATCTCATAAATGTTTGTCTAAATTAAAAATAAAAGACATGGAAATGCGTCGCAGAATAATTCTCGGGTGTATTCTCGGAGACAAAAAACAATTGGACACGACAAAAAAAAAACCAATATTAACGGTTGATTGGCATTAACCGAGAAACAAATAATCTCAGTTAATTATAGACAACTTTTTATTGCCAGTTTCCTGCACTTGAGAACGGTTTTATTTTTTTTTCGTACTTCAAACAATGCGGGTGATGATGCCAACGAAATGTGCTAAATTAAAACATTTTAAAATTCAGCTTTACATTCATATTCCATAAATATTTATAATGCAGCTAAATAAATATAATTCAGCCAATTAATGTTTATATTCATTTGAAAAAAAAACATTGTTCTATTGTTCAGGGAATGATAATTTATATTGGAGCATTGCTTAACATATTGTGTTATTAAGCGAATGCTTGGCAACTGCCCGCCACAACAGAACAACAGAACAGAGCAGAGTAACAGAGTAAAAACCCGTAATTTCTTCCACTTCTTCTTCTCCTTTCTTTCCTATCCCTTTCTCACTTTTGCCACCTCTTTGAGCCGGTGTGTGTGCTTTACGTTTTTGGCGCACCTGTCTGCGCACTCACACTCACACACACTCACATGTTAGAGCTACAAAAAAAAACAATAGCTACGAAGTTAAAAGCATTTAAGTAAATCTATTCTATCGCACAGCTTGCAAATGATTTATGACAATTAGTCCGCAATTAAGTTAAACTACACATACTTGCGACAGCTCGATGATTAGTAGGCGGTCGTAATATTTAAAAGAAATTGCAATTTTTGATGCAAAGTGATGCGAATATCGTTTAAGATTCTCTTAATGATTATTAATTTATCACACAAACACAATAAAACCGAACTAAACTGCACTCGCTGTAGCCTTTAGGCATATATGTTATATATTATAAATACATTGCTTGCTATACGTAATTCCTTTGTTGAATCAATTACACGTTCGGTGACGTTGACCGTTCGGTTCAACTTTTTTGGACGTTTTGCCAGCGTCAGAGCTCGAGCATCGTCTGCCTTACACTCACACACTTTGAAATTGTCAATATTTGCGAGTTGTATTCAATCGAATCGCACGCGCGTCTATCAATTTAGCAACATCCGTGTCACGTTTATATGATTGTTTTTATTTAAGTTTTTTATAATTAATGCTGAGCAATATTGTGATTGCTGCTTCTTCTTTAACGCACCCAGCTGCTTTCTTTTTCATTCGCACTCACGGCCAGCCTATTTACACCCAACAGCTGTTCGAGTAATGAAAATATTCGACGTGGTTTGAATTGCTATCGATGAATCGAAATATCGATACTTGCAATTCCGTTCAAACTATTGAGTCGAACAGCTGTTTATCCGTGGAGCAGCGTCGTCGAGCGTTGTCGTTGGACTTCGAGTGACTGACAATGGCATTCAGTGCCGCTATATATATACACATAAATAAATTAAAAGCGAGCGTATTTTCGCTCACCAGACTGATAGCGTCGCCGTTGAGAGAAAACGACATTTTGATGAGGGATTTTCTGATAATGCTCTATGATTCGATATGTGCGTTTAAGGACAGAAAAAAACTACATATGTATGTATTTATGTATTCACGTTGTCAAACCCGCTTAACGTACTGGCAACAATGCCGTTACAATCATGCCGCCGCTATCAGCACTGGTCAGTTATCATACTCATAACTGCATCGCTCTCTCTCTTTCTCTCATATCATAGTATCTCCCTATTAACCTATGTATGGATGTGTGTTCCCATCTATCTGGAGTCTTGACAGCACACAATCATTTTGACAGGCAATGAGGAGCGGCATTTTAAACGTTCTTAGATTCACGCACACTTTATCATAATCCTCTTTTAACTGTTAAGGAATCAGCAACAAATTTTAATGACAGTTTGAAGATACAACAATTGAGATCTTTATCTTGGCGAAGTTTGTTGCCATGCTTCAACTTATGTGTAATAGCAATGCATGTAACTAAATGAATTCATGGAAGCCTAAGCTTACATGTTTATCAACTGGAAATTCAATCCCACACACAAATGATTCACTTTACAACTGATTAACGCTGTGTAATGTGTCAGGGCATAAGTCAAATGCGTCCATTGTACGAAGTATGGTAAGTGCTCATGTATGTGTATGCACATGCATAGATATTATATCTAATTATGTTCCACGTCAAGTAGAGATGACTGCCTGACTGGGGATTTCCCCAGAAAGTATTTGCCTTTATTCGAGTTGAAATAATACTGATAAATACTTACCCAGACTGAATTGTTCACACCAAATACCATATGTTTTAGTTATTGTTAAGTTTTTATTATGATTTTCTTTATCAAAAGAACAGACTTTTCTTAAACACTGCCTTTAACGTTGTTGGGGGAAAACATTAATAAACTTTATACAAACTACAAGTGAGCTCACTTTTGACACATTATTAACTTTAGTTTTAACAATTTCAATTTCAGACAATACAAAACACATACGATTAAATACACAAGTATATTTAAATTTGCACAATAAACAAGCAATAAAAACTTCTTTCTACGTAAGATTATAAAAGTATAAATAGTATTGGCATATTTAAAACAAAAATACGCTCTTTAAAACAAGAATAGAATGTAAAGATACAATTTTTAAAATCGAATATGAATGATAATATAAAATATGGAATACTTGTAAATGTTCTTCTTGCAAATGTAACAAATTGCAATAATAATGTTAAAGTTCACGACTCTTCGTTGTTAAGTAGATTGAATTATAATGATGAATGATGACTCAGTTGTTTAATTTAACATCAGCAGCAATTCACGATATTATTTTTTGATTTTGTTCTGAACGCAAAATGCAAACGGAAGCATTTACGCATTGGCATTGCTGCCAGCGATTAGGTGTGGTTAATAACTTGTACATAATTGGCCGGGAAGAGTCCGTAACGGTTCTTACACAGGCCACGCCACCAGCCATCATCGATTTTCTCAATGTGGGTGACCACGTCGTCGGGATCAAACGAAATCTCATCATCATCAGCAGCCTGATAATCGTATAGAGCAATTGCATGAGTACCAGTATCCTCCAGATAGTCAGCCAAGTTATCAGAATTAGCGTAGATTGCCTCCTCGTTAGCTGGGTTAGCACCATTCGCTGCTGGAATGGGCGTTACGCCGCTTGGCATCGGCGAGGCAGACTTGACTTCCGCTTGGTTTTGATAGAGTGGCTCTGGTTCATGTTCGTGAACAGGAGCAGGTGCAGGTACAGGCTCAGGTTCCGGTACTGACTGTTGTTGTACTGGCTCCGGCTCTGGTGCTGGCGTAGATTTAACAGCTTGGGCATGAACTGGCGATTCCGGTTCGCTACGTGGTGGCGTCGGAACAGTCTCAATCTCAATTTGTGGCACAACATCGGGTGGAGCACTCACTTTGGGCAATGGTTCAGCAGTTTCCTTAACCACAGCTGGGGAAGCTGGTGGTGACGTTGCGGGTTGATGCTGCTGTTGCTCAACCACAGCCGGCTTCGCTGGTTCGCTTAGCGCCGGTTGCTTCGGTATGACAATGGGTTCCTTGCGTGCCGGTGGCGTCTCTGACACAGGCGACTGCATTTGGTTGAACGCACTGATTGCATTTCCAATGCCTCCCGAACGTCCCGTTTGTATTGCCGTGCGACTTCCTTTAACCGGTGGCAAGCGTGCTTCCTCGGCTGAAGGTAATGGTGTGTTTTCCACAACTGTTTGCTTGGCCGCCTCCTCGCGGTCGCGTTTATCCTTGGCCTCACGCAAACGCTTCTGTTCCTCGGCCCGCTTGCGGGACTCCTCTTCCGAGTTCTTGGCCAAGTTCTCGAACTTAGCGCGTAAATTTGATGGCTTCGCACCTTCAATTACAGGCTTCACTTTGTGGTCCACCTGACTGGCGTGCTTCTGAGGCGCCTCCTTGTGATCCCAACCAACGGCAGACTTGTCTTTTCGATCTTCCTGCACGCCAAACTTGCCGCCAAAGCCCTTGGAGTAATCTATGAGCAACTTGGGTAATTAATATGCTTATGGAAATCGTTTAAACTTGTTACTTACCCTTCTGGGACTCGTGCTTTTCTACCTTTTCAATGTGATCCCAGCCCACCGCCGACTTATCCTTGCGATCCTCCTGCACTCCAAATTTACCACCAAAGCCTTTGGAGTAATCTGCAAATAATTCGTTTTAGCTTGTGCCTTGTCTATTATTTGTGAATCTTACCCTTTTGGGACTCGTGCTTTTCCACCTTTTCAATGTGATCCCAGCCGACAGCGGATTTATCCACACGATTCGTCTGTACACCGTATTTTCCACCAAAGCCTTCGCTGTAGTCCTTTTGCGAAGCATGCTTGTCCACTTTACCCTGGTAGTCATGACCCACTGCAGATTTATCCATTCGGTCCTTCTCAACGCCAAATTTTCCACCATAGCCATAGCCAGCGTTTTGATCCTTCAACAATTGTTTTTTCTTGTCCAAATCCGATTTCTCCGTCTCCTCACGCAGTTTGTCCATGCTAATTATACAAATATATGTGGTTGTTAATGCTGTTATTATAACAAAGAACGCTTGACCCCAAAATGACTCACTCAATGGCGCCGCCTCCATCGCGACCGCTGCCGTCAATTGTCTTTGAGCCCCAGCGCTGCTCTTGTTCGCTTACATCGTTGACAAAATCAGGATCCGTCTCCCAATCATCGTCTTCAGCCGTGCTTGTGGCCTGAATTTGATGACCGGCAGTTGCTTTCCACATACTGACTTATTCTTATCTGCATTTAATGTTGGAGCCAAAGATAAAAACAATGACAGGTTTTTTCCGAAAAAAAAATAGTGATAGTGAAGGGAGGGGCACATTCGCCGAACAAGAATTGGAGCCTTTGTAGCCATACTTACATATTTGTAAAAACTTCAAAGTGAAGAATTTATAATCGGCAAGATAAATAACGTTGCAGAACACTAATTTGTTAAGTATAAAACTTAAACAATAAATTTAAATGCAATGCAGTCTGCAGAGTAGGGCTGGCAAACTATCGATGTTACTATATATATCGCATTTTATGCGTCACCATCGATAAGGGCATTCTCACTATCGATAGTTTGGTTTATTGGTTTCACTCGAATTGATTTCTATTTTGGTAAGCAAATTTGCCTTTAATTTAAATTTAACATATTTTCTAAAGATCATTTCTGCGATTAGTGGCTACAGAAAATTCTTTGTTGAACTAAAGTAAAGCAATTGGTTACTCTTGTTGTTAATAAATTAATAACGATTTTCAGAATTAACTAAAAATACTTTTCGAATAAGGGTGACCGCATATAATAAAAGTACAATTTATTTAAATCGAACTTGAGTAATCGATTTAAGATGTGCAAGTGAGCTGGCTCATTTATCGAACTTAAGTGTTGGACAATAGCTAAAATGCAGTACACAATAACGGTTGAATCATATTTTAAAACTGTAAATGGCGAAATTAAAATACCTTAATATTTCATATTATTAAATATCAGATCTTGTTCTCTAATTTATCATGTTGGGTTTGCATAGAACTTATCTTGCAAAGATAATTTTATCCTACCTGCATCATTTCATTTTCAATGTGATGATTCATTTATAACAAATGATTCTTTGCATAATGTGTAATACACCTTAGTGTGTGTAACTACGTCAAAAAATCAATGAAGCTGAGATCAAAAATAACAACGCAAGTAAACTTCGTGAGTATTCCACATACATACATGTAAATGTATGTGTGAGAGAGCTTTCCAATTATCATGCGACTATTGTGGCACAATTGTATGACTAAAACAACTCTCTGAGAGTTACATCGACATCAGGGTTGCAGTGCGGTTAGTTTTGCACGCTAATCTCACTTTTTTAGTAGTTTGGTTAAAATTAATTTCACAAATAGATTTTATGTAAAGACATTTATAAAACTTGTAACTTTATTTGAACTTTGTTGTTGCAGCCCTGTTAACACCCACACACCCGTATCAACCAATGCTCTTTCTCTCACTCTCTCTCTCTCTCTCTGCCTTCATTTTGCCCTCAGATCCACTACGCCGGCATTTTCAAATGTATAAAACCAACGGCGAGCACGAAAAGAGCTTAGTATTTATTTTAATCGGGACGAGTCCACATCGCTTGGCGAACAACTTTGTACGTATTGTGAAAATATCACTTGGTAAATTTTTAAAATTCCTCTCTAGTTCACATTTTGTTTATTTTCGTTGTGCTTTTGCATAGATGTACATACATATACATACAAACAATAAAGTACAGATATAAAGTGACACGTCCGTATCTGCTGAGACCGCAGTCAACAACGAAATTAAGTGAAAAGTAATCAGAAGTGCAAACAAAGTGTACAACAATAAAATAGAAAAGAATTATAATTTTTGGGTGCGGCGCGATAGGGGCATATATTTTTTTGTACATATTTATGTATGTGTGTCACGCCAGTTCAATTGTTCTCTCGATTTTAAAACATACTTCCATACAAAAGTTCTTTTGTGCACTTCTGTATAGAAATCAAAAGTTTGCTAGCAAAAGATGACATCATCAATGTCCAAATGAAGCTGCACAAGACTTTAAAGTGCTCTCTCGGCGCTCTCTCTCTCTCAACGCTCTCTTCTCATTCGCAGACGCGTGTGACTTTTCCAGGCGAACTTTGCAGGTGGCTAGCTCAAGAATGTACACATACATTTACATTTACATGTACATGTATTTGTATGTATGTATGTTTTCTGTCGAAAAAGCAGCTGTAAATTGTAGTATCTCTGCTCCATCTTCTACAAGCAATGCATTTAATTCGCTATCTCATGAGCTTGTGCGCCAATCAACTCAATTTACTTCCAACGAATCTGAGTTAATTTACAGTGGAAACTGTTTAATATACAACTCGACCGCATTTCTGAATCTAAAATCGGCAAAGTGGTAGTAATTGTATGCCCGCAACTTACTGGGTGCGTCATCAAGGTTTATTACAGTGCCATTAGATGACTGACTATGAAATATCCAAAGTTATTAAAAAATAAAACATCAACCTCAAGGTACAGTCAGCCTCAGCTTTATTGCTATGTGTATATAGCTCAGCACTTGCAGAAACAAGTATTTTAAAATTAGCTACGCTCTAAAATATATTCACATATATTAAAAGAGTCACGAGTTGTGTGTAGATCAACAACACAACAGTTCCATCACAAAGTAGTGCCCTAGACTCCACTAGCTGGAAACTTTCCAGTAATTCCAGTTTCTTTACGCTCACGACTTCACTGCCCATCACAGACTTCGTGACAGCAGCCCACGTTTGACGTCACAAACGTCACAACTTATGTAGATGACTGTTTACTTAATGATTCATGGTCTGTTTGTTAATTTGAGAGCGTACTGATTCTGAAACTATTAATAGAATAGTTTTCTGGAACTGAAACACTGGAAGCATAAAGTCTGGTGTGTATTCCATTTGTTTTAACTGGACTTTCTAGTTGTTTGTTGCGTGTTCCACAAAAAGTGGAATGCTAATTTATAGCCCCCGACCAAAAACACAACTCTATGTCTATACTACACATTTCAACCGGTTCCAGCGTTGGCTTATTCGTAGTGCTCTCTTTCAGTGTCTTTTATTTTGTTTATAGCCATTCGTTTGTGTGTTTGCGGCTTATTGAGGAGGCGTAGTTGTTGGAGTTTGGAACACAGCCACGTCATGTTTTTTTCTTTCTTTATTTTGTTGACTTTCTATCACTAACCATACAACACATAGATGCGTCAAACGCAAGATTTTTTGAAAGCAAACGCTAGCTTGCTAATGGACCCCCACAGAACTTCGGCAAAAAGCCGAACGCCTAGCGCCCCGGAGAGTCGATCGCGTCTCAGCAAATTCAAAGCAGACGAAAATAAATTTAGTCTGATTCAGTCAGCGAAACGATGAGCACGGCTGTGTCGATTTTGCTCTCGTTTCGTATGTATATGTTTGTCTCTTTCTGGCATGCCAGATACACACATTTTGCGAAGCAACCAGCTCGCTTCAAAAATCTGTGGTTTCGACAAAATAGCGATCGAGCTTGGGTGCCATAAATCATATTTAGGCATATGTATGGTTTTAAGCCGGCCGCGAGCAAACGTTCTCGTGGCGCAGGCGACTAGGTGCTTGACTGGCGAGCGGAGTGCGTGAGTTCAAACTCAAAGCAAATGCGTCATAGAGCCCCAGAGAGCCGATCGCCTCTCAGCAAATTCGATGCTGGCGTGAGTTAGTGTTCCCGTGGCGCTGCTGATTAGGATCATGGTCGCAGAGCGGACTTACATGATTTTGAATCGCGGTCCTGCCCGTTGGGAATTGTGCATTTAAAGTTGCTTATTTAACAAGAAAAAAAATTATTATATTCTAGATTTTCAATATTTTCATAATAATAATATAATTAATTTAATATATATAATTTTCATAATATTTTCATAAGCTATTATCAATAAAAACTATTTTCAACAAATTTTAGCGCCATGGGAACAATTACTCTCGACCCGATTAAAACCATACATATCGCTAAAAAAGACTTATGACTCCCAAGATCGATCGCTATTTTGTAGAAAACATACATTTTTGCAACTAGCCGATTGCGGAAGTGTGCTGACTTCGCAAATATGTGTATCTGGCATGCTAGAAAGAGACAAACATATAAATACAAAACGAGAGCAAAATCGACACAGCCGTGCTCATCGTTTCGCTGACTGAATCAGACTAAATTTATTTTCGTCTGCTTTGAATTTGCTGAGACGCGATCGACTCTCCGGGGCGCTAGGCGTTCGGCTTTTTGCCGAAGTTCTGTGGGGGTCCATTAGCAAGCTAGCGTTTGCTTTCAAAAAATCTTGCGTTTGACGCATCTATGTGTTGTATGGTTAGTGTTTCTATGTTTGGCACTCGCATACAAATTTTGTTTTGGCTTCAATAGCAGAATTTCCATTGGAAATTTATTACCAAAGTGTTTGAGGTCTCTTGATTTGTGTTATAAATTTAATGCTAAACTTAGTTGACTTTAGTAAATACATAAGGGACTGCAATGAGCTCATCCAATTATGTAAAATGTTGATTACCTCAGCTTCTTCTTGCGTTACGCATACGCACCGTTAGCTGCTGCCAACGAGCTACACGCTTATCAGCCAAGCGGCCAAGCCCAACAAACCAACCCATAATCACAAACTACTACTACTTTTTCGAAACTTTCACTTTTACGCTGTGCATTGAACTCGGTTGAGAAAAACATCTGCTCTTAAAAAATATATATATACAGCCTTGGTCACATAATTGGCACAAAAAAATTTTAATTTTTAAATTATTTTTTTTCCAACAGCTAGTCAAATTTTTTTCAAATTTGTGTATGCACTATTTTTCTTTGAGTCATTATCTTCAAAAATAACTGTTAATTGTTCCGTTTGTTCTCTTGGTTTTCTTTTAATCTGTATTTTTGTAGCATAGTTAAGATTTTTAGCTGGACATAGAATTGGCACAAAATTTGTAAAATGACATTTTTCTTGAAAAAAAATCTGGTTTTGTCGAATATTTTTGTATATTTCGATTATATAATACTAATTTTATATAAATAATTAAAATATGGGTAGCGGAAAGACTTGCACCACAGAGGAAAGGCGATTGATTTACCGGTTGAGTCAATCAGACAAAAAGCCAGGAGAAATAGCTCGGCTTATGGATTCTTTGAGGATGATGGTCTATAATGCACTTGCATTAGTAAAAACAAGTCCAATATACCTAAATGGAACCTAAACCAGGAAGCCAAAGCCTAGAAAGACTGACCCCTTCATTGATAAGGCCATAGCACGCAAGAGCATGGGTGATCCTTTTAGGTCTGCCCGTGAGATTATGGTGGAAATTAATGACGAATATCACTTAAACGTATCCCGAAAACTTGTATCGAGACACCTGAATGAAAATTTACTATTTAGGAGCATGAGCAGAAAGACCCCGCTCTTGCCAAAATGGAATTAAAAAAAAAAAATGAGCCTCGCAAGGCCCACAATGCGAAAGATGTCCAATTCTGGAAAAATGTGCTCTGGAGTGGCGAAACGAAGATTAAAAGAATGGGTCCTGATGGGAAAACATATGTTCGTCATCCAAAAAGTCAGGTGCCCAATCCCAGGTACACTACGAAGACCATTACACATGGAGGAGGTCGAATCATATGTTGAGGTGTTTTTTCTTGGCACGGTGTGGTCCCGCTCGTTCGAATTAATGGCGAAATGAACAAATTCCAGTATGTGGACATTTTTAAAAACAATATGGAACCATATGCCTTTGAGAACATGCCTGTGAAGTGGACGATCATACAGGGCAATGACCCCAAACACTCTTCAAAGATCGTTAAAGAGTGGTTTGAGAAGGAAAAGCAGCAGGTTATGGAATGGCCACCTTAAAGTCCAGACCTTAACCCCATCGAAACTCTGTGGAATGAAGTTATAATTTATATTACGATAAAAAATTCAAAAAAATTGGATGAATTGTGGTCTGGACTCAAGGAAACGTGGTATTCAATATCCAAGGTCAAGTGCCAGAAGCTAGTGGAGATTAGGAGCAGAATATGTCAAGCTGTCATCGAAAATTATGGTTACAGTACTAAATAATATATTTAAGAGCCGTTTTTAGTTAGTTAGTTTGATTAATTATAGTTAGTTTTAGAAAAACAATAATTATTTTAAAAGTGTGCCAATTATGTGACCAGGAAATTTTTGATTTTTTTTTTTTTAATTTTTAAGTTTTTTTAAGTTGTTGTTATTAAAATTAAAATTTTTTATTTTTTTTTCATTAGTTAACTAAGTGGGCTTGAAAATGTCACCGAATATATTTTCCTTATAACTATTTTTTAATAAAAAATTTACATTTAAAAATATAAATTTTTTTTTGTGCCAATTATGTGACCATAGCTGTATAAAGGAAAACACAGAAAAACTTGTCTTGTTTGGTGGCGCCACAAATGCTACAGGGCGTATGCGTAATGACGCCACTACATACATACGTCTACAACATGCCATGTTTTTCTTTTTCCCCAATGCTCGGTGATGTCATCGAGCTACGTGTGGCAAGTTTTCATGTTTTTAATGTTGCCATAGCTTCTATAGGCTCTGTTAGTTTTGACCTTCTCACGTCTCTTCTCATCGAAATTTGAGTAATCATCAAGCCATTATTAATAAAATACGTTTTCGACTTTTTGCTTCCCGTTTACAGATTTAAACCACAACCAGACAAAACAAAGCAGCAACCATGAGCTCCGCTGAATACTATCCATTCAAGGTAAGACTTAGAAAAGTGTAATAGTGCGTAGTTGATAAGGGGGTTCTCAGCTAGTGCCCTGTAGCTGAGTGTAATCGGCTAATTATTGATAATTCTTAGCCATTAAGTTTTTATCGGATTGACTGTGAAGTGCCAGTAATTAGTTGTAGAGTGTCTTATCGACATGGAATTGAAATTAGCTTGTGCAGGCAGGAATACCCTTAATTATAAAATGTATAATATAATATAATATATACTCTACTGGCGGGAATGCCATTAATTTGACTCATTTAGAGGGGCTTGGTTTTTGTGATTTAAGGTGAAGCGTACGTGTTGTACGTGAAATAAATCGATTATTCACGACTTAATCACTACAACTGGCATTGCACTTGTATTTACATATTTCCCTTTATACTCATGATTACTCATTTGCAGTGCACACCCTCCGTCTACCCCGCGGACCCCTTTGACCCCGTCGAGGATGCCGCCATTCTGCGCAAGGCCATGAAGGGCTTTGGCACCGACGAGAAGGCCATCATTGAGATCTTGGCCCGTCGCGGCATTGTCCAGCGTCTGGAGATTGCTGAGGCCTTCAAGACCGCCTACGGCAAGGACTTGATTTCGGACCTCAAGTCCGAGTTGGGTGGCAAGTTCGAGGATGTGATTGTGGCCCTGATGACACCTCTGCCCCAATTTTATGCCCAGGAACTGCACGATGCTATCTCCGGCTTGGGCACCGATGAGGAGGCCATCATTGAGATTCTGTGCACCTTGTCCAACTATGGCATCAAGACCATTGCACAGTTCTACGAGCAGAGTTTCCAAAAATCTCTAGAGTCTGATCTGAAGGGCGATACCAGCGGTCACTTCAAGCGTCTGTGCGTCTCCCTCGTCCAGGGTAACCGTGATGAGAACCAGGGCGTTGATGAGGCCGCTGCCATTGCCGATGCACAGGCTCTGTTCGATGCCGGCGAGGGACAATGGGGCACCGATGAGTCCACCTTCAACTCGATTCTGATCACACGCTCGTATCAGCAGCTGCGTCAGATTTTCCTCGAGTACGAGAACATCTCGGGCACTGAAATTGAGAAGGCAATCAAGCGTGAGTTCAGCGGTTCCGTCGAGAAGGGTTTCCTAGCCATCGGTGAGTCACTCGCTAATCAGTTACAAATGAATCACATTTTACTCATTTGCTGTTTACAATTTCAGTCAAGTGCTGCAAGTCCAAGATCGATTACTTCTCTGAGCGTTTGCACGACTCCATGGCCGGCATGGGCACCAAGGACAAGACGTTGATCCGTATCGTTGTCAGCCGCTCTGAGATCGATTTGGGAGACATCAAGGAAGCATTCCAGAACAAGTATGGCAAGAGCTTGGAGTCCTGGATCAAGGTAAATACTTCTCAGTCCCACTATCTATCTAGTTTTGTATAAAGCACTTTAAACTAGCATGTCTATATAATATCTGGTGTTTGGCACATTCTTAAATACTCATACTAGAATTAGTTAATATTCATTAAATGTGTTGCACTCGTAGTGACAGGCAATCCCAAATAATTTTTATAGTCTAACAAACCCGTCAAACACATTTAATAGCTTAAAAGCTCAAATTGAATCTTTCTGGAAAGCTTTCGGAAAGCTTCCGTGTACAGTTGACACTGCTCAATCGAAATTTGAACTCGCTCTTTACTCTTCTAAACAATTTCTGTTAGGAACACGTATCATAGCATTATTTAGTACTTCATTTGTGTGCATAAAACATTAAAACTTGAAATATTCTATATTTTTAGGGCGATACCTCTGGCGATTATAAGCGCGCCCTATTGGCCATTGTTGGATTCTAAAAAAAGAACTCAGTTATAGCAACAAATGAATTGTCTCTGTTCCACACATGCCTTAAGCAACTTTTACACAATTTTTGTACAAAACTTCGACTATCGAATAGAGTTTTTAAGAAAATATAGTACATAAATATACTTATATAATTGAGTATACAATTGGAACAGTGCATTTAAGGCCGTCAACTGAAGCAGTCGCATCACATGTTAATTATACATAATTACGCACATTCATTGCACATAGTTTTATCTCAATTTTAACTATAACTATATAACAGCATACAAACATATACATATATATACAATTATATGCCTTGCTATATTTGTAGCTTGTGGTTTTTTGTTGTTTACAATTGTCGAGTCTCATATTTTGTATTGTTTAAAAAAAAAAGCAAAACAATAAAATTCAACCAAAACGAATTGGACGCCATTTTGTTTTGTACTTACTGTTTAAATTTGAATTGCTGTTGCAAAGGCAGCTTTGCAGAGCTTTGCTTGCTATGTTACTAACAGCGATCTGTTATCGCTTAACATAATTTTAACACGGGCCAGCGTCTACTTAACAGCGCACTGAGTAACTAAAATCAACAACAACAAATGTATACAAAATAACGCGTTTAATGCTCTCTGCTCTTTTTACGCCTCTCTTCGCAAACACACGCACACACTCACGCACATACACACACAGGAGGACGCAGGCACTGATATTGGATATTTGCTAGCGACTATGGTCGCCTGGTAGACGAGACGAGACCGAGAGTTCCCAGAAACGATCAAATCCATTGTGCAATTTAAAAATGCCAAAAAAAAAAAATATTTCTACATTCTTGATGACAGCTAGAGCGAAAATACGTAGTACTTTGAAATTATTAACTTGATGTTGTGATGTGCTGAATTTTCAATTTCTTTTATTTTTGAAAATCGGCATCGATTCTGTAATTACGTCTAACGTGTCTCTTTTTATACTCAATATTTTGCGAAACTAATTTATTATAACGTCTTGTATTTTGTATACATTTTACATGTAATTTATTCCATAAAGTATTTTGTTTGTGCTTGCTATTAACAAATAAAATTTAGCCAAAGCCCCCAAAAGGAACAATTCGATTCGAATACGAGAGTTAAACAAACAAATCCAAAAATATTTCTTTCGTTTCATTTACAGGATGATTTGTCCGGAGATTATGCTCGCGTTTTGGTTGGTTTGGTTGGTTACTAAATCAATCGTTACATTCTCATTGAATTTACAACAAATCAAAAAAATTACATAAGCATTTCATTAATTGTTGTATTTTAAGTATAAACTTTTGAACTTATTATTAATAAATTGTTTTTGAAAACTCCACAAACAAACGAGTTTTGCTTTTTGTCCTTTTGCGCTTAACTTAAATGCCGAAAACCCTTTAAAGTTACAACTCAGTGGAAAACAATACAACTTGAGGTAATTTGTACTCTGGCTAGGAAGTGCCACGCCTACTTGCTAACACGCTCGCTGTAGGCGGCCCACAGGCGATCGCGGTAAGTGATCGCCGCTTCCACAACATTATTTGCCTTCAAAATGCCGCGTCCAACGACGCCAATGTCAGCGCCACGCTCCTTCACCGCCGACTCGGGAGATTGATACTGCTGTCCCAGCTTGTCCACGCTCTCGTCGATCTTGATGCCTGGCGTTAGCTGCACCAGACCGGGGAAAGCAAAGCAGTTTGCGGATTGACAAACGATGCCGGCCACGAAATCCACATCGCCGCCTTCGGTGGCAATTTTATTGCTGCTCTCCTTGTACTTGTCGTCGATCAGATTGCCACTGGACGACATCTCAGCCAGCAGAAAGACACCGCGATCCTTAACAGCATCGGAACCATTGAGCGCCGCCTTCAGACCCTGTACAATACTGCGACCTGGCAGTGTGTGCGCTGTGACCAAGTCAGCCCAGCTGGAAATCTTGTAGACACCTTTGGCGTACTGCAGTGAGACGGTGTTGCCAATGTCCACAAACTTGCGATCCTCCATGAGCAAGAAGTTGTGACGCGTGGCCAGCGCCTGAAGATTGGTAATGAAACTGTCACTGAAATCCTCCACAATGTCCACATGTGTCTTGAGCAGGCAAATGTATGGACCACAACGATCGGCCATGTCCAAGATCTCGTCCGATTTGGTAAGATCGGCAGCAAGACAGAGATTCGTTTGCTTGCTGGCCATCAGTTGGAACAGACGCTTGGCCACCGCACTCTTGGCCAAGTTAGCGCGACTCTCGTAGGTCAGTTTGGTGCGAGCGAACTCGTTGGCTTTGTTTTTGGGTGAAAGCAAAAATAAGTACAATATAATTAGATTAAATCAGTTGGGACAGACAGAAGGCACGACTCTATCTTTTCAATTAGACAGTGACAAAGTGAATCTATTTATAATGCTAGACTTGGATAGATATAGATAGAATCATGGCAATCACTCGCAAAGTGGTGAAACTATCAGCATGGACAGAGATCAGGCCAATAAACGATATGATTATCATGTTAGAGCAAATTAGGGGATTTACGACAGACGCGCTCTAATTGGAGCAACTCTCGTGTCTCTCGTGGACTCAATCTAATCAACCATTTTTTTTATATGTGTCATGTTTTCATTAGGGGCTTTCATATCTGAGGGGCTTTGTGTTTGTCCCACTTACCTTCAGCGGGATCGCGCTTATCGCCGCCTATAAACGTTCCATCGCTGTTTATTTGTACGGCCGCAATATACTTGGCCACCGCATCCACAGTGGTCTTCTCAATGCGTCCCGCCTCGTGGAGCGTGTTCAGCAGGAATGAGAGCGTAAATAGGGAATGCATACGCACTCCATGCTTAGCTATGTTGGCCACTCCACCTTGTTCACGGTCCACAACCACGACGGCATCGGTAACCACTATTCCCTCACTCTGCAGATCACGCACGGTGTCCAAAATGCTTGAACCCGATGTGACCACATCTTCGACAATCAAACAGGTGTCGCCGGCATGGTAGATGCCCTCGATTAGCTTCTTGGTGCCATAAGCCTTAGCCTCCTTGCGGCGAACAAGCATCGGCGTGTTCTGCTGCAGCGACACGATCGTGGCAAGTGGCAACGCCGTGTACGGAACACCGCAAACGTGCTGTGAGTTCAACTGCAGCTCCTTGATGTGTGCCACCAGCAGATCCGAGACTGTTTGCTGTGTTCATTTTAATTACCAATTAAGCTATATTTGCACATCTGGTTGATTTTCACTCACCATAACATCTGGATAGCTGACAATTACGCGCAAATCAAAGTAAACGGGAGAATTAATGCCGACCTTCATTTTGAAATCGCCGAATTTGAATGCATTGATTTCAAACAGTTTGAGCGCAAGCGCCTTTATTTGATCGTCGTTCTTGGCAAGCATGTTGACTACTGGTTATTCTTATTAACTGACGCAAATGTTTAACCTAGACTTAAGTTAGAAACCACGTTGATGACTACACACGTGTAAGTGGAGACAAGTTGAAAACACGTCCGTCTGCCGCTAACAATCAACAAATAATAAACTTAGTGTTGCATTGCGACGGGCATAAGAGCGCAGTACTCAAATGGCACTGGTTTACACGAAAGCGACTGTTAGTTAACAGAAGTTTGCTAAATGTTAGTGGCATTCCACACAGAATGTTGGCCGTTAGCTAACACTTCCCAATTTGAATCCAACAGAGTAAAAATTAAAACCATTTTGATTTTAGGTGATTATAATTTATTAGAATTTTTATTGACTTAAGGTATATATATATATATATATAAATAAAATATTATTCAAGTACAAAGTTATATATACTCATTATTATTATTTAATTCAAGTAAATATAATTCAAAGTGTGTGTGTTTTTGTTTTGTTGTTGCTATATTAGGTAAGTACAATTTACTGTTTCGTTTCTTTTGCAACAGCAGATCTTTCAACTTAGTTATCATTCATTTGTTTATTATTTTTATCGCTTTTTTCTCCATTGAATTTAGATCACAAACAGTAAATGTAAATATAAACGAGTCGAAAATTGTATTTGAATTAAAACAAAGTGAAAACAAAGATTAGTTTAGGTTTGTAATTATAAAAAAATATTGTAGCTGCTTTTTCACTATTTGTTTTCATTACGTTTAGCTCGAAAATACATTTGTAAGTATGCCTAACCTTAAACCGATGTCATCTCCCACTCTCTCTCTCTATTCTCCTTTCTTCGCTTTTCACATTTTTTTTCAATTTTTATATTTGTTTTTTGTTTTTGTTTCGTTCACGTCCATGTCCATAACACTCGCAATTTTGTTTTTAAACGCTACGTTGCCTTAACTTCAGTCCTTTCGCAGAAAACCTAACCTTAAAATGTATTAAGCTTTTCAAATATATTCATCATTTCATTTCATTTCTTTTCATTTATAGTATTTGTTTTCGTTTGTTATTTAGTTGCTGCTGACACTAAACATAAATACAGTACAATACATACATACGGTATTTGTATTTTGTTTTTGTTTTATTAATGGTATATAAAAAGTGTTTACATAATATAAACTTTACTTCGTCGTTTACTTCCTCTTGCTTGCCGCTTTTCCCTACCTTTCTGCCGTTCCAGCTATTCCAACTGTTCCAGCTGCTTCAAAGTGTTCCACTGTCGTTTCGTTCAACTTCTAACTACAATTCTAATCTTCCTCTTTGGCCGCACACTTCCTACGCACATACTCTATTTCCATCCATCCCCTTTAGTTACGCTTTAGCTTTTGTTTCATTTTCAATATCGTTTTCTTGTAAATATGTAAATTGTAATACATTTCATTTAAATTCACTAAGAGTTGCACGGACTGTTTTATTATGTTCTTGTATTTTGTTTTTTATGCATAATTCAATTTATACTTTTTAAATCATTTGCCTGTTTTATACCTTCGCTCAACCAATTCTTAAATTTTTCTATGGAAAAATATGTCTGTGTTTTGTTATTATTTGATGTATTTCATTACGTTTTATGTTTTCTTGCTGTTTTAGGCTCTCTTTTGTTTTTTTCTTTCTTGCTTTTATAAAATGCCAAAAATTTGTGCAAATTTCTAATGAGTTTTCTTTATAGTTTTCATAATCTTTCGACTTTTTTTTACACTAAAATATTTAACTTTAAAATGTACCATTTTCTCTTTTTTTTTATTTATAAATTTTGTTTTTTTCTTTAGTTTTTTGTTTTTGTTCGTTTCATTTAATTTTATTTAAAATATTGCATTTTTACTTAATGTTTTTCGTTTTTTGGTTTTTTGTTTTTTAGTGTTTTTTTTTTTTTTTTTTGTTTGTTTGGAGGCTTCATCCCTGAGTGATTTAATTTCCTTTGTTTGTCATTTATTGCAATTTTTTGTTTATAAACTTATTGTTTTATAATCTCTTATGTGATTTATATTTGTATGTAAGTATGCTAAATGAAAAACTAACACAAAAAACTTGCGAATTTTCAAAAGTTTGCGTGGTCTTTGAAGGTTGCTTATTAAGTTATCGATTTTCTTTGTTTTTTGGGGGAGTTACAACTTCTGGATACTCTGTCTTTCTGTGTGGCACTCGGCGACACATTTTGGGGAATTTGTTTGCAAATGTTTTTCCCCAAACTGTGCCATTTTATATGGTAGTAACTGTACGTTAAGCTTCCGTTTCTTTCTATGGTATTTGTAATATTTAACTTTTGGCTAATACTTTTTGTGGCTTACATCTTGTATTTTGGGTGCTTTACTTTTGTTTGTTTGTAATATTATTAAATATTTTGTTGTGTGTGTATGTGTGTGTGTATTTGTACTTCACTGTAAGTATTTCAATAACTTTGAATATTATTTAAGCGGTTTTCTTGTTGCACACACATATTGATATTTATGCTTTTTGAAGTAAAAACTGAGCATATTGATTACTACACAAAGTATGACTACATCAATTACAGGGTATGATCAAAAACACAAAACAAACACAAAAACAAATCACTGCATTAGTGGCAAATGCTCGCAAAGAACACAAAGTTCAATAAACTGACTTAAACTTTGAGTTCCTTAATCATTTGGGTGACATTTAAAAAAGGAAGTTGGTTAAAAGTGTTAAAAATTAACATGGTAAAACCTTTACAACTATTTTGCATTTGGTTTTCTTGTGAGTTTTATGTATATTACTTAGTTTTGTGAAGCATTCGTATAACTATATGTAAATATGTATGCTGGTACATATGATAAAACGTTAATGGTACACAATGTGCACACCGTTACTTTACTTTTACTTTACTTTACGCTACGTTACGTGGCGTTACGTGGCGTTACGTTACGTTACTTCACTTTATCGTTAATCTCAAAAAATGCTATGTATTTGAACAGTAAATTACGTTTTCACTTGCACGAAGTGTTTGCACTTTATTTCGGTTATTGTTTTATGCCTTTCATTCATTCATTTCTTTTTTACTCATACATTTTACGTTTTTTTTTTTTATATTTATTTTCTATTTTGTTTCGTTTTTAGTTTTGGTATAAGTCTGTTTCCATTTTGCAGTTTATATAAAAAATATTTCATTTGTTTATTGCGTTTTATTGCAGTTATTGAGTTATTGTTTTTGGTTAGCGTTTTGTGTTTATTTCAGATCGGTTATCAAGTATAGTAGCTATATGTGTATATATATAATCGTTTTCTGTTCTTTTTGGTAAGCATGGTAAGTTGGCTATAGCTATAGAGAGTATTATTATGGTATATATGGTAGTAAGTTGTGTGTGTTTGTTTCTTTTCTTTTCTTTTCTTTTATGGATAGATAGGTAGTGTTGTTTTTTGATCTAAACGACGACTGGAAGTTGGGCATGCAAAGACGCAAAAGCTTGGATTGCATTTCATCTGTTTTTCAACATTTTGTTTTCTTTTTTTTCATTTTCTTTATCTTAGACTTACGATTAAAACGATAATCAGACGTCTTGCGAGTTCCACAATTCAAGTGGAAGTCGCAAGAGGTCTGATTATGTCGAGTTACTCATTTCAATTAATTGATCAAATAAAGTATACAAGACTAGAAATATATGTATAGTTTATACCCTTCTCAAGTCAAGTCAAGACAAGTACAATTCAAAACTTATCAAATATGCGCATCAAAACTAATTCTAAGTACATTTGATTTAAAGACGATCAATAAACGAAAGCAAATTGGCAAATCATAATGTAATGTGTAATGTAAACAAATTGCACATAGAATTCATTTAAAAGTTACTGTTATTAGCTTACACTTAAAAGCTTAAGTTTCCCAACATTTCCCTTCGTTTCCCATTTCCCGTTGTTATTAGTTTATGCAGCAAAGATCACAGATCCTCAATAAAGAAATGAAAGCAAACTAATGTCCTTTAGTTCCTTAATTTATGCGCATATTTCAAAACGTATTTTCGCTCAAAATTATCATATTAAAATTCCTTTCTTTTCTTTTTTTGTTTTTTGTACATTTAAATTGCTATACTTTGCTTAACTTTTTTTGTTTTGTTGTTTGTGCGAATACTTGAACTGAAAGAACCAAAGCTAAAGAACTGAAAGTGTTGTAAACAAAATTTAACTAATACTTGCATATTGTAATTTGTAAGTATAACTTGTTTTCTTGTTGTTGTTGTTGTTTGTATTGTTGTTGTTTTCAGAGGGTTATTGGATTTGGGGTGACGCTCAGCAGGACCTTCGGTAAACTCCTAAACACATTTCACAAGCGCACCTGTCTTCTGTCCAACACTTTGCAACACTGCTTGGCTGCCAAGTGCTGAGCAAAAGCTCAGGTCCGCCCTTTTGTGGCATGAAATGTATTTAAGACTTTACCAAAAGTCCTTGTACGAACCTCAGGAACCATGTAGCGAATTATTCTGCGCATTATTGGCACCAGCAGTCGAGCCATTCACATGCTGCGCCGACACCTCCGACTTGACCCGACGTGCGATATGCGAACGCGTGTGTTTACGCAAGTGATCCTTGCGATAGAAACCTGTTAAGACACGTCGATTAGTATTGTAGCTTAAGGACATTTCAAATTCCACTGCTTACCTTTTCCACACTCGATGCAAACGTGCTTCTTCTCACCCGAGTGTATGACAATGTGCAAGGTTAGTTGCTCCTTGCGCTTAAATGACTTCATGCAGATCTAAGAGGGGATCGGCAATATGTTAGTTGGCACATAAATCGTATAAAGTTATCGAAAGCCCTTCTGACCCACAAAAGTACCCCCAAAAGCGCTTAAACAGCTAACCAACTTATCGATAAATCGATTATTTCCGATTATTAATACACTCACATTGCACACATGCGGCCTGTCCGGTATGTGGGATAGCTTATGCCTGGTCAAGTGATCCTTGCGCTTGAGAGCCGCATTGCAGATATCGCAGACAAAGCGCCGCTCCACGGCATGCGAAATGACGTGCTGCTCGATGAGACTGCGATCGGGATAGGCCATCTGGCACTCGGGACAGCAGTAGAGTGTGGAGCCGTCTAATGCTTTCGTTTCACGGATTTCGCCGGGCTTGGGACGTGGCTTCTTCTCCTTTGGGGGTTTCTTCTTTTTGGTCTTCTTACCAGTGGTGGTGGTGGTGGCACCGCTGGCATTTGTGGTACCCACTGCTGCAGTGCTGGACACAGCAGCGCCATTGCTAACCGCACCGTTATTCGCATTGCCATTCACACCGTTGGCATTCGCATTGCCATTGGCCAGGGCAGCGCCGTTGGCATCCGTCATGTTGGTCATGTGCTGGCCATGTTCCATGCCAACGAGGCCACCATTGTGATGGGCACCATTGGCACCATTGTTGCTGGGTGTTAAGGCGACGCCACCCAAGGCCAAGCTGGCCAAATTGGTGCCATTCTTGAGCACATCACCGGAGGATTCCTTCTTTATTGTTTCCGAATACTTGAGGAAGTGCTGTATGGATATTGGCAGTGTTGCGGATAGCAAATGCGATGAATAGTCCACTGTGTTGGCCGTGTTGGCTAGCGTTTGCCACGACTGATTGACATTCTGTAAGATTTGCTGATTGAGCACTGCGAGAGACAACGAAAAGTATGAAAAAAGTTAGTCTGTGTTCATGTGTGGTCTGTTTTGGGCCCAGTTACCATAAGGGTAACAGAGAGACTAGGCTTTGGGCCCATGTATAGGCAAACTGGGCTTACACCAGACGAGCATCTCATAATTTCGTGAGCCTAGCCTATTTTTAGCCCAGTTTCCCTAAGAGCTTATACTTTACTGCCTCAAGTAGAGGGAAAATTGGGGCTATAAAAGTCGAGCATCTCTTGCTAACTCAACTAATGATAATGATGGACACACCCAGACTTAAGTTCCTCATGCATTATCTAATAGCTTCCTGGATAAGTTTCTGGCTTCAGCTGTCAGTGAGATGAAAAAACCTACCCCAACAACAAACTGCTTTGGCTTGGCAACAAACTCACACACACACACGCGACGCTCGAGTCTGTGTGGGTGTGTCTGTCTGTGTGTGTGTATAGGCTCAATTCTATTTTCTTGAAAATCCCAGGCTACCCAGTCAGTCCCAAAGGCCCCTTCCTCCCCGCCTCCGTGCAGCCTACATTTACTGCCGCCAAGGACACATGACATACCGCTCCCCGTGTCGTCGGTTTCTTCCTGTCGCTCGCCCCTTTCTGTCCCTTTCTCGCTTTGGCTATGTCCTCCATCACATGCCTGTTCCCTGGGGCTAAGCTCAAGTTTTCAGCTGCTCTTTTAAAGTTAATACGCCCACGTGGAAATGGTTGAGGCAAAACTTTTGGCTCGACAACAAGTAAACACAATTTCTGAACTTGTTAATAGGAAACACACACATATACATATATATTTATATAGACTCCTACAAGAGCACCCATGAATTGGGCAAAGATAAAACTTTTCGTCATTTTTTCCTTTTGGGTAAAACACTGGCCGCTCCAAAAAGTATGCTACAAAATCCCAATCCAGACAGGGTAGGGAAACATTTGCTCATTTTCCTGTATTGAGCCGAGCCAAACGAGCCGACTGTAGGCCTCTTTTAGCCCCTCCACTCTCCTCTCCGCTCCTGCTCTCTTTTTGTGACTGAACTAACGTTTGGGGGAAGGGGGAGCAAGCGATGGGCGACGCACAACGAAGAATAATGGGCGTCCTTGAAATTACATGCCATACACACAGATAGCAACCCCCTTAACCCCCTTAAGCCCCCAAAAAAAAATGGAAGGAAGGAAAACCAAAGAAAATATACATGTTCTCATATGGTTAACACACACACACACACACACACACACACACTACTACTACACCCCTTTTCCCTTTCGTCATTCACACCTCTAATAACTCCCAGCCCCCCGTACGCCTCCCCAGCCCTCGTTCAACGTACTGCCATGCGTCGCCGACTCACCTTCTTCCCGGTCACGTTCAATTTTTGGATGGATTTTACCCTTATGATCCGCTGCAGCGGCCGCATTCAAAAAGTTAAGATCACTCTGCGGCTGTGAGTACGGTATGGATATATTCTGACCATATTGCATATTATTGGCCGCCGAAACTGCAAAGTAAATGAAATGAAAGAAAATTAGTAAGGCAAACAATTCAAATGATTTGAAATTTAATTATTTACACATGCTCGAATTGCGCTACAATCACAGGCTTGAGTTTAATTGTTAGTTTAAAATTGTTTTCTATTAATTTCTATTTATTTTTTATTTAAATATTTTAATTTAGTTGTAATTCTGGTTGCTGTGCTGTTAGAAAGTTTACAACTTTTGAGGCCGACACACGCGAGCTCCAACGCACACCGACTAACTACAACTGACTGGGGCCTCTGTCTGGCTCGGCACGGCAGCTACAGCTGGCGACACGCACACAGGCACAGTCACTTACAGGCACACGCATACATATAGATGAGACAACGAATGAGGATCGGGTGCCGGCAAAAAGCAAGCGGAGCACTCGTCGGCTCAAACGATGACAATGTCCCACTGGCACACGATTTATACGCTATATACACACACACACACGCGTGCAGCCAGGGACACAGACACACTAATACCAATACATCAAGTTACTGCCTTGTCTGCTCATGCTATTCGGCAGTAGTTGGCAACTCTGGCTGTTGACTGACATGCGTATGTGTGTGTGTGTGTGCTGTTACTGCTAGGCAGCTGTGAGCTGTGTCTGCCTGCCTCTGCTTGCCTGTCGTCGCTTCGTCGCCGCGCTGCCGTCGTCAGCCAAGGCCAAATTTTGCACCCACACAAACAGACGCTGTGTATGTGTGTGCCGAGAGAGACGCACACGTGCGAGCCACGCATACATAGGAAAAAGGAAATTAAAATTGAAAATGCCGGTCCTACCGAGACGCCTTCAAATGTATGCTACAAATTTCTCAATATGCGTATGTGTGTGAGAGAGTGTGCGTATGTGTGTGTGTGTGTGTGTGTGTGCGTGTCTGTTTTTCGGCATTGCCTTTTGCGCTATCGTTTTGCCGGGCGCTCGTTTTTATTAATAAATATTTTCTGGCTGTTGCCAATTGGCCCGGTTTTTCACGTCAGTATTTTCTTTACGTTTTTTTGCTTCCTTTTCCCTGTCGAAATGATTATGTACACACAATGGGCCGAATGGCTGGAGGCGTGGCGTGGCGTGACGGGGCAAGCTCAGCCACTGCACTGACATGGCCGGGCGAAAAAGGTTACAAATTTAATAATAATAAAAAGGAACAAAAAAAGCGAAGAAAAAAAACGTTGCTCAAAATCTTTAAAAGGAATATGTTTGTGTGTGTCCCTTTGTGCGTGTGCCTACGTGAGTGTGTGTGTGTGTGCGAGTGTGTGCCTTTGTGCATGGCATCTGTTTTGTCAGTCCCTTGTATAAATTAACTTGTGACCTTGCGATATAATTCAACAAATTTCTTATGATTTAATGCGTGTTGTATAATAAACGGTAGCATACTTTTGGGCAGCATTGCATTAAATGGCCTGATCTTAATTAGCCAGGTCATATGTACTGTATACAAACTCGTATATAGTATATCTGGCATATAAAAGGAGACAAGCTAATGGAGTTTAATTTGGGGCTCTAAGTAGCCCACGTGGAAGATTAAGATAAAAACAATTGGTCAGCGAACCGTAAAAGCTACCAAAAGGCATCCAAAGAACATGTAAGAGTGTGTGCATTTAAGCCGAAATTACTCTAGTTAAAGCTATTATTATAATAATTGGGTGAATACAAAAATGTTTAACTATGTTAACAAATTCGAAATTCTATTAGCAATTTTACAAATTGCCGATTAGTCGTCTCGTTTCTTGTTCCATTCGCAGTGTTTCTCTTTCAAGGCTGTTCCTATTCCAATTGTTTCCACGTGCTCACGGCTTTGCGTTGGGAAATTCTTTTAATTTATGCAATAAATTTAAGAAAATTACTGAGTTCCTTTGTAATAAACAGCAGACACCAAGCTAAAAGGTTTTAATATGGAAATTTGTATATGTTTTTGGTACTTGAAATATTTTGGTAGAGATTAGGATTCGTTGCTTACGCACACTAAATCGATTTGTTGGCAAACCCCGAAAATCTCAACACGGAGCCAGCCTAACACGAGCCAAAGGAACAAAAATACCGAGATAATCAAATATTATCCGAGCAATTAAATGGCACCCAAACCGATGGATAAACAAATGGCAGCAGTTTGGTAAATGCAAGACTTATATACAGTAATTAATCAACTGAACAAAATGAGTGCACACAGGCCAACAACCAACAACAGCCCCAAAATGTAGACAACAGACAGTAAAGTGACAGAAAAAACCAACTGGCCATAAAAATGACAAACAAGAAAACAACCAAAAAAAACCAAAAACAAAAAGAAAGGAAAAATAATCATAAAATAAAAATAGGCAAGTTGACAAAACAAAAATGGTTAGAAATATGGGAGTTGAGAGAAGTAGGAGTAGAATGACAGACGCACGGAAATACTGGGCTAAGCCTTGTGGATATGAGTACGACAATGTTCTGACAACAACAAAGCTGAAAGCATGCGCTCCATTTTCAGCGTCGTACCGTTGTAACATTTCACTTTTCACTTCACTTTCACATGGGCCAAACGCCGACGAAAACAACAACAACAATAGCCAGGAGCAAGACCAGGACGACAAACCAGTACGAGAACGATGAGTACGAGACGAGACGAGACACGAACCACGACCATGCCAATGTCTTGTAGTTGTTGTTGTTGCTGCTGCTGGTTGGTGCCTGAATGCCTAGCAACGAGTTAAAGTCGGTGAAAACTGAAACACGGCCAAGCGAGAGTGAGAGCTCTCTCCCAAAACAAACGGCAAAGAGACCAAAGAGTTTTGTGTATGGGCACGACTATGGGAACGTGAGAGAAAAAGAGCGTGAGAGAGTTGGGCCCAGGGCATGCTCTCCTCTCCAACCCACAATATGGCGGCCTTTGACAGCGTGTCTGTGTGTTGGGTTTGAGTTTCGATCCAAAGTGGAACAAAATGGAAAGGAATTCGCTTGGTTTGAGGAACGTTTTGGAATATATACATGGCCCTTTTGGTTCGTCTGTCATCCATGTTCCTACTTTTAAGTGTGTTTATAGTGCCGGCAACACACACACACACACTCACACTCAGACACAAATCGCTCGTGCGAGTGAGGCAGTGAAAGCGGTGAGAGAGCGCGCGCGCAACAGAAAGAATGATACACACACACACGCATATGCATATGTTTGTATATTACATATACAATGGCAAATACATATGCATGTAGTACATAATAAAAAGTGAGAGAGTGAGAGCCAGAGAGCGTGAGGCAGCCAGCCAGAGAGTGAGAGTAAACCTAGCGTGGCGTTAGGTTAGGAAAAACTGCAACCCCTATTAGAGTTGGGGGTTATTTTCGCCCGTTCTACGCTGCCTACGGGTGTGAGTACTCCCAATGTGGGTGTGGTGTGGAGTGGGCATGGGTAGCGAGACGCGACGCGGCGCCAGTCGCCAGAGTTTGAGTCATCAGTGCCCAGTAACAAAAACAACAGCAACAACAAGATGAACAGTTAACCGCTTAGACCGCGACAAAGTTGGCAGCACAGCTTTAAGCCTTAAAGCTGCCCAAAGCGATAGAAAAGGCTTCGTTTTGGCTTTATTATTTTACACTTGCTTGCTTTTTGGTTCGCTTTGTTGAGCCTAAAGGGACGACGGTTGGCGTACTTTGCTGAGGGTGGGGGCAAGTTGGGGATTAACTCAATTACATACACGCCCATACGGCCATATATCATGATGTGTGTGTTTGTGTAAGTACATGTACATAATGACACATAGAAAAATATACATTAGTGTGTGTGGGTGTGTATATATACACCTATACTCCAGCAAGACTTATAAGCACGCGCATTTTTAGTGTTGCATAGAGTCTCGTCTCGCAGTGGGGGTGTTAACCAGCAACGACTCACCCCCACTCTCTCACCCACACCCACACTCTCTCAGGCCCACACCCACACTCTCTTACACCCCTACTCACACTCACACTTGGACACACTCTGTTATGTATACATAGAAAACATGTACATGAGTGCAAATTATTTATGGGGTTGGGGGTTGGGTTTGGCCTGGGGGTTGGGGTTCGCATTGGGGGTGTGTGTATTAGTAGCCTGAACCTCATGCCTCATACAATAATTATCACATTTATCCGCCTGACTGCAAATCAAAAATTACATTTATTTAACTCTGATCACGACTGTCATTATGATCAGCATCAAGTTTTAAAACAGCTTTAGCTGCTAACATTCTAACAAATTCAACCATCCCCCATGTCTGCTCACTCACTCGCTCCCACCCCCATTTGGCTCTCCCTCTCTTTGGTGCGGTTTCTTACTCATACTCTGGCCTCTTCCTCACACCCCCCGTCTCTTCGTCGCCGTCGTCATCGTCATTCAAACAGAAAATCAATGAGCTTCGAAAATTGTTTGTCTTGTATTTTTTGTCGTTTTTCTTTATTCTTTGTTATTCTGTTTTCTTTTCTTTACTTTCCCCAAAGAATATCCTTTATGATTTGTTTAGGCAACGTGAGATTGAGACTTCATCAAATCATTTTGCCGTTAAAGTTTCCACAGTTTCCGACAGGAAATGAAGAATTATGTAAATTTCAACAAGAAATTATACATCTACATAATTTTGAAAGATAAGCCTACATCTGGAAGAAAACTTGGTATTATTAAAATTATAACCAATAAACCCTGTATTCTAAACGAAATTCTATTTATAGGTTTTGCCAAGAGTGTTGTGGATAGTTTAAAAAATATTTAATATTTTGAAACATAAAAAATTTAATTTAAGACGCTTTTAAACGCTACTCTATACTGCGTTAATTTCCAGTTTATTTAAGAATAATCTCAACCTTTATCTCCATGAAATTCACAATAAACTGTGTCAAAATCTACATCTTTAATTGGTACATAATTCTGAACCAAATTTAAATACCTAAATAGTATACATACACTTAAAAATTAAATTAAACTTAGATTTCCATATAACCTAAAAAAAACTATCTAAAAATTGCAGCTGGAAGACATCTTGATCATCATAAAATTTCTTTGTCCAACACAAAAACGAATAAATTTTTCAGCTATCTAAGTAATTATTAACAGGCAGCAATACAAGACTCTATAGATAACTTTGATGATTTTACAGCGTTAAATGCGTAGAGCAAATAAAATAGTAGAGACACAGAAAGAGAGGAAGGGATAGAGATAGAGAGAGAGACAGCTGGTTGATAGTGCGTCTGAATTATCTTCTATTTCTTCATCTGCTTCCCAAACTGGACTGTGGGACAAGTTAAGTGACGGTCGTGTGTGTGTATCTGCTGTCCAGGTGATAAGCCAGCTAATAAGTGACAAGAAAATGCAGTAGTCGGGAACGGGGAAGTACAGTGGTCTCTACCTGCATTAGCAGACTGCAACCACACACGCACACACTCACACAGTTTGATAGATAAAAGAGACACACGCATAGACACATTTTCCTGTTGTTGCCCGAACACAGGTAAAAAAAAAATAAATAAAAATAGAGAAGAAAAAAATGAAATAAAATAAAACGCTAAACTGGAAATGTAATGCGTAGAGCTGAAAAATATATAAAAAAAAATCAACCTGGGATCATTGAACCTCACAAAACAGTGGCAGTTGTCCGTTGTTTTTTTTTCGAGTCTGGGTCTGGGTTTGGGACTGTGGACGGGGAAATTGGGAAATGGAAACTGGGCAGTACAATTGGTTCTTAAATTTCCAATAAATGTGTGGACAATTACTAGATAATAAAAAAAAAAGATATGTGTAGCTAGTAGATACACATAATTATGAAATAGAAGCTTATTAATGGTGGGAGAATGCAATTATGCAAGTGAATGCAACTAATTACAATTAATAAAGAAATGAGTTGCATTCAATCCTTCCTCTGGAATAGGAAGCTGCAAAAGGGTATTATGGGGTGTTATGTACATATATGTACATACAGGGGATGACAGTGAGGAGTAGGGTTGGAGGGTTTGAGGGGTTGGGCGGTTGTGAGAGTCACCTCATGCCACAAAAGAGTTGCAACTTGGCTGAAGGAAGTCAGTGCAATTAAAAAAGCAGCGCCGTTTCCTCACCAAGGGGGTTGGGGTTGAAAACTGCGCACGCACACACACTCACACTTCCACACACACACACACACACACCCATACGCTTTGCTTCTCAAACTCCCCCATTGTAATTGTATTTGCTGTGCGTGTGTGTGTGTGTGTGTGTTGAGTAGCTAACGACAAAAACCCACCCCCGGCGGCTATACAAAGTAAAATGCAGCAAATTCAAAAGTTATTTGAGTTCATTGCATTTTCAAGCGAAGCTAAGCAACAGCAACAACAACAACAGTGTGGAAAATTCACAGCAGCGGGCACACCAATACATTAACACACACAACCCTCACTCACTCACACACACAGCAAACAGGGGTGGGTGGTAATGACTCAAAACATAGCGCAGAAATAAAAAAACAAAACGAAAAATCGTTATATTCGGTTATGATGACAGTCGTTCCCGCTCCTGCTAAAAAAACCTGGTGAACGTTAGTTGCCACATGGAGTTTGCTCTTTTTAGACGATCATAGAAGGGATGGTGTTTGATATAATAGGGGCTGTCCTGTGGGTGATTGGTTCAAGTGGCATTAAAAAGTATCAGATCAATTAATAGCACAGGGAGAAAAATGTATACTAATATTTTGAGGATTACTGTAAATACATTAGTTGATTTTTTGAATTAACAATCCCAACAAACTGATTATTATTATTTTTATTATTAATAACGATCATTATTAACCGCTAAACACTTTATTTAACTAAACCATCATTAACAAAATTATTTTCTATAGATCATTAACAAAACTCGTTTTTGCAGCCAAGTGGCAACGCTGTAAACGCAGTATTGATGAATGCATCTTTTTGCTGTGAACCAGTTCTCTGAACAACGAAAAATAAACAAAACACTAAGCGGATGATTAAACTCCCATGTTATCTCGCTCTAACACATGGCATGTCATACGCAGAGAGCATACTAACGAAAGCAATGTCAGCATTCAGTTCTCTTATACTCGCTCATTCCGTTTGTGATATTGTTTAACCTGATCCTCCATTCTCTTCTAAAAGACTCAATCAAAACAAGAATGTTGTTCTAGTTACACATGTTCAAAAGACCCCAAACGGCGCGTTGTAGTGCATGGCATAGGGAAAAGCAAATCGTCGCTGTTTGTGTTGCTGACGCCAGCGCTGGCGTCGCTGGCGACGCAAGCGGCGACGAAGGCAGCAAGCGAAAATAAATCGATAAAAATAAAATAAATTTTTAGTGATTATGTTGTACATACAACCACACACACTCACACGCACAGACAGAGGCTTGCATATGCAGCGTGTATACGTACATATGTTTGTATGTAGACATATGTGTATATATTTGACTTAGTACCTATATATTTATTTACGATTGTGTACACTTACCGTTGGGCACATTCTGATTGAAATGATTGCCATTGGTCTGATAGCGTTGCACATGATTATCGGAGCCCGCAGCGGCAGCCGCGTTTACCGGTGGCGTTCCAAATGCACCCGGTGTTTGTGCATCAAATTTAGCGGCAAACTGATGAATGCCAGAGAAAGGGCCGCCGAACGCGGAGAAATTCATCATGACAGTTTATATTATTAACAGGCTTCCAACATAAACACACACACACGAAGATTCACTCGCGTACACAAACAATCACACAGACACCAGCAAGGCTGGAGCCGTTGGCGGCCTGCGTGAATTGCCGATTGGTTTTTTTTTTTGGAGCCGCGCGACTCTTTGATGGCGCTTTTGGGGCTTGTGTAACACTTTCGCTTTTTCGATTATTTTGGTTATTTCAATTTGCACTAACCAACACTAGCAGTAACTGTAACATTAATGATGCGTTGAGCCTGAGCGACTGAAATATGATCAAAGGTAGAGAAGCAGAAGCAGAAACAGACGATGGCGATGACGATGACTACTAAATGGTGCTTCGCAACAGTGGGTGGTAACTTGGCTAACTTGGCTTGGTTTGTGTTGTGCTGTGTTGTTGTAGCAGTTGTTTCTGCTGTTTTTATTGTAGTAGTAGTTGTTGTTGCTGCTGCTGTTGTTGTTATTGCTGCTACTCCTGTTGTTGGTGGGGGTTGGTTTTTGGTTGGTGTGGCGTGGCTCACTCACACTCGCACACACACACGTACATGTATATATGAGCGCGCGATTGTATGCAGCGCTTTGCTTTTTGGGGGTAGCAAAATGTACAACTTTCAATTTCGCTTAAACTAAACACACACAGAGACACACAACACTAACACACTCACACACGAGGCAACGGCGACCGCGACGACGTCGACGGCGAACAACAACAATAATAAAGTAGAATTAAACGAAAGTCACGCTTACAACCGGCTCGTCGAGGCTCCGACATCAAACTAAAAGTAACATTACAACGAAAGAAAGCGGAAACACTGGGGCAGGCAACGGCAATCAGGCGCAGGCAGCGACTGCGACGCCGACGGCAACGGCGACGCAATGGACAAATGACAGTGACAGCGCAGCTCTCTTTTTTTGTATTAGTTCGCTAACATGTATGTGTGTACAATGTTCGTATATATGTATGTATGGCTGTATGCATGTGTTTCTATGTGTGTACAGTGTTTGTGTTCGCTGCTTTGAGGGTGGAAGTTTTTCTACTTCTCTGGAAAATGTGCGTTTATTTGTACATTCTTTACAATGCGTTTTTGGTCGGACATATGCGACCTGAATGAACGATTCAATAAATTAACTAGTTATGAACATTTTTCAAAAAAGCGAATTATTTAAATATATTCCAAATCAGAAAATGCATAAATCAATAATAACATAATGGTTTCAAAAATTTATAAGAGAACCTTTTTAGTTATATTATTTTTATAACTTGTATAAATAGTGAACTTTTAATAATTTAATAACAATTATTAATACAGGACATAACTAGGTCGACTATGTCGTCCCAGAAAAGTCACAAACAGCGTGCCTTGTATTCGTATTTTTATTTGGTTTTCCAACTTTTGGGGTTGTGTGGCCTGGCAGTCGCAGTCACAGTGTTCGGCCAGTGCATTTATACATGTAGCGTGTGTTTGTTTGTATCCATGTTTGTTTATACACACACGTATCTATGCAAGTGTGTCTGTATATGCATTTATACATACTTATATATGTAAAAGACTACGTACATTCATATGTAAGTGTGTGTGTATATTCGTTTCTATATTTATGTTTGTATATCTCTGGGATGTCTAGAAGCGCTCAGCAGTCGAGCGCGTCGCAGTTGCTGCATTTAATTTTGCTGCCGCTGCGTTCAGTGCTTGTGTTAATGAAAGTGAGTGCAGCATCAGCATAAGCACTTGCCTGTGTTTGTGTGCGTGAGTATGAAGATGGGACGCTCTAATAAGAGAGCAGTAGCCTCAGCTCACTGCAGCGACAGCAGCAGCAAGCAGCCTCTCAGCCTGAACATCGGGCAACAACACTCACATGCATTTATTTCTCTGCCTGCGCTTGGCCTGCAAGTGTTTTATTGTTTTTGCCAATGCCCTACAGCAAATAAAATATGCATGTGTAAATGTTAAGGGCAAGATGGTAGAATTGACCATTTATCTGAATCTAGCTAAAATAGATTTTTTAGTCTTCATTTAAAAATAAAAACTATTTTAAAAGTACATAAAATGCATTTATTTTCTGTAGAATGCTACACAAAACTGGTTTTGAAGCGCAAGCAAGAGTCGTATAGGATCAAAGCTGCAGAAACGTTTTCCTTCTTTGTATTGTGTTTTTTTTTTTCCTTTCATACGTTGACTTATTATGAGGGTTGGAGTTTTTGACTTCCATGCGTTCTTTTTGCCTCGCATTCTCTCATGCTCTTTTTTTTTCTCTCTCTCTCTCGTCTTTTCGTTGTCTCTTTTAACGCAATGCTTTGTTTAGCTGAATTTTTGAGCTCTTATTGTTACATGTGTTTATCTTTAATTTGTATGCATATTTCCAATTATGCATTTGCTCTCTGGCAGTTGTTGTTTAAAGTACCGATAGATTTAAAATCATAAATCTACATATACATACATACAAGTACATACATATATACTTGTATATACCCTACATATTAGTTCTTATAATTCGATCAGCAGCACACTAAGAAATGCACATGTATGTATGAGTGCACGTATAAGAGCATGCAATGCACTTGAGTGTGTGTGTGCATATGATCCCATGCTATTGCTTATACCAGACTCCCGTCCGTTAATCAGAAGTTAAAATCATACCATCGACCGCTCTCACACCATGAAACATACATATGCATGCAGATATGTACATATGTAGTTTGTACATATGTATGTATGTATGTTTTGAGTTGTGAGAAGATAATATTGTCTTCTGGGCATGAGGATACCCTACACTTCTTACTCCTCATTTTGCATACATATGTATCTCTGTGCCAAGGGTCATCAATCAGGGGACTTATAGTTAAGAAAAGAGAGAAAAGAATAATAAAAAATAAATACCTCACTTCAATTAGGTTTATTCATTTTATTAATTAATATGAGCTTTTATCTGATGTTTTCATACAGCTTATGTTCAAGTTTAAGGTATGAGATATTTGAGACGTGGAGCTTAATCCTTGCTAATTGAAAATTGCATAAGCAAATTAAAAAGTGATGGGGAATCTCGCAGGAGTCCCCCTGCTAAACATTTTCCTAAGTAGCTGTTTGTCTTTACATAGTTCATATGCAAATTTGTAATATCCACGTATTGTCCGATTTCGAATCGGATTTGGCAAATTATATCATAGGTACAAAATTACTATTTGTAGGTACTATAAGAAACTTAAAGTTAAGGCATTCCTCTGTATGAAAACATCAGCTTTATAATGCATTACATAGTATATTGTATTGTATATTGAGTGGTTACATTATATAAATATATTTCAATACTTTCATGTCATTTCATGTCACTTCCCTTCAATCATGCACCAAAAAATAACGATATTTATTTAGTATATACGAATATATATTCCTTAATTTACGTATAATATCGTTTAGCTAGAGTTTAGTGTATATTTATATATATTGAACTGATTAATGACTTGCTAACGTTTTTTTTTTTTTTTGGTTGCTCTTAACGAATGCTTACAAAATATTGTATTGTTTTTTATATGTTTGTAATTATTTTCTTTTTAGATATTAGATATAAAAAAATATTTTACACATAGTAAAGCCTTGGGATTGTGTGTTTTTTGTGCATTTAATTTTCTACACGTGTTTGTCATAAACAAAAGAAAACAACAAACTTAAGGTAAACATAAATCTATGTCAAATTGGCAACTTAAAAGTTAATATCACACAAAATATTAGATAACAGCGCAAATGAATGAATGTATAAATTTCAAATCATAATACAATAGAAAAAGCTAGAAAATCTACTAAATGTTGTGGTATGTGGTACTATGTGATGTAGTTGTGTATATAGAAAGAGATATATGTATAAGCAGATACCATAAGTTTTGTTTTTGCTCGAGTATTACAATAATTATTAGTTGCTTAGCTTTGCACACATATTAGATATATATATAGAGTATGTGGGGTATATTGATTTAGCCGCCCGTTTAGAGGGGATAGCCAAGGGCTGCCGATAGCAGCGGCTCCCAGGCTCGATTAATATCCAAATAGAGCATTGTGCACTGTTCAGCGAGTGTGTCATCATCATCCAGTATAGTTATAGGGAAGAGATCATTCTGCAGAGCAATAAAATACATGATATTAATAAAACCAGTTTAGATCATATATATTTTTGGCTAATCTTACGTTTTTGGCCTGCCACAGTTGCTCCAGAAGTCGAAGGAAACGTTGCATTTCCATGCTGCTCGCAAAAAAGATGACCAGATCATCCTGACACTCGAGAGGCGCTTCTTGGCAGGAGAACTCTAGTACGCACCACCAGGTCTCACTATTCGAGGGTATCTTAATGCCAGTCATGGCTTTAATGTCCGCACAAGTGAGTATCTCCAGTCCCGAGTTCTTGCCATAAACACTGCTCATGCTCTGTGAGGGTGGCGCTGCCTTGAGCGCTTCTTGGGAGTGCCTCGTGGGTGTGGAGTTAAGCGAGGAACAGGAGCGTTGTGTGCCACGTGTTGGAGTACTCATCGTAGAACTTAGCTGCAAGGACAGAAACGTTTTGAAACGTGTTGATAACTAAGAGTGGATAAATCCTACCAAGCTGCTGGTCTCGAAGATGCATAACATGTCTTCCTCGCGCACCAAAGGCTTGGTTTCTGGTGCTGCTGAGGGCGTATCCACCTGCTTGTTAACCTGACGCAGTGGAGCCGAGAAGTCTTCACGCAGCGTGATCAAATGGTTTTGTGTGACAATCAGGGTGCAACCCAAAGCCTTGTGCCGCTCTTGCAGCTCAAACAGCTGTAAAATAATTAGATAAGGAGCGAAAATGGTTGGGATAATGGCCACTTACTCCGCTGGCAGATTGCAGCAGTGCCTGTAGCCATTCAGAGGCCACGTATTCATCCGGCGCTGCCATTTGGAGCAGCTCACCCTTAAGCATTATTTCAAAGCAATGCGGACGCGCGGATTTAACAGCGCGTCTAGCTCCTTGACATTCGGCCAAAGCCATGGCCCAGCTTGGAAGCTTCTGTGTGGAATCATTGAACATGTACAGCACACCAGCTCTGCAGGATAAAGTTTATAAATAAGTTAACTCTAATATTAAGCAGTTCACTACTCACTTTAGCAGGAAGTAACCTGGCTGCCAGCTTATTTTGGATGCTGCAGCTGCTGCTGCAGTTTCCCGCACTCGTCGATGCATGAGAAAACCTTTGACATGCGGTCCCAGTGGCTCCTGTTCACCGGACAAGCCCATGCCCAAAGCACCGCCAGCAGGCATATTGACCACCGCATAGAACATCCAGTGCTCATCCTTGCCCACACAACTGTTGGCACGCACGAAAGCCTGCAGCGGTGCCAGATGCTCTAGGGTCAGTTGACCCACTGCGGGCAACGTGGAGCCGCTGCGACGCGCACAGAGTTCCAAGTTTGCCACGAGTGCGTCTGCTGGATAAGGTCCGCCGGCAAGTAAAACCTGCTGCATGTCCCGCATGCTATTGCTAAGCAGCACCGTATTACCAAACGGACCCATCTACAATAGTAAATATGTATTTAAATTGGTTATATGTCGTTTGTGCCCATGATCTTACCAAGATGACATCGAGATCCTTGTATGCGAGCACAAACTTGGCGCAGAGGCAATTGCGCACCAAATCGGAGACGTACAGTGTTCTGTCCGTAAGTAGCACCAACACCGGCGTCATGAAGCCCTCGCAGCTGTAGCCGGTGTACAGCTTGAAGACCTGGAGAATGTATTGTCAATAAAGGATTGGATACTCTTAGCTCACTCCAAGCTTACCTTCAGCAACTGTTCGTCCTGCTCACGAAATATGGACAAGTGTTTGCCACTGAAGATGTCAATGGATATTTCACCAATGCCCAGCTCGAAGCGTGACAAATCCCCCGGCAAATCCTGATCCATGCCCACGGCAAGCTCTTTACGCGGTGAGTTTGCTCCAGACATTTCAATTTCCATGGCGATTTCAGCATTCAAATCATCAATCAGTTCGTAGTTCTTGGGTCGCATGCCACGCACATAGAGATTCGATCCCAGATTCCTTTGCTCGCCACGCAATTTATCCGCAAAGAAATCATTCTGGCGTATCGAGGATTCGAGTATTTTCTTTTGGGTAACATTGCGTAAAAAGCGATTGATCAACGAGGTCTTTGCTGCCGGCGTTGGTGGCTTCAACAGCTGGCCATAGTCCACGTCCGTATAGTCCACAATCACCAGATCACTCTCTGCCGATGGACGCTCGTTGGCCGTATCCGTTGTAGTTGTTATCGTTAATATATCATCAAACTCTTCGCTCAGTATGGTGTTCTTGGAGTCACGCCCACTGCCGCCACCACGCCCTGCTCCCAAATAGCTGCTCGGACTGTGCAGACTTCGACTGTGCTGCTGTGGCTCACCATAACGTTGTGGCTGCATTGGTTGTCCTCGTTTCTTCAACGGCGAAGGCAGATGACGCGACTGTCGCTCCACACTGTTCAGCATCGGATTATTCATGTGGATTTGGGCCATCGGTTTGGAGCAGGAATTGGAGTTGCTGTTAGTGTTGTTGCTAATGGAGCTAAGCTCCGATATGGTGGATGAAGAGAGTGTTGTGGGAAGCTTGGTAGCCACTGCCTGTGGTGGCTGCTGCTGCGGATGTTGTGACGTCTTGGATATTTTAGTAGCTGTGAAATAAATGGTATTATTAATTAATGCTATAAATACAGTTATGAGTAAGAATTTGTTTAAACTCGAATGATTAATAGAAAAAGCCTCAACTGAGTTAGATTTTAATATACAGAATTTATAGATTTTGTAATATAGTTTACTATACTAAACTTTATACGTATATATCTTAAGCTTTTCTTTAATCTACAACTTTCCCTTACCAAAATAACTATCCGTAGCTGCCTGCTGTTGTTGCTGCAGTTCTTGATGCTGCTGCTGTTTGTCCTCTTGCTGTCGCTCCTTTTCAGCAGGTGAGCTGCTGCCGGAGCTGTCCTTGAAGCTGCGAAAGAAATTGGAGAACGTCTTGGCGATGGGTGCACTCATAAATGAGCTACGCGTTTGATTCGCAGGCTGCGCAATTGGAGTATCGCGTTCTAACAAACTGGCCACACTGCTGTGCTGGGTTGAGGTCATGGACAGCTGGGGCTGTTGTGTGTCGCTGGTCTCATAGGAAACGCCCGTGTGCTCAAACACTGTGCTCTCACAGTTGATAATAAACTTGCTGCGGAATTCACTTTGTGTGCTGGTGACAATTGGCGCCGCTGCTGTTTCCTTATCGATTTCATCTTGGCGCCGGAGCACATGCTTGCCACTGTCAGGAGGGGAAACGGGAGTCTCTGTGGAGCTGCCTGGTTCATCGTTCTTGCGACGCAGCTGCTCATCCACGTTGTGCACGAATTTCTTGACACCCTGGGCCTGCTTGTTGCCATCCAAACTCTTGCTGAGAAACGCTTTGGCTTTTAGCGGTGGTGAGTCTGGCGATTGATAAGCTAATATCTGTTTTTGTGGCTTATGCTCTGGCGTTTGTTCCAACTCCGGCACACACTCTACCACCGACTGGAGATCCTCAGAGCCCTCGGGTACACCGCGTTCGGGTAGGGGCATGGTGAATATGCTTTTTAGTGAGCCAAAGATCATTTTGCTGCTGTTGTCCAGCAGTTGATGCTTAATGTCATGTACATTGAACTTCTTGACGCGATCACTGAGATCCTGCTCCTGTATGATGTTCGTTTGACGCTTGGTCTTCTTTAAGCAGCTCGACTTGGGTTTCTTCTCCTTGTTCCACACGGACTTTTGCTTGGGACTGCCGGCATCACCAATATTTGGCTCCGAGTAGTAGCAGTTGTCACCTGTTGAAAAGTTGTATGTTTATAAAAGTTGGCTTGGATTTAAATGTATAAATTGATTTGACTGTCTAGCAGAGCTGGGAATAGACAGGTAAGAACTGATCATAAATTTATACTGCAGTTGAATGAAACCATTGTCTTTCTAATCTTATCTCCGTGCCCAGCTCTCACTTGGTTCAAACACTCACCAATTAGATTATTGTTGGCATTACTCATGCCAATGCAATCACAGGAACTGCTCTTTGCCTGCTCGTATTGTTTGCGATTGGAGGAGTTTGTGCCGGAATTGGTATTAGAGTTCTTGTCTTGCTCGTCCGAGTCCAGGCTCGAGTTTGAGCTGCTGCAGGCACAGCGATAGAGAAGTCTATCATCACGCTGTTTGCCATCTTCTGTGGTTTTTGGCGCATACTCAAAGACACCCGAATTATCGTATTGCAGTCCCATTGATTCATTTGTGTCATAGATATCCGTATTGCCATAATCCAACACATCGGAGCATGCATTACGATACACAAGGCGTCGACTGCGACCCATGGCCTCGCCGCCCTCCTCCTCTGTGTCTCTACCTACTGCACTCAGTTCCGTGGGTCCGTGTACCCGTTCTCGTTCCGCACACCACGAGTATCGCCCGGCAGCGCCAGCCACTCCCGCTGAGTTGCCGCCCACTACGGCCAGTTTGCGACCATTTTTGTAGGTGATAAAGCCGTGCTCAATGTGTATGTTGTCTGTACGTGTGTTTTTTAGGATGTCTTCGTGAAAGGACACACGTTTCTTGGGTGCCTTGGGTGTGGATGAAGTCTTGTGTACCTTGCGCCTGTATACGATCTTTTCGGTTGTGTCAAAGGTCGAACAAGCACTGGTGGTCATCGGCTCCTCCGTGGCAACATTAGAATTGGTGTCAACAGGCGCAATAACTGCCGCTGTTTTCAATGGTTCCTCAAAGTCCAGTCCCACCTGTGAGCTGATCGACTCGATCATTACATCGCTATTTTCCGAATCCATTTGTACGAATCCCGAATCGCTGGGCGTCGTATCGTCCAAGGTGCTGCTACTATTCATGCTCGAGTTCATCTTGTCGCTGGGTGACACCTTGGTGCTAAAATTGTTGTTGACCTTGGGATACAGTGGGGACTCCATTACGACATCGTATGCATATGTCGCCTGTTGTGCCAAAACTAGCGTCTCTGCTGAAGTAAAGTGTTTAGCACTCGTTTAGTTCAGTGACTAAGGTGTGCGCAGGTGTGTGTGTGTCAGTGAATTACTACATATTTGAAATGCCAATTAAAAAAAAAGTTTAAAAAATTTGAATTTTAGTTGATTTTTGAGTTTTGTGTATCTTGATTTTCTTGCAAGTAATCAATACCAATGGCAAGTTGCACACTGCGCCGCAGCCGCATCACGTCACTGTGCAACAAAGAAGTACGGACCACCCCAACATCCCCCTCCCCCTTTTACACCTTCTCAACAGCAACCAGCAAACATCCGTAATGAAAAACATTTACCGCCTGTTTAAATAGCTCACCTTCGATTTGTTGTGGAAATTCCATGTCAAACTTGTGCTATGCACTGTTTTATTAATAAAGCGACTAAAGTTTGAGTTTTAATTCGTAGTTTAACTGATTTTAGTTACATTTTAAAAATAACAAGTACATACAAGTAAAACAAATCAATATTTATCTTCAGCAGCGCAAAGTTGCCATCGTTTACAAAATACACATTTTGGGCAACACTGCGTAACAGCTGTTTGTACATTACACGCATCTGGCAGCACCAAACTTTTAACAACAGGTGAAAAATGTTGGCGCGGATTTTTTTAAGTCTCATTTAATTTTAGCAATGAAAATAGTCATTTGATTGATATTCTTAATTCTTATTATTATTCTAGTGCATAAAACGTTAGGGTTGTAGGCATTGTAGGAAAACGTAGATTTGTCAATTATCTGTCAAACTATACGCATATTTTATTGCACACTACTGTGTGCAAATGGTATAGCCGGTTTGCTGCTGTGTTTGTTACGCTCATGCGGCATGAGACAGCGGCGAAGTGTAGGGTAAGAACAGTTTCGACTATTGGAAAATCTGTTACATTTGAAATTCTCTTTTGCACACACTATTTCTATCGTTGACATGTCAAGTTTGAAATGTATTGCAACAGCAAAGAGAGGAATGCCAATGAAACCGAATAAAGCCATAGAAATGTATTTATCACACCTTGAGCAGCGCACAGCAAATGTCTATATAACTCTTTTATTTTTTGTTTGGTTATTGCCGTATCAAAGTAAAGAAGAAAAACACACAAAAAATCGTTTTTGCATTTATTAAATAATCCAATAAATTACAATTCGATGCGACAAATCAGTTTCAGTGTTTGACTGCATTGCATCCATTTGAATAATGTCATTCGCATCGGGACAATGTGCTCTAAAATTATGAAATTGAAATTCAGGCGTAAAAAACAATACGTGGAGCGCCAAAAACTATGCAACACAAATCAATTACGAAGTAAATAAACGTTACTTTTCAAAAGAAAACTCAAAAAATATTTTGAAACAAATAAAATAGTTATAATAATAACGAAGTGTGTGCGTGTGTTCAAAATGCAAATGCCAAATATATTTAGACAATTGAAACAGCATAATTTCCTAATTGCTATTGCAATATATTTGCAAATACTAGAAATATCCATCCAACAATGCAATTGTGTTCATGGTTTCAGGTAACTAATGCCTATAATTCAATCTATCAAACTAATTTATAGCTAGCAGCTATCAATTTAAATAGTAATTTTCCAATTATTCAGCTGCTTTTATATAACATCTTCAACTGAAAAGTATTTTAACTGGTTTAAAAATATATTTTTTACATCTAACGAAATTCTGAAAACATTGCATCAGGCAAGGCTAGAATATAACCTCATAATTGCTTTCTCTTCTCCCCCAATCAGAAATAATACAGAGAGCGCCGAGCTGGTATCTCATTATGAATCGAGCCTATCGCTGCCAGATATATTGCCCATACCCTCGAAAACGTATGACAAGAATCGGGCACCCAAACTGTTGGGACAACCTACCGTTGTCTATTTCCATGTCACCGTGCTCTCACTGGACTCCATCAATGAAGAGTCTATGGTAACAACGTAACTATCGCAATTCTTTATTTCTAACATTGCTTCTCCTCCTGCAGACCTATGTGACGGACATATTTTTAGCACAAAGTTGGCGAGATCCGCGGCTGAGATTGCCGGAGAACATGAGCGAACAATATCGCATCCTGGACGTGGATTGGCTGCACAGCATTTGGCGTCCCGATTGCTTCTTTAAGAATGCCAAAAAAGTCACATTCCATGAGATGAGCATACCAAACCACTATCTCTGGCTGTATCACGATAAGACGCTTCTTTACATGTCCAAGCTGACGCTGGTGCTCTCTTGTGCCATGAAATTCGAGTCGTATCCACACGATACACAGATCTGTTCTATGATGATTGAAAGCTGTAGGTCCAAAACTTGTTTCATATGAGAGAAATGTTTTTAACCTTTAGTTTTTGTAGTATCCCACACTGTGGAGGACTTGGTATTTATTTGGAACATGACCGACCCGTTGGTGGTGAATGCAGAGATCGAACTGCCACAACTGGACATATCAAACAACTATACGACCGACTGTACCATCGAGTACTCGACGGGTGAGTTGTACTGGCACAGGGTGAGCTGCGGTCGGGTGAGCTTGACTGTGCCTTGGGAATCGTAATCAACCCATTTTTATGTTCAGGTAACTTCACCTGTCTGGCAATTGTGTTTAACTTGCGCCGTCGATTGGGTTACCATTTGTTTCACACGTATATTCCGTCGGCACTCATTGTGGTCATGTCTTGGATATCGTTTTGGATTAAACCAGAGGCCATACCGGCACGTGTCACACTTGGCGTCACCTCGCTGCTCACGTTGGCCACACAGAACACGCAATCGCAGCAATCGTTGCCGCCGGTCTCATATGTGAAGGCCATCGATGTGTGGATGTCCTCCTGCTCAGTGTTTGTCTTTCTATCGCTCATGGAGTTTGCTGTCGTGAACAATTATATGGGTCCAGTGGCCACCAAGGCAATGAAAGGCTATTCGGATGAAAATATCTCAGATCTGGATGATTTAAAGGTAAGTTTGTTCAGGAGATTGACAAATAAAACTAAAACTTTGTAGCGCGTATTGCAGCATCATCATCGGGAATCAATAATTGAGCCACAATACGATACGTTTTGTCATGGACATGCCACCGCCATATATATAGATAAATTCTCGCGCTTCTTCTTTCCATTCTCGTTCTTTATACTCAATATTGTATACTGGACGACGTTCCTTTGATCTGGTCATGAGCCTGGAATTCGACGTTTGTTATTAGCAATCGATAAAATTATAAATACAAAGCGCATTTGTTTAAAAATGTATATAGTTTGTAAGTCACAAATAATTGCATTAAATTATATAATATATATATTATCCATATTGTATTGTATAAATAAAGAAAGGCGTTTATTAATTAAATTTAATTCGAAAGGAAGAAATTAAGAAATGCATTTTAATTGCGCAACAAAGGTGGAATTATCTTTGGTATTTTTACTATATAAGTATGTATGTATCCATAGATAGACATAGATATATCTGTTATATATATATCTGTATATAAAAATGTATATAAAAAGTTGCTATCTTGGCTTCCTTTTTCATTATTCACTTTTCCATTTGATCATCTCAATTATATTCATATTATTCGTATAATCACATGATATTATAGATTCTTTCTTTATATGCACATTTACTTATTACCTTTTTTGTTTTGTTTTACTAGATTTCTTTTAGTATTAGCTTTTATCGCTTACGTTAATTGTTGCTAAAGATTCATGCAATTTGAATGCATTATGCGAGTGTTAATAAACAACATTTTGACACTAAATCCACTTATATATGTAAAAATGTTTATGATATAAATAATACACACAAAAGAGCTACAGATCCAGGAGTAATATGCGAGTTCACGAATACAAATTGTTCACTCACATATGCACAAAACAAAAATCGTTAATGGATTTTCCTAAAAACAAAACGGAATATTCAGCATATATATGTTTAGTTAGTTAGTAAACGAGCAGCAAGCGAGAAATTGCATAGAACAATTGCCCTATGTCAGAGAAGCTACAGATGAAGAAGTAGCAGAAACAGGAGCAGAAGTTGTAGAAAGCAGTAGTAGTACAAAGGTGAGTGCCAGGTCAAATAACAATTGGTATTTGATTCCTATAATTTGTGTCCTACTGTAGACAAGCCTGCAGCTTTTCAGTCCACTCCTGCGCAAGATTTGCATTCATCGCATAAAAGTTATACGTGCGTTTGGATGTCTTCAGCTGTAAGTATTAAAGTGCAATTTAGAAATTTTAATTCTTTTTAGATTAATAGTTTAATTTACATCGAAGAATCCTTTGTCGTCGACGCCCTTTGTGCCTATTTGTGCGGGCTGTGCGGCTGTCACCGACTGCACTTCGGCTAGTTCTGATGAAAACAACAATACAATCATAAAGTATGCGCTTAGTTGATAAAATTATTAAATATAAATACCTATAATGCCCTTGGGAGCTGTGTCATCGGCGGTGTCATAGTATCGCAATTGATGCTTAATTGAGTCGAGCACAAACCAACGCTGCTTCCAGCCTTTAAGCAAAGCTCCACGCTTGTAGAGATGCCTGCAAGTAATCATAAATTTATATAAAAAGGGTAACTAAACTAAGTTTATACATTCGTACCCTTCGTGTGTGCGGTTCTCGGCCACATTGCTGCTGAACTGATTGTAGAAATGATGACTGGATGTGCGAGCTGTGGTTGCCGCACTAGATGCAATGCTGGCGGTGTCACCCTGCGACATGTTCACATTTGGAGGTCCAACTGAACCATCTATGGCCTTATATTTGGTGCAATTCTTCATCGAGAGTTCCGTGCACTTTTCGTGATACGAATTGCCGCAATCCATGCAACGGTAGCCGACAGGACCCCAAAGCAGCTTCGTGCAATGATTACAATTGGTGGGCGTGGTGTATGGATGTTTTTCAAAGCGATGTGGATGAAAGAATTTATCCTGATAGCCAGCCAGACGACCCTTGATGATAATTTCGAGTGTAGAACGCTTGAGTTGTTGTGTCTGAGTCAGCATGCAGTTTAGCGATGTTTTTCGTGACATCGGCTCCACGGGTGGCACTATAAGATTATTCCATACTTGTTGCCACTTCTGTGGTAAGTGACCACGTTCAGTTTCCGCCTGCTTAACTTCACTGAGCAGGCAAACATAAGCATTGGGATTACACTTCTCAATATTGTCATAACCAGCGCTGATGACCATGCGCTTGCCTCGAATTTCGGAAAGGTCAATTTCATCGTCCACATTGGTCACCTCCAGATCATAAGGCGGTCCCTGTGCCAGCTCTTCGTTTGTATAAAATGTCCACAGGTCTAAGGCAGCAACGCTGTTCTGGGGACGCAAAACCACGTCCTTGTCGGTAGAATACAGAAAATTGTAAAAAATGGGCGATTTGCTGTGCTGTCGCTCAATGTAGTCAAAAATGGAATGACCAATGCGATTCAACTGGGTGGGAGTGCGTGGACTGCGTATATCCAGTGGATAAACATTGCACTCATCGTCAGAGCCATTGGCAACACCACCGCCTCCGAACAGATGCTTGGCACTTAGAGAACCGCGTTTATCCTCCATGGACGCAATGCCAGAATCATAACGCTCCAGTTCGCAATCGAATAAAAAGGTGCGAAAGCGGCATGAGACCACATGATAGGCCAGGAAACGTAGATAGAAATCATTGAATTCAAATGCCATGGGAAACTGTCGCTGCAGCTGATAAACCACATCCAGAAACTGAAGAAATGTGGGTGCAAACGCTATGTTTGTGCTGGCATGAGATGGTTTCAAATTGCTTCGATGTGCGAAACGATGTCCAAATGCCAGCCACTCCTTTTCGATGAGGACACGAAAGCCATCCAGTGTACGATAGTAGGGATCCAAACAGAGCTGAGCAATCGCTGATAGTTGGGCCGTCACATCAGAGCCATCCTCTAGTGACAACATTACACTGCTCTCCTGCAAATCGATAAGATCGACTACGGCTCCCGAGAGCTGCAGCAACGTTGAGATTTGCTGCAACCAATCGGATTGTTCCACCATTTTGGCAAAGCTCTGACCATCCGCATCGTTGGCATTATGTGATGGCATGCAGGCACGCATCAGTTTCTTAAACGCTGAGCGAGATTGCCTAATATCCGGATAGTCTACTGGTATAAAGTCCGCACAGAAGTCGCCATTCAAATTCGACTTTGCCTGCGATTTTTCCCCTGTCAGTCAGAAGATAAAAAAATTAGGAAATATTTTAAAAGAGGTCTGCTTACTTACCCAGCGCATAGAGTCGCATCTTACGGAATGCATGTACGGACGTATTGCTAGCATTGCCCTTCATGGTGCCTCCTTTATTGCCACCAGCGTTTGATTTGCTGCCATCGGGAACGTTTAGATTGGACCTTTGCTTACGCATCAGTTCGGGCGTCAGCGATTGATGATCCTCACCGACGGCGCCATGGCCGAGCAGCGAGCTCATCGAGAGATTCAATCCCGAGTACTGATCCAAGGGTGTTAGCTTGGGCATCGTGTTGATCAGCGCCATAAAATACTTGTCCTGCTCAGGATAATGGGTGACATCGTGATGCGATATGGTATTTGCTCCCGTTGTATTCTTAATCATGCCAATCACCGACTTGCTATTCGGCTGTGCACCACGGATGAGCAAAGATCCGTTAGCATGCCTCCAAGTGGGCAGTGGTATGCGCTGTCCCTTGAAGTACCGTCCCAGATGCGTTATGGCTGCATCGCTGCACTGTATTGGCGCCACAATTATCGCCGGATAGGTGCGGCAGGTGACATAATTAGCATTGGCATTGCTTATGCGAAAGCCGCGATTACCATCAGCATCGAAACCAAGACGTTTCCAGTCTCGCACATAGCTACGTTCACGCATCCTTTCTATATCCTTGCTGGTCAAGAGACGTGGCAGTGCTTCGTTCTGTTGTACATCAAACTCATCGCCATCTTCGAGTTCATCGTCAATGGAGTGCGTCTCCAGTGCATCGGCACTGCCGCCACCTCCACCGCCCTGCTCATATTCCGGAACCAATTTACGCTTCGTCTGCACCTTTTGCTTAAAGCCCGCCTTTTTGGCGGTGCGCAGCAGCGTCTTCTTGGCAAAGCCTTTAAGTGTAGAATACTTCTCCTTAGTCTTGAGCGGCACAACGCCCTGTAACATGGTGCCATAGGACTGAAAAGCGAAATACTCGAATTCATCGAACGGATGTCGCGCTTTGCTCAGAGTTTTGCGAAAAGTTTCGATTTGTTCCAGCGTAACCTCCGTATCGAAGGCGATTTTGAGCAACTGAAAGGAGCTGGAACGCAGCTGCAAACCCTCCGGCATTGTCTGATCCAAATGAGCCAGATACAGCATTGAGATTTTCTTCTCCTTTAGCAGCGAGGCAATGGGAAATCCACGAACTATCGTCTGCTCACAGAAGAGGGGATCACACGGTGAACCCTTGAATACAACTCGATAGTTGGTTAAAAATAAGGCGCCTTCGGCTGGTATCAAGCACTGGGTATCATCCTCGCGTCCATCCGGCATTAGAAAGCAACGCAAATGATCAGTGGCTAACTCTTCACCTGGCAGCAAGCAAGGTGTTTGAATCTTCGGCTTTTGCACATGTGGATGCCGTTTGGCTTCCTGGTAAACCGGTTCCAGTGACTCAATGTGCATGTGGACGACTCCTGGCACCATATCGTGTAGATTGCGTATGTGCTCCGAAGTAACGCCTCCCTCCGTGCAGACGCAATCAATGAAACGAGATATAGTCTTTCCCACTGTCACTCCAATCTCTAGAGCATCGTTCTCTTCAAAACCCTCATCGGAATGTTCACTCAGGCTATGCGAGCCCATAATACTGGAAAAAGTTCAGTTTATAAGATTTAAACGAATACTTTTAGTACAGATAACTTACCTATTAGAAACACTCTGGTTCTCCTCGAGTCGAAAAGCCAACTTGGGCTTACTGGCCGCATCCACATTCACATCGAGCGGTATGAGCAGAGAGACCATGCGATTGGCAAAATGTATAGCCTGGCTATAAAGTGTGGACTCCTCGGATTTGGCCAGCTCAGCTTTCTTCTCCTCTTCGATGGTGGGACTTTTGCGCAACTGCTCCGCAGTAATTTCTAACGCTGTCGGTTCTTCTAGTGGCACTTCATCCAACACACAATTGGCCTCCTTGTTGTGTTCGTTTTGTCGTCGTTGTAGCAAATAAAGCGCTTTAATTTGAGCCTGCACATCCTGAAAGAACGTCGATTCCCAGAACTGTAGATTTTTCCATATCACGTGATCCTGAATCTCCGTATAGGCAAACTGCACTACGCTAATTGATAGCTTGCGGCAGAAAATTGTGGACATAGGCAACAGCGCTGCCGCCACAGTATACTCATCGACTCCCGATGAGTTCTGCAGAGCCTTGTTCATGAAACGCACAACCAGATCGAATTGCTGATGATCCAGTACCGCCTTATTGCCATGAACATAGCCAAACAGCTCACGACACAGAATGAGCCTAGCGTCTCGATGCTTCAGTGTTCGCATCACTGCCGGCAGCAGTTTTCTTGCATCCGCAATCCGATTCTCAAATATATACGATACACAGGTGCGTAATACTTCCAATCGTCGGACTGAGTTATGGACTGCTGTGGGACGAACGTCCAGCGCCTCGGGTAATCTTGGTCCCATGGGTATGATGCGATGTTGATTGCGTGTGACATGAAAGCGTTGAGACTGTCCATTTTTACGTATGCCATCCTGTATGATGAGCTCAACTTTATCAGTGTTGATCCGTGGAAAGGCAGGCTGATGGATGCGCTGAAAAGCACCCTCCGGTGGCCGTAACACTTTCTGTGCATACGTGACGTGCGCGTTGGTTGCTTCATTCTCGTATAGAGTGCGTCCCAGCTCCTGGATATGTGTGAGTAACTGGGAATAAAAACAAACACGATTATATATTGAAACGCTGCAACGAGTTTCATGTTTGTAACTTACGAGATTCCGATTTTGCGCCTCCGATTTGAGCAATTCGTTCATAGAACTATAAAGTTCATCCCAGGCATCAGATGCCCGCCACGGTGGTCCTCGTTCATTCACAAACGTGGTGAAAAACATGCTGTCCAAGACTCGAAACAAAAACTCACTCTCAATGAGATCGCGTGCACCAAGAAAGCCAGCTTTGTGAAATGTTATCACAGTCTTGGGATGAATGCGTATGATTGTCAGACATGAGCGATAGCCCTGAAGCAATTGGGCAAACAGACGCATGAATATGGCTCGCAGCTCTTTGTCAATTTGTGCCTCCGTCTTGGCCAGTGCAGACGATGGTCGCTCGTTGTTGGGAAACGCTAGATCTGCTTGGGCCAAATTCGGAAATAATATCATGCCAAGCTGGTCCTGAGTTTGTTCCCACAATGGTGATGGAAATATGGGCACTGGCGGTGTTAAAGCATCTGGTATTGTTACTAAGCCACCATCCAAATCGACAACAATGACATCCAGTAAATCGGTAATTTCCGTTTGTAGCGAACTATGTATACCCATAATGAATGGTGTCGGCGTGGACAGCACCTCGGTGAGCGGAGCTGGGAGTATTGGTATATAAACATGCGTATAACGAAATGGATACATGAGTGCAACCAACGCCCTGCAGCTGTCCGTCAAGTGCCAATAGCACTTGGAGTGAAAGAGTATTTTGTTTTCGGTCATCACGGCACACAGCAATATCAGCACATTTTTGATACCCAGCTGTTTGAACAAAAAGTTAACACCGCTTCCAGTTATTGGCAGCGAGGAGCTCTGAGGCGGCTGTAGCGATTGCTTGTCACCCGCTCCAATCGAGAAGCGCACTTGTGGACCACCTGCTGGTGGTACTTGTATGCAGCCGAGAATGTTGCCAATCAGATTTTCCATGGCATATGGCAAGTTTTCAATGTACACCGTGTAGATTGTGCCCAGACAGTTCTGTCGAAATTAACAATTAGTTAAATGACTTTAATATGTACTAACTTTATTTCAACTTACCTTGAAGGTATCTGCACAATCCAAGCGAGAGATGAGCACCAAACATTTTGGTGCATACATAATGCTATGATGTGTTATTGGCTCTACCGCTGTTGGAGCCGTAGCCACACGGCTGCTATTGTTACCTATGGTCTCATCCTCATCGTCCACGCTGCGCGTTTGGGTTATGGCCAGAGTTTCGTGAAAACTCAGGCAGGCACAGTAATGCTTGTTTGCATCGATGTCCGTGAGCACAGAAATGAAAAATTTTGGCTCTTGTTTCTCGTACGATAAATTCCAGCCAAGAGGCTGACAGAACTGTTACCCAAAACAATGATAACAAACATTAATATACAGTGTGCATATAGAATGAGTATGATGTGTATGCAAGGCGAACTAATTTAAGAAAAATAACTTAGTGCTTACCCATTCGATGCCCTCGATGAAGGGCGTGTCGGGCCAATCTTTCTCGGGAAAACGTTGCACAATTTTGCCGCATATTGGCTGGCCGCTGACATTGCCGGCAGTCTCTACAAATTGTACAAACATATAGTGAATCTATTCATTTGCAATCATGTGTATACAAATACTCTTGCAGAGAGTATTCGAATTTTGCCTGATGACTTAGCCATATGCCTATGTATACGTTCCTCTTTGAAACAAAGAGCGTCTGTTTGTCGCTTTGCTACTACATTGATCAGACATGGTTCGATTGGTTTTAAAGCTAGCATGATATCTTTACCAATCTTATAGATAAAGATAGCAAATTTGTGAACTCAGTGCTCTGCAAGAGTATTAAATCATCGGCGTGCCGATAAATATAGCCTTATTGGCACTTACTTTCTTTGTCGTTATCGTAACCAACAATTACAAAGTAATCAGCGAGCCGGGACATCTCGTAGATTTACACTGCAGCTGCACATTGCAGGCTAACTTTGGGAGTGGGGATCGCTGCTTTGTTGTTTTTCGTGCTGCTTTTAATTTCTTCTGCCAAATCTACGAAGTAAAGGCACAAAACGCAAATCAAATAAAACCAAATTGTTGTTCCACTACTTGTTGTTGTTGTTTGTCTTTTTTGTTTTCATATACACACAATAGCAATCGCAGCCGCTTTGGCCGCCTGCCACAAAAACACTGGCACTCTCATCTCATTTGCATACAAAATTGAGCTTTCAATTAATATAGCGCGTCATTTGTGTTCGGCATAAGTAATTAGCTCGTTCAAGAGTGGCTGGTTCATATTGTTCTTGTGCAAGAAAACGCCTTTTAATGTTGAAAACATTTAAACGTCCTCATTCTTAAGCACAACCACACCCCGACCCGTATAAATGTTATATTTATTGCATACGTGTCGTTACATTAGTTAATAATGTTAAAACAAAATTAAATAATACCGTTAAGCTGCAGTCAAATTTTTATGCGAATGGTTTCTGGCACTTTTATTATAAACAAATTATTTTAACTTTTAGATTTTTCATGCCTGCGGAATGTAGGGTTGTTGATATGCTATCGATAATTTGAGATTAACTAATCGATATATCGGCTTAGTCTTGGACAACGCAGAAAACTAAGATTATACGGTATTCTACAGCACTTGGAATTGTGGCGCAATCAAGTAGTTAAACCAATTTTTAATATAATTTCATCAAAGTTGATGTAAAATGTGCCATAATATGTACAAATTACTCTACGAAATTAAAAAACCATGTCTATTAACCACATAAGCTCATATTTGAATGTTGACTCTAATTAGTGATATATATCGATAACTCGTAATCAAAAGGTTAACAAATCGATCTATCGAAGTTGATGATAGTGTATGTGTGTGGTTTTTTCGTACGTCGTTCGTACTTTTGTGCTATTTTTGCGATTTTAGTACCGTTTTGGAACTTTTAATTGCAGTTTTATATAATTAGAACATTGCCCAAGCAATTACTACATGTGTTCGCTACGAAAATACACCAAACAAAATGACTACGTTGTGTGCAAATTAGCAGTTTCCTCACTTTGCCATTAAGGTGTCTTGTCGGGCTTCGGGCAGCAGGTAAGCTCTCGTCTTCCTATCCCCCCGTTCGAATCATACTCTCCCACTCTTACTCACACTCGCTCTCTCTACCAAAATATTATGCTCATTCTGTCTTTTCTACTCACAGCTGTTTTTGGACCACTTCTCTCTTTCTTATCACCTGAAACATTAATGAAATTTTTAAATTCATGAAGAAGTTCCAAATGTTTAATCTCGAATGCATAGGCCAATCACATGAAAAAATAATTCATTTAAAGCATTTGCTTTAATAAAGCTCAAATCCGAATATTGTAAACATTTTAACTTTGTTTAATAGAAATATTTTGAAATCTTTTATAAATGAATCATCTAAGCTTTATAGCTGATATTTGTAAACATTATAAGGTCTCGTCAACACACAGGTTAAATACTTTGTTTACTATAAAAGTTTCAGATTGGAAATGCTTCCATTTGTGCTTGTTACTGATTTTTCGAGTCTTTGACCTAATAAAAATAAACTCAAGTTATGTTTGAGCTAGTCCAACTGTTACACACTAGCTAATTGTTGTGATAAGTAGAGGATAAGAGGAGTTAAAGAGACTTGAGAAGTAGGCGTGTATTTAAGAGTACTTGTTCGAAATTGACAGTTTCTTAATTGTCATAATACTCAGATTTATGTGATCGCGTACACATTAAAAAATTTTTTCTAATTTATGTTTCTCTTTAAAAGTAAAAACAAAAAAAAAGGCGACAGCGCTATCGACAGCCAGAGCATGGAAAACGAACAGGATGAACTCAGACACAGACATTTGCAGGATCAGCAGCATCGAAGTCAGCATCAACGCGTCTCACTTGGGTACTCCGATGTGATGGTTCACGTTGGCTCCAGGGAAACACGTAAGTCGAACGATATAGAAATACATATTAAGGGTATTCCATAAATGGGATGATATTAATTTTAGCTTGAGCGATCAGGTGTTCTCAGCTGCTGTTTTAATGATTCACGACTTGAGTTATTCACTTAAAATTTCTTATTGGAATATCGAAAGTTTCTATGGATATGACAACTATAAAGAAGTATTTATTTTTTGCATAAATAGTATGTTTTAAAGAAGATGGTGCTATGAAAATTTCATAATGAAAATTAAATGCTAAGCTATAGATTTTAGAAGTAGTAGAGACAATAGATAAAGATGCGTTGAGACCAATTCTGTCTCGCTTATGGAATCCCTTTATTATCAATGGAATTATTGTTGTAATCCTGTTTTTTGTTTTATAGAACGCTCACCATATTCGGTTTACTTTGAACAGCCACGTGATACGCTGTCGGATAGCTATATGCTGATGTCCACATACATGCAGCAACCCGGCATCAGGTCTACGCAGCAGACGACAGGGAGCAGTCACGGCCACAGTCACATTAGTAGCGAGGCCTCGACAACAACTGGTGGTGGTGGTGGAGGTTATGCGCCCATGTTTCAATATCAGACGGCAGCAAGATCTCTGAATAGCAGGGAATCATATGCGGATCCAGCAAGCTCAAACACCAGCAGCCTCAATGGTGTAAATAACAATAAGTGCAGAAAATGTAATGGAATACGTGATGTTTGCCATTGTCATTTGATGCACGATCCCAATCAGGAGCATGTGCATTCCACACAAACTGGCCCGGAGCCAACACAATTCTTTGAACTCTCCTCAACATCAACGGCAGCGGCGACATCCACACTGTCGTCCACTGGTGCCAGCTGTAGTAGTATTAGCGGCGGCGGTGGCGTAGGTGGCTCTGTAGCTGGGGCTAGAGCTGATGCTGGAGCCGGAGGAGATAACAATGCTGCAACGCAGTTCATTCCAAATCATACACAACGAAAGACTGAAACGGAAACTCTGTCGCATACGCGTTCGCGTACATATGCTGTCGACCAGGAGGATCGAAGTCGACGGGATGAAGAGCAGGAGCCGGAAAGTAACATTAATAACAATGAGCAGCAACGAATTTTAAACATTTGGCCAGCTGCTATGGATGATCATGCCGTCGATGAGCAGCTGTTGCAATCCAGCAACGCATCCACCGTGGTCTATGAGCTGCCTTCCAGTTCGCTGCTTAGCTCGAATACGAACAGCTCCTTCGAGGCGAGTAGCAGTAGTAATAACGTCCCGTTGGCCAATAATAATTCTGCTGTTGTCTATGATGATGTAACATCAAGTGCATCGGATACGGAGCATGTGCAGTTTGCCAACACACGCACCACCAACACAACAACAACCACGTCGGCTCAGAAGAAGAAGCATTCGCAGCCAAATCGATCTCGAAATTCAACTGGAGCAGCAGCTGCTGCTGGTGCTGGAGCTGGTACTGCTGATGCGTCTTCATCGTCGGCCTCAACGGTTATTGAACTGGATGCCACGCCCAGTACCAGCGCCCAAGCACAGCATCATCAGCGACGACAGCAACATCATCAACCACATCCAAATTTGTACAATGATTATTGCCAGAGGCGCGTTAACATATACGAGCTTGAACCGACTGGTGACAACAGCAGTGACGATGGTTGGGATCTGCGCACCCACAATGCACCAACATGTTCCGGTGCTCCACCCACCGGTTCACCAACAGGCAACATCCGTTCCCGCCCCCACAGCAGCAATGGGGAATTGGACGCTCGTCATGCGGATCATACGTACTACAATAGTCGTGGCTATGTTAATGGCATAATCACACTACCGCCTCCTGCTCTGCCACCGGATAGCAACTTTATGCGTTCCTCGACGTCCTCGGCTTCCTCGGCATCCTGCACAACGGCCACTCATACCACATGTAGTGTGGATTATGGTGGTCGTGATATCTGCGGTGTGCATCGCTTATCAGCCGAGCGTGGCGCCACCACTCCCGTTGGGGAACAGCCGCATTCCCATCACCATCAACACCATCATCACCAGCAGCAACAACAACAGCACCAACAAAGACCAGCAGCAGCAGTGCTTAAAGCATGCTACGGTTCGGGATTGGGCAGTGGCATTGTGCGTACACGTTCCCGTGTCCGCTCCATGGATGAGACAATGCCCGCCAGCAGCAGCAGTAGCACCAATAGTCTCTGTCAGCCACCAAGAAAACTGGCGCGAATGGATGCACACAACGATCGGCAACTATCGCCAACCACAATGTCCAGTTTGTCGCCCACAAACTTTTATGCATTTCAGCCGGGTCGTCATCGGCATCGCACCTACGCGGAGTTGGCGAGAACCTCAGATGTCCAGGTGAGTGAATGAGTACAGAATTCTTTTATAATTGCATATTTATCGACTTTCCTTTCAGTTGCCGCCGTCGACGGGTCAAACCCAGCAACAACAACAACAACAGCAGCTGCAGCAGCCATCAAGCGCTGGCTCCTGCGTAATTGCTTATGTGGGTAGGCCACAGGGCTCAAGGGAGCTGCACAATCTGCCCTCCACTTCGACGGGCAGGCGTCACCATCACAATCCGAATGTTGGGAATGCGGTTTTAACAGCACCCGATTTACAATTGGATGATTGGTCATCCGATTCAAATGGCGAGGATGATGATGTTGTGTTTGTGCACTCAACTCGTGAACCGATACTTTCCATTGATTTAACATCGGATGACGATGGTTTTGGTGGCAGCAACGAGGCGGCACTGCACCAGCAACAACAGCAGCAGCTTCAACAGCAGCAACTGCAACAGCAACAACAACAACAGCAGCAGCGTCATCTGCGCGAGGAGTCACTGGCCACATGCAGCAGAGCTGCCGGCGGAGCTGATGGCATTATAAGAACATCCGAAACCAATGGAATTACAGGAGCTACAGCGACGCTATTGCCGCGTCCCAACTCGGCCAATGAATATGTGGAACGCCGACGTCGTCCAGCGGCGGGATCAGAAATGGGAGTCGGTGGCGTTGCAGGAGCAGGCACATCCTTTGCATTCTACAGCGGGGCTTTAGCGGATCGAGCGGCCATCATAGATCACAACTATAGCAGTTATAGCCATAATCCGGCGCAGGCGCCCACAATTGGTTTCCGAGATTTGATTGAGGCAGCTCCCTACTCCCGAGTTCCATCTTGTCCCACACGTTGTCCACGCATGGAAGCAGCCGCAGCAGCGGCCCATTCGCAGCGATACTTTCAGCCGATTACGCCGCCGCCTATTTGGCATTTTGGACCCTTGCCGGATGCACCACCACCACCGCCACCACCACAGCAATTGCCACCATCTCAGTCCAGTGGAAATTCTGGCAGCTATGTGCGTATACCACGTGATAATGTGAATGCAGCGAGTGGTGGAACCGTAACTCAACAGCAGCAGCCACAACAACAACAGCCAGCACCGCCAGCACCACCATCGGAGCCAGCGCCAAGTGGTACCAGTCCGGCAGCTTACTATCATCGCTATCAGCCGTACTATGTGCCGCATTATACGATTACTGCTTTGCCCGCCAGTCGCAGCAATGGTGACTACTCACCGGGTCCACCGAATCCACACTATCAAGGTGGTCTAAGTAATGCCAATGGCAGCAGTCGTAGCTCTTTCAGTGGTGCCAGGTGTGCCGCTGCCGTGGCAGCAACTGTGGCCGCTGCACAGGCGCAATCCTTCCATGATCTACTCTCGCTTGCGAATGTGCCCAGTTCGCCGGTGACAAGCATCGATGGGGGCAACATGGACAATGACTATCATCGTACACAGACACTGAATATCCTGAGACGTGCCACTACTCCAGTTGCAACTGCTGTGCCTACTGCAGCGGGACCACCGCCGGTGATGTCATCGATAGTGACGGTGGCTGCTGCTGTTTCGCCACCACCGCCATTGGAAATGTATTCGGGACGCACAACGATACCCTATTGTGGATCGCCGCCGTTTAGTTTACGTCGTTCGGAAGCATACAATAATCAACGGCAACACTATCAGCCACAGCCGCATCAGGGGCATCAAGCGCCACAGAATCAAATGCACGCTCATATACATCCACCGCATCGGGCCAGTGCTATTGTGGCCACATCATTAACACCTGCTCCGCCATACGCAGTGCATCAGAATCTGTACTATCGACAGCAGAATGTACAGGAGTTGCATCGCCGCCATATGACGCCCACACCAATTGATCTCTCTTCGAATCCATTGAACTTGACAAGTAGTTTGCGCACACGCTATTTGCACAGCATCTGCAATTGTGTCCATGCGCGAAACGGTCCTGTCTCAAGTCTGGATCCAGCTTACTATCCAGCGGTCTTCGATGCAGCTGTTCATCAGCAAAGCAGTGCGGCTTCTGCAGCACCCATTAATGCACATCAGCCGCATTCATCGGCGCCCCAATACAGTCTAGAATTTCAACATCAACAGCAGCAGCAACAACAACAGCATCAGCAGCAGCAACATCATCACCAACAGCAACAACATGAACAATACCAGCAACGACGTCGCGCTGCTGCAGTGCATCATCACATGATACATCATTATTCGCCTCTGCATCTGGAAATTGGATTAGCCACGCCCTTATCCTTGGGCTCCTCACGTATACTGATTGGACCACCACGTCCCAATCGTGGAGCTACTTTGGTAATTTAATTATAAAACCAGTGAAGAGCCAATGCAGGGTCTTCTTACTATTGACTGTTGTTAATAATATATTACTACTTTTTACAGGAAATCATCGAGCGCAATACTTTGCCTCATAAATACCGTCGCGTTCGACGCCCAAGTGAATCGGATGAGGATGCTGAGAAGTGTGCCATTTGTTTGTCCCTCTTTGAGATTGAGAACGATGTGCGGTAAGTGACCAACGAATATCTAATGTTGTATTAAAATATGTATGATAAAATTGTCTTGTTTTGCAGTCGATTACCCTGTATGCATCTCTTCCATACGGATTGCGTGGACCAATGGTTGGTCACCAACAAACACTGCCCGATCTGTCGCGTCGATATCGAAACGCATATGGCCAAGGATGCATTGGTGCCTGGCTCAAGCGGTGTTGCGTCTGCTGCTGCGGCTGGTGGTACCGCAGCCTTATGACATTGTGTACACGGCATATTTATGTAAATGTGGCATTCATAGCATCCCCAAAAACATCCCCATCCCTTTCACGGACACAACAGTTCATTCAGATTAAGTTCGTCATATTAGTCATAAACATAATATTAACTTAAGGGCTAAAGCCGGCAGCAAATCCACGTAAATATCAACACACTATTGTTAAGTTAACAAACCAATATCCAATCTATGTCGATGCAGTTGTTTGTTGCTGCCTAATGTGATACAATGGGCAAAATGCATCTCATGCTCCCAGCAAGAATTTCCGTACACCTGGGGAACCCTTTCCACTGAGTTCGTCATGTTCGCCATGCCAGGATTAGGACTAGGTAGGCAGCGGCATCCAAAACACAAAAATACACAACACAAAATTTACACACACACACACACACACACACAACATTCACAACCAAGAGGAAAAATGAAATTTTGAGAGATAAAAAAAATTCTAACACAAAAAAAAAAAGAAAAAAAGAGGAAAAATTTAAGAAAACCCACCAACAGGCCAGCGAAAGTAAAATTTTTGGCGTTGTGTTATAAAATATCAAAACAAAAATAAAAAAAAATTCGCTCAAGCTCTACGTAAATACATATAATATGTAATTATATGTATATGAACATATATACATAAATTAATTGATAAATGTTTCGGCAGATAATCATTTCCTACCATAAATACATATTCATACAAACAACAAATAATATTTATATATATATAAAAATTATGTCCATGTTTTGTGAAACAAAATTTTTGTGATTACACATATATGTATATGTAACTACGTATTGTTAAAGTGTGAATGCCCCCTTCTCCCCCTAATTAACTGGCTAATTATTGTCTATGTACCAACTGTAATTGTTATTGTACTTTAGCCATCATTTACAATTTGTCACAAAATTATTAAGAGTGGTAATACGATAAACACTAATCGCTAAACATTCAATTGAAATGCATTTTAATCCATACATTTTCAATTATTATCATCATTATTATTACAATACTTGTGTTGCACACTCTCAAATTTCGCAGTTCAATTTCTCATGTGCCATAATACTGAATGATCTGATCTGATCTAATCTAATCTGATCCGATCCGCACCGTTATGTGGCACTTTATTGATCGAGCCACTTAAAATAATTTGTTTTAATTATGTTTAAGTTTTTGATCGTTACCAATCGGAACCAATTTAAAGTTGGAACAGAGGATAGTAAACATTTTTTGTAATTATATATATAATTATATTATATTATTAATTGAACATGAATTAAAAATCAAATATATCAATCTATATTCAAAATTCATTCACGTTTTTAATTGACCAAACACTAATTCGTTTCGATACTTGTGAAGGTACATGCTAACTTTATTTTATTTAAGATTTTACAGCAAAAAAACTTAAAATCTATGGCTAAAAATTGTTAAATATTTAACAATGATATATGTATTATTTTTTTATGTATAATGCCAAACTGTAAATCTGTTTGGAACCAAGAGACTTTGTTGTCTAAGCTACATTACTGGGACCAGCTGCTGTGTCGTCATCATCGTTGTCATCGTGCTCCTTGGTCATGTCCGCAAAGAAATCGGATGCATTTGTGCACTTAGACGATGGTAAATTGTGCCGCTTATCCTTATAGGCATTATGCTTTTCGTTGTATTTAATGTCACCAAAATCCTCAAAGTATTTTACATTCCAAAAGCGCACATCATTGTTGTGTGATGAGGATGCCAGCAGTTCACCGCTATGATTGATATCTAGCGATTCAATGGGCATATTATGTTGTCCCACAACGCCAAGATTACGGTAAGGTGCAATGTGGCAAGCACGGATGTTGCCATCCTCACCAGCCACACAAGCAATCCGATCGGTAATGGGTATCATCAGACTTATTGGACTCTTAATGCCTGGATACATGTCACAATGGTAACCAAAGTAGCCCCAGTTGTAGGTGTAGAGTCGTCCTTTAGAGGTGCCCGCCACCAGCTTGGAGCTGCCACGATAGATGCCCATGCAGCTCAGCTCCTCCTCATATGGCTCTGACTGAACGTACATTTTGCGAGCACCAATATTGAAGGTGGTTAAATAGCCATCGGCACTGGTGGCCAACAACAGTTTGTTCTGCTCGTTGGTTAGCATTTGTGTGATCTGATCCTCGACTTCTTTCAGCTCAAATATGGCGTCTTTGGTACGCAAATCCCAAAGCTTAACGCTGCCCGCATCATCGCCAGTAGCAAACAGCCGCTCGTCAAGTACATGCAGCTTGTTGATCGCATCATCGTGGGCTGTTTCATATAATTTGATCAGCTTCTCTGTCTCCATATCGGTGACCATAACACACTTATCCTTCGAGCACGTAATCAAATTACGTCCATCCTCTGTAAACTCAACGTCGCGACAGGATTTGGCATGTACTTCGATAGTACGCAGTAGTTTGTTCTCCTCATTACCGTACTCATACAAATGAATATCACCAATAATCGTGGCTAAAGCGATAATGTCACGTTGAGGATGGAAGCAAACATCGGTGATGAAGTCCTCCAGTTTTATTTCAGGTGGAGAACTGCGTGGCTTCTTTATGGCCGCAATAATAGCACGCACCGTCTCGTCTGTTTCATCATCCTCATCGAGATGTGAATAATCAGCAGCTCCACTTCCGCCTGATCCACTGGGCCCTAATCCATCGTGGCCTGCCTGCTCTTTACGCCGTTTGGCACTGCTTGCGCCCGCAGTCGCAGCCTCGTCGAGCATCGAATCGTCCGAATCGGAATCTTCTGCATTCGGATCGAAGCTGCCATCGCTGCTAATGCTATCTTCCGAGCTGCTGTTGTGACCATCATTTTGTTGTTGCGGCTCTGGTGCACCCATATCCATTAAATCGTATTCGTCGTCATCACTTTCAGACTCGTTGAGCACTTCCTGTTCAATTTCTGCAATAACTCCAACTACCATATCGTCATCAATATCCTCAAGTTCGTCTTCATCCGCTGGCGTTTTAAAATGCTCATGCCTGGTAATAAAAGGACTTGGCGTTAATATATAACAAATAATAACCTTTCTGCTTAAAGACTTACGTATGCATAGTACTAATGATCTAAAAATTTTAATTTTTTCACGCTTTTTAGTCGAGCACGCTTTTTCCGCCAGAATTTCACAAACTAAGAGAAGTAAGAAGAAGCAATACAGACAACAAAACACATGCGAGGCGCACAGCTGATGGCATGGCAACAACAACATTAGCATCGAAACCACAACTGTTTTGTGGGTGCACGAAGCGATTCCCTGTAATAAATTAGTCACAATGGATTAAAGAGATACCATTTCTTTGCATTATTTAAAAGTAAACTAAAAAACTTTTTCTTTATTCTTAAAACAATTTATGAATATTTCTACTATCCCCTTACACTATTTATACAGGGCATTTTAGAAGTAAAAACAAAACGGTGCTGCCAGAAGTTCTGAAAGACGCACTCTAGTGTTGCAAAAGCATCGATTTGCTTACACAAACATCGATTTTAAAGCAGCACTTTACTCCAACAAAGGGGTAATGAAAAACCGCACATACATTTCCTCCTGGTCATCGGACTGCATCATGAAATGCAGTTCCAGTAAACCACTGGCATCTGTTTTAATAGCCACTTTGGTAGCTGATTGTAGTGCTTTATTAGTCATCCGTATCTGCTGGCTTTTGTATTGAGCGACAGTTGTCTCGCGGCAGTTGAACAAAATAATCATGTCACTTGATTTGGCCACTTCCACGCTGGACTCTGCCTGCATGACACCAAGCGTAGCAATCTTGAAATGCGGTTTTAGTGGTGAAATCGTAAATTCATATTCCTCTGCTGCTTTATCCAGTTCGTGAAAAATATTTGATAAATCTGGACCACGCATAAATATAGTATTTAGGCTGGAACTGTTCGAGTCCAATTCATATTCCATGGGCTCCTCCACGTTAGTAGTCTTGATGGCACACTCTGTGCTTACTTGTTCATCATCGTGTGGTTCCAGTAAGATCAGTAATGGAGAACCTTCACCTTTATATAGCATTTTGATGCCACAGTCTGCCAAACCAAAGAGACTTAAGCATTCAGCAAGCACGTTGATCTTTACGCTAAAGCTTTGAGATCCTTGGATGTGGAATTCCGAAAAGAATGCCGGTGCTATGAATATCGTTGCCTGAATAGACTTGCCCTGCTCCACAGTAATGAGTAGTCCATCCTCACTAGCTTGAAGTGTACCAAACTAAGAAAATTCACAAATTAACTATTAGAATTATTGATTACAAAAGTTATTTACATCACTGAAGCAGACGGACTTGATAGCCGCATAGAAGGTCTTGATGTGATCCAAGCGGCACACAAATTTATAGTCTTCATATTGCGATTGTGTTAGCATTTTGCGATTTTTAATGATGCCCTTACTATAGAGCAACTTCGAATGATGCATCAATTAGTCCACATAAATGTCCTCATGAAAGTATTTAAACTGCTCCAGGGTCAAAAACTGTTCTCGTTGTACTTTGCTTAGTAACTGATGTAAACGCTGGGCAAGCACGTGTTCACAAGTAAATGAACCGCAATTACTGTCGGTGCTTGATCCAGGTTCCTGGAATTCAGTCAATTGCAGGACACATCGTTGGAAATAGCGACATTTGCAATAATTAATTCCCGGCAAAATGCGCACCACATGTGCAGAGTTCCGTTTGCTAACCAACTCCACTATTTTGCGTAGACGATCAGGCGCGTAATAAGTAATAAAAGCCCACTCATCGACCAATCGCAGAGCACGTTCCACTAAATCCTCGCCAAGCAGCGCTGTAAGTTCTGTGAACAATTGTGCTCGCTCACCTGTTGCAATTAAATAGTTAGAATGTGTTGCCAATGATTCGTCAGTTGGCATTACCTGAAGAGAGACTACTTGCATCAGTTCTCTGGTATTTATTAAAAACCTGCTCTACCAGTTTTGGTAAAAATAAATCTCCTGCTGGTGCTGTTATATCCTTAAAGTCAAGCGCCATTTAGCTATAAAGTAAATGAATCGATATGTGGCATCGAGACGTTTCTATCGATTTATTTGATTCACAGCTTTCGATAAGTTTCAATATTTAAATGCTTACTTATTTTATTGCAGTAACTGTTTGGAACATAGATTTATTTTAAATATTAAATAGTTAGGCATTAAGTTTTATGAAAATAAACCATTAAAAATGCTCATTAAATCCTTCTGGCCTTAAATATGTTTGTTAAATATCATTTTAAAACTCTGGCAACTCTATCGATAACCATAAATCATGAATGGTTGTTGCCCGCGTTTTTATATTATTCTATTTTGTTTTTGTTTCGTGATTTAGATAGAGTTATTTAAATGTTTCTATAAAGTTGTTAACATTGTATTAAAATGTCTCGCAAACCAGTTCAAAGCAAGCAGCTGTCGCTGTCTGCATTCCTTGAATTGGATGGGAGCAGTCAAACTCAAGCGTCGCAATCCCAAAAAGTGGCACGAAAAAGTAGTATAATTTACACAAAAAGTTCCCAACACAAACTAATATGAACTGATTTTAGATATTCTGGAGGCAAGGACAGCAAAAGCAAAGTTCTACAATCCAATTTATCTGGATTCTTCATCATCCGCGGATGAGGATGCAGAGACACAGAAACCCACTCCCAGAACAACGGCGCTTCCCAAGAACAAAGTCCTAGAAAAGGACGCCAACGACAATGCGCTGATAAAAAGATACAGTTTTGAAAGTGTTAATCAGTCGCCCCTGGCACCACTTCACAAAGCTAAGAATTCCAGCGCTGGCACGGATGTCAAAATGAATTTTGATAACTTTGAAGAGGTGCTGAAACAGGATGCAACTTACCAAGCCTCCTTATCGAAACTCAATGGTCATATCAACAAGCTGTCTATGTCTCCCCATAAGTCTGTATCATTGTCGCTGTCACCGAGAAAACCTCAAGTCGTTGAGAAGCCTATGCTTAATACCTCAGGGAATAGCAGCTCCCAAGATAGTTTTGATATATTAGTAAGCCAAAACCACAAACAACAGCCGGCTTTTAAAGTAGAGAGATCCAGCAGTCAAAGAGAACAGGAGTCTATTAAAATAGAGAAGCTCAGCAACGACAAAGTGGAGCCGCCTATTAAAGTGGAAAATCTCAGCAACTCAGCAGCAGAGCCAGTATCGTCGAGTATTAAGAAAGACGGAGCACTTATCTTAAATGACAGTGGGCTAGAGGCGAAACCAGCTATCCCAGCAAAACCAAAGCTGAAAATCGTCTTTAACAATTCGCTTGCTGATTATTTACGTGATCTGGGACAGTATGATATTGATGTAAGCAAATCTGATTTTGCCAAGCAGAATGAGGCTGCTCTTAAGAGCACAATGGGCTCCTACAAGTCCAAGTATATTGAACTAATGGAGAAGTATTGTGAGGTTATTGATCAAATACCCGCTGTTCATTTTAATGAAATCGACGGTTTTGAGGCGAACACTTTTCTGAAACTGAAAGTAATGCGGCAAAAGTTCAAGGCGCGATCCCAGCTCCTGGAGAGACAAATTGAGCGTCAAAGGCGGGAGCGTGAAGCGCTGATTCAGGAATGCGATTTCGATGCATTGGAACGGGAGGAACGCGAAATGCAAGCCGAAATGAAGCAGGTTCAGATGCAAACGCCTTCGGAGAACCTATCCGAAGTGGCAGCTACAAAGCCTTCTACTTCGACAAATTATACCAATAGTCCGCCCGATGATATGGATGATCTGGTGCCTGTACCAAGTCCCCAACATGATACGGATGAAGAAAATTATTTGGCTCAGAGCATGTTGCTTGATGATGAAGAATTTTGCAGTTCAACGCAATACACCGAGAAGCTTGCTCCACCGGCACCAGTCAGCAACAGTAAGCCTATATCCAACCCTGACTCAGATGATGACTTCGAGGACACTTTAAAGCAAATACGAGAGGAGCACGAAGCTTTGCAAGGTCGTAAGTCTCAGTATAATTCGTATGCCTATGCCGACTTTGAGGCTGTAAAACAACCAATTTATAAAAAGGACTCGGAGCCAGCACAGCGCATTAACTTTGCTGATACTAATCCGCCAGTAATCGCACTGGACGATGATGGCTTTCCCGAGTATGATCCAGCCATGTTTGAGAAGGCACATGCTGAAGCAGCAGTCAGCATTGATTTAACTCAGGATGTGTCCAGCTCAAGTCGCCGAAGTAGTGTAGTCAGCAAAGCAGCCCCATCTGCTGCGAGTGCACAAAAACTACCGGGTAAATTCCATGCCAATGTCCATAACGATGGTATTACCGGAGAGTTTGATGGCGAGAAATTTGAGCATTCAACGCGTTTGATGCAGGCACTCAGCTTCAGCTTTGGATTGAGAAGCTTTCGTCCAAATCAATTGCAGGTGATCAATGCTGCACTGCTGGGAAACGATTGCTTTGTGCTCATGCCCACGGGAGGCGGTAAGTCTTTGTGTTACCAGCTGCCCGCCATTCTTACCGAAGGCGTTACCATTGTCATCAGTCCACTGAAGTCGCTGATCTTCGATCAGGTCAACAAACTGGCCTCACTAGATGTAAATATGTTGCACATCAAATTTGTTATAGTCATAAATTATATTTAATCTCCATCAGATTTGTGCCAAGTCTATGTCCGGCGAGCAGACTCTGGAGGAATCTAGATCAATTTACTGTGACCTAGAGACACATCCGCCACGGGTCAAACTTTTGTACGTAACACCGGAGAAAATATCAAGTTCTGCGCGTTTTCAAGATACTCTGGATCAGTTGAATGACAACAATTATATCGCCCGCTTTGTAATTGATGAAGCCCATTGTGTTTCCCAGTGGGGACACGACTTCAGGCCCGACTACAAGAAGTTGGGCATACTGCGCAAGCGTTTTCCCAATGTGCCTTCAATGGCACTGACGGCTACAGCCACACCTCGCGTGCGTCAGGATATATTGACTCAATTGAATTTAACGCATTGCAAATGGTTCCTCTCGAGCTTTAATCGCAGTAACTTACGCTATCAGGTGCTGCCCAAAAAGGGAGCCTCAACGTTGGATGACATGAAGAGTTTTATACAGACGCGTTCGTCCACCGCTAGTGGCATAATCTATTGTCTTTCCCGGAAGGAATGCGATGAGGTTGCCGGTAAGATGTGTGCCGCCGGAATACGTGCTGCTGCCTATCATGCCGGCCTGACGGACAAGATGCGTGAATCTCGTCAAAAGGATTGGATAACGAACAAAGTGCGCGTCATTTGCGCCACCATTGCCTTTGGCATGGGCATTGATAAGCCCGATGTACGCTTTGTGCTGCACTACTCCCTGCCCAAGTCTATTGAGGGATACTACCAGGAAGCGGGACGCGCTGGACGCGACGGAGAAATAGCTGATTGCATACTTTACTACAACTACAGCGACATGATGCGACTTAAGAAAATGATGGATTGTAAGTAGCAAGAACATATCACAGACATTCTCTAACTTTTGTACTCTAATCGCAGCGGATCGAGCGCTTCAGTATCACGTGAAGAAGATTCATATCGATAATCTGCATCGCATCGTGGGCTACTGTGAGAACATCACGGACTGTCGTCGTGCCCAGCAGTTGGACTATTTTGGCGAACACTTTACCAGCGAGCAGTGCCTTGAGAATCGTCAAACCGCCTGTGATAACTGCTTGAAGAAGCACAATTATAAGCAGATCGATGTGATCGAGCAGTGCCGCAAGGCAGCCTGTGCCGTTAGAGATTTGTGCAGCGGTCGTTCACGCTTTACATTGCTTCATATCGCTGATGTCCTCAAGGGCTCGATGATTAAGAAAATTGTTGAATTTAAACACAATAAGCCCCCGCATCATGGAGCTCTTAAGGATTGGGATAAATCCGATGTGCACCGTTTGCTACGTCTTATGGTGCTCAGAGATTATCTAAAGGAGGATCTTATATTTTCCAACGATATACCACAGGCCTATCTGTATCTGGGCAACAACATAAATGCTCTAATGAAGGAGACGCCCAAGATTGACTTCGCTCTCACACGTAAAGAAGGGGCCGCGGGTTCCAAAGTGGTGGCCACCGTCTCAGAGCCAACTGCCAACGGAAACAGTGACATCCGCGCTGTTCATGATCGCTGCTATAGCGATCTGCTCGACTTGTGCCGCACCATTGCCGCCGCCCGTAATGTTACCATGGCCAGTATAATGAATATGCAGGCACTGAAGGCCATGGCCGAGGAGTTGCCTACTACCGAGAAGGATATGTGCGCAATTCCGCACGTCACCAAGGCCAATTTCGATAAATATGGTGCCAAATTGCTGGAGATCACAAATGGCTATGCATTGGAAAAGGATTGCCTGCAAGTAATGCAGGACATAGAAGACGAAAAGGCTTCTGTGGCCGCACCAACAACACCACACGACGACAGTGATTGGGCACAAGCGGCAGCGTCACAAGGTGCTGGCGGATCGAGCGGTGGATCCTACGGAGGCAAACGAAAGCGAGCTTGGCGAGGTCGTGCCACAGCAACTGCCAAGCGGTATAAGGGAGCAGCTGCTGCTTCACCAGCAGCAGCGCGAAAAAGAGCCACCACCACTCGTGGTGCCTCAAGCAGCGCTGCATCCAAACGTGGAGGAAACCGTGGAGGAGGAGCACGTGGAGGTACCTCCACTTCGTGGTTGGGTAAGAAAACGGGCACCAGCACTGGATTCCAACTAATGCCACTGCCTGGATCAAAATAGTTAAGCTTACAAAACAATAAAGAATCTTGTTTTTAAATTATTTTATTAATAACAACTATCCTTAAACCGTAATTATTTTAGTCTCCAAATGGCTTTTCGATCGAAAGAGAAAATAACAATAATAGCTGTGCAGTGTACTCGAATGTAAATATGTTTGTAAGTTGGTGTATGTGTGTATGTGTGTATTGTATATGTGTATGCACTGACAATTTAATGGGCGGTCGAGCGTACTTTCTCTTCAAAATCGTATGCGCCCATGGACCAAATCAAATTACTGTCTGTCTGAACCTGTACAAACTCTGTTGAATAAGTATTTGATGTACTGACCATGCCACCAAACTCCATTTGTGCGTGATCTGTGAATGGAACAGAATAGTTTAAATAATGTGTAGGGTGATATAGTAGATCATAAAACTTACACAAATTCCACTTAAGTCCTGTTGTGGTCACATTGTGAGCCGCACTGCCCAAGGGCATTAGAGAGCACCATCGTTGATTTGTCACTAGATCTAGGGGGACCTGGATGGTGTGCTTTCCTGGTCGGAGCAGCCATGTTATCGAATCACCACTCAGTAAATACACATTGCAATTGTCCTTTTGCATTTTGTACAATGTGTTGAGGTTCGCCATTACTTGATCCAATCGACCCGATGAATCATGAAAGACAACAACATCGCTGACTTTGCGCTGTTGCATCACAGGCTGCAGCACTGTGAAAGCTTTTGTGAAGTCTGTGGCATTCTGATCGGGTGTACTGATTTTGGGTGTTGATTTAAAGAACTCAATTGTTTCTTCGGTAATCGAATCAAAGTCCCCCGTTATGAGATCTGGTGGGTCAACCATTTCCGGTGTCCCCGTTTCAGCATTACTGCTTTTATGATGTTGCATGGCGGTTGCCTGGGTTGTTATGAAGTTGCGCCAATGATTCGATCCTCCATCTACTGCGCATCGTAAAATGGCTATTTTCATTAATAGAAAGGATGTTTTTATTGTTGTTGTTTTTTTGTTATGTATATAAGAGATAACAGTTACCATTTTTCCATAGCTGCTTGACCACGTGCGGAGGAACTTGAATCTGTCTGTTAAGTACTATGCAGACATGGCCATTGGGCCCGAGCCTATAATTCTCGCTGATTAAATTGCTGGGCGTCCATTTGTATTCCTTTGGTGGTATTGTATGGTCCATTTGTTGTCTAAAACCAATTGTTGTTTTGGCGCAGAAACTCCGTGATTGACCGCCAATGTTGCCAGTCTGCTTCAACATGCCCCAGTTGTCTGGCAACGTTATCCCGCTACCCGCGCTACGCAATAATTTAAAAATGGCATTTTTGATAGCCGCCGCTGCCATCGTACGGCAGCGCGTGCCGTTCACTCGTACAAAACTCATAGAATTTGAACTTTTATGCACGGCACGACCTGGCATAATTCAAAGTTTCGAAATAAAAAATAAAATTGAAATACTTGAACAGACAGAGCATCTACACACAACGCCGTCGAAAGAACGATTATTCGTGGCTTGCAACTCTGCGACGCCGCAAACAAGATGGCTCTGATTTTTGCAGACTAAAAAAGTTTCGTTTAAATTTTTGCGATTGAAAATGCAAATACAAATACCAGTGAAATGAAACAATGAGAATAAAATATTTGAGTGCCATGTGCCAGAGTGTAGCTAAGATGATGGATTCAAGATTTTGCCAGTCAAACGATGCCAATGTGTGTGGATGAGATTTAAATACGAAAACTAGTTCTTATAAAACTTCACGCACACTCTCACACAGCCTCAGCCTCCCAAAAATGGAAGGTATGGACTTGTGGACGTCAATGTTTTCTACTGATTTTGAGGAGGGCGACGGCGACGGTGATGGTGAAGTGAATAATTATAATCATGGCAGCAATGCGCATGCAGACGAGTTTATGGGTGACGAGGAGGAGGAGGACGACGACCAGGAAGACGATACTGATGAGATTGAAGAGGGTGAAGCCAGAAGACGCAAAAGAAAATCAAAGGAACATGAGCCTGATGACGATGCCATATTTGATTTTGAACTGGAGCCTGTAGTTAGTATCGCTGAGCCAGAAATAGAATCTGTCCGCAGAGGAACTGTAGCCTTGATGCCTTCCATACCATCTGGACCACCCGTAAGAGGAATGCACCGTCAGTCACTACCAGCATCGTTCGGATCATCACTTATACCACGAGGATCTGGAGCTGGGGCGCCTTCAACACGGCCAACGACTTCCCAAATCAATGCCACCGATGAGAATGGAGTGCCAATTAATTATGAACTAGGTGTTATTTACATATGCCCCGCATGTGGCGCCGAGTACCGACAGCAGGACATGTGGAAACGTCATATGAACCAAATGCATCAGTACAATACGCGGAAAGGTCTCAATTTTGTAGCCATCGACAAGCTATATCATCGGTGCCTGGAGTGCAATAAGCGTATAGCCATGCACAGTCGGGAGAATCTGCTTAAACATAAGTTTACCCATTTGCCATATCGATGCACCAAGTGTTATATATGTAAGCGAGAGTACAAATACAGGCAGGACCTGATGGTGCATCTTCGTATGGTGCACTGTGATGAAGTGGTGGCCATGATGCGCGAAGGCGATAGCACTGCTGGCCGAAAGACACGTGTGCGTGAACCGCGCACGGAAAGTCATTTATCTCTGCAAGCTCATGGCTCAATACCTGATGACGACAGCAACGGCCACGACGATGGGTTAGAGCTGACACATGCACATGGAGAAACAGAAACCATAATTGGGGATGATGATCCGGTGCGGAGCTCATTGGCCGAACGGAAGCGAAATGATCCAAGTACAGGCAATGGTAAAAGTAGTAGCGCTGCAGACATATGTGAGGATTATATACACTACATGTGCCCGGATTGTGGCACCGATTGTGACACCCATGCCCAGTGGAGTCAGCACATTGAGTTTGTGCATGATTATGTGAGCAGAAGAGGACTCAACTTTCGGTGCGTGGACATGCAGATGCAGTGCCTGGAATGCAAAAAGGTTAGTAAAGCGCTGTATAGATTATGTATGTCTAATCCATTACCTCCCCCTTTGGTATCCATAGTTTGTGATCCCGAACACTATCAAGACACTACGAGCTCATAAGTTTAGCCATTTGTCACAGCCTGATTGGATGCGCTGCAAGCTCTGCTACAAAGGCTATAGGGAGCACAAGGAACTCGTTAAACATCTACTTAAACAACATCATCTCGAGACTTTAATGCCTGAGGGTGAGGTGGAGATTGAGCGGGATGAGCCGAATCAGAGCGCCAGTATCGTTGATGATGATGGGGACAATGCTGGAAATGGCAATGATAATGGCTGCGATGATGAAATGCTGCACTGGGACGATGCACCACGTCGTGGCGGTCGCATTAGTAGTGATGATATGTACGAGCCTCACATTGACTATCTCTGCCCACAATGTGGCAGGGAATTCATCGAGAAAAAGCATTGGCGCACTCATGTCGTCCAAGTGCACGGTATGAACGATTTGTCCAAACTGAACTTCGAGGTGATTAACGATAGACAACTGAAGTGTACCGAATGCGACAAGATCATAACGAATGCCTATGGTATTCAGAATGCGCAACAGCATCGGATAACGCATCTGCCGTTCAAAGCGTATGCCCGGTGCCGCAAGTGCCACAAATCCTATACGGATCGCAAGGGGTTAGTAAAACACTTGGCCACATATCATCGAGTTGGCTATGAGCCGCGTAAAGTTGCTGGACCAACTGGAGCAAATGTGACCACACCTAAAACGACGTCACAAGCGCCTCGTAAACAAATTGTCACCGTAGCCAATGAAACTTTTGAGATTATTTATTTGGATGAGGAGCAATCACCGCCAAGCAATAATAACATTAACGAGGAGAATGATTTCGGTGAGCAAATGCAAGCGGATGACGATGATTGTATCATTAGCGCCACCAGCAGCAGTAGTAATCGCCCTGTGCCTCCACTTCTGGTGCCCAACCCCAATCGATACAAGTGTGTCGATTGTGGCTCCTTGTTTCCCACACAAGTGGCGCTTAAGGCGCACATCAGTGAGGAGCATGATTTCATGGATTCACAGTATAGTGCCAAAAAGTTTGATAACGCCGAACCGACAAAAGAGGATGCAGCTTCATCATCCACATCAGCTCAAGAGCCAGTGGCGAAGAAAACACCATCAGCAGCCACAAGTGGCACGAAGAAAAGGACAGTAAGAATCAATAGCTCTGGTGTATCAACCATTGAGCAAAATTATATATTCCTGTGCCCATCCTGCGGCAAGGCGTACAAGACCCAGTTCGAGTGGCGTCGTCACATCAACGATGCCCACAATTTTGACAAACGGCAATACTTAAACATGCGTCAGTTAGACAAGTATAGATATCAGTGTACGCAATGTAAGGACGTTGTGAGCAGTTCCAAACTGAAGGGTCTGCAGGATCATCATTTCCGCCATCTGCCCTATCGCCTCTATCTTAAGTGTCTTGTGTGCGGCACTTGCTACAATCATAAGCCAAACATTGCGGCACATTTGCGTACGCGTCACAACATCTTTGAACGCGATACTCCATGGCGGGAGCAGCAACCTAAGCCACAGTACAACTATGTGAATATGAAGGAAAAGGAAAGCAAGGAAATTGAACCAAGTGGTGTATCCCCTACATCTTCATCCCCTACACCTGGCAGCAGCAGTGCCATAAATCTTGGACGCACATTAAAGCCTCAGCCTGGTATCTTACCCACACGACCGGCCGGCTTGAATACGCTGGAGGATAGCATTTCTTATCACAATGCTGTGGATCTGGACTTTATCACGTACTATTGTCCCAAGTGCAATAAGAACTTTGATTCTCATGCCTTCTGGCGCAAACACATTGTGGAACATCATAATTTCAATAGTCGACAAGGTCTGAACTTTCGTCAAATCGATATGCATCACTACTTGTGCCTCGAGTGCTATAAGCGTGTTACTGTCACCCACACCAAGGGCGCCATTGGTCAGCTGCAGTCCCATAAGTTCCGACACTTACCCTATCGCTCGTTCAAATGTTTGACTTGTAATGGGGAATTTGTGCGGAAACAAATGTTCTTTAAGCACTTGAATCGGGACACCAATCGATGTGACAATAAACCACATAGTGCCCACGACATCCAGGATGATGACGTTGGTGAGCAACTGGAGAGCGTTGCTACAGTTCCAGCAGTGCCAGGAGATGCAGATCCCGCCACTTATCGCCTTTGGTGCCCACAGTGTGGTGATAAATTCATTACCGGCAGCAAAGCGCTTTGGCGTGAACACATTAATATGTATCATGGCCTGGGCAAGCGAGATCATCTTCATATGCGAAAGTTGGACGATGAACTGTATCGCTGCACCGACTGTGACGAGCAGTTACAAACGAAGCAGCTGCGTGTGCTGCAGGAACATCGCTTCCGACATCTGCCCTATGCTGCCTATATACGCTGTCAGCTCTGCGAGCAGCAAGAGGATGAACTCGGTCATGGAGCTGTGGCAGCTGGTCTGCACAGTATGCAAGAGTTCAAACAACACATACGCGACAAGCATCCTGATGTACCTGCGGATGAAGAGCCAAAACAATCACTAGACGATGAGGGCAGCCAAAAGACAAGCAATGAGGCGTCTGGGAACGGACGATATATGCCACTGCCTCCTCATTTGCTGGACGATGATATCGACGATGTGGAATTTGAGAAACAGTATCTGCTGAGTTAGAAACAAGAACAAAAATAAGATAAATCACTCCTAACTGGAGACATCGACACTCAACTATGAACTTAAGTATTTCCAAAAATGATATTATTTTGCACTCTTGTAAATCTCACACAATTAAGTAATAGAGATAAGTTAACTGACTATTTATAATTAAAATAGAGGTCGATCGATTGCCCTCTCTGCTCCACTCATATAATATTTAGACCCATAACTTTAACTAGACCCATATTAAGTAATTTGAAATTATAAAAATCTCCAATATATGCTTAAGTGATAGTATATTCCTGAATTAACTGAGATTAATACAAATTCGATTTTTATAAGTTTTACTCTCAAACTGTTTGTATGCCCTGTGTTTTTTAAACTCGAACAAATAATTCTCATGATATTTTCCGTTTTAGGCAGCTTTAAACTCTACGTCCATCCTTAGTTTTTAAAAATATCTAATATTTTTTTTTGTTAATTTATACAAATAAATAAGAGTTTTAAATAAATTTTTACTTATTTAAACCCAATCGTTCCTGTAACTCATTTTTATATTAAATTAAGAATGTCTCAGTTGTTACTTTCAATATAAATTATTGTAGGGAAACAATGGGGGTTATTGAACCTGTCTGATAATTTTATATTATGCCGTAAATATAGACGGTCATGGTCAGTCTGGATAAAATTATTGCCACTCAATTTGGTTTTTATATGTAATTCATTTATTAGTAATAGTGATTCTGTATTAAATTTATATATAGGTTTGTAATTTTGACTAAAAACCCCCGAATAACGCCCCAAAAAATTGTTTGACAACAAAACTTATATTAACGACATTTCTGTATTGCATTTGATAGTTTTACGTGGTTTAGTAAACACGAATAAATATAAAGAAATTGACAATTAAATAATATATATAATAATATATCAGTAATACAATTAAAGAATGCGTTTTAATTCAGTTTCTTTCTGTTGAGCTTCGTGGATTGCAGCTGCCAATGGAAGTGTTGGCCATAAATCAATAAATCAAGAAGTATGATAATAATACGATATGTATACGGGATGTAAAATGCTTATAATGCCTAGAAATGTTTTAATTTTATGTAATACATACAATAAATAATAATAAATACTTTTGAAAAGCATAAACAAAATTGCACGCACATAATAATTGCAACTATGTAGTAGTTTATGTATTAAATGATAAAGAACAATGTTACAACTTATAAAATAGTTTAAACAAACAAACCGTTTTTTTTTCTCTTAGTTTTTGCTTTTGCCAAATACATTTCGTATGCGCATGGAATGAAAGTTATCTAATTGACTGTTTTTTTGATTAAACAGTTTTTTTTTTAACATTTTGTTATTCATTATTCATTAATCGTTTCGAAGTTTACAAAGTTTTTCAGTTCCTTTCTCTATTTTTGTGCACGCTTCGTTCTTCTATTCGACATTGCATGTTTTGGTTTTCTTTAAATATACTATATAAAACTTATGCATTGTGTGTTTAGTAACAATTTGTTGCTGCTGTTTCTGGTTGTAGTTGTATTAATAAGTTGTTGTTTATTGTGCACCATCAGCCTCACAGTGTGGGCATGTTACGCCTTCCATTACTGGTGCCTGATTCTCCTCCACCCGCTGTGCCATCCTGCTGAGCCTTTTGTTTGGCACGTCGCGCCTTTTGACGCGTATGCTCAATTTGAAAATCCTCGACACGCAAATTGAGACGCATCATATTGTTTATGATAAACTCCTCCTCCATAATGTGCTCTGGAGGGGAACGTAGCACCGCCAACGTTTCGCAGAGACCCGTGCAGGTTTTGCGCACCTTATGCCGACTCAGTGAGGCACCGATTATAACAAGCGCCACCTTGAATATGACCCTTATGCCCTCGGCAAGGAAGCAATCCCATACACGTAAGAGCGTCTCCCAGGGTAGAGTGCGCGTTAGGGCGCAGAGAAACCAATCGGTCATGTAGAGCAGTGGCTCCACTTTGTGCTTCTGCAGATGACGATAGACGGGCGGGCAGGTTTTCTTCAGCAGGCCTTCCAGTATGCCCGCATCGTTTTGTATCACCTCGAGACCAGGTATAAAGTAGTCCTGCAAATAACTGCAACAACCAGTTATTATTGGATTCAAAATTGTAGTAGGATTCGACTTACACATCACAAACGCTCACAAACACCCAAAAGGCATCCTCTGCCGGCAAATGCATCAATAGAAACGCGGCTATTGGCGCTTGCGCTTGGCAGAATCCCACCTTCGGATTGTATATCGAATAGGCTTTGAGCACATTGAATAGCTCGATCTGTCCCACCTTCTGTTCGTCCAGAAACATTTCGTGAAACGGAAACTGACGATGTTTGTCCTTTTTGATCTCCTCAATGGTCGACGGATTGCCAGGTTTCTTAAGCAGTTCCTCGTACACATCTGGATTCTTTTTCTTTAGCAAATACGCGCCAGACAAATAGAACCAGGCTTTGGGACGCACCGACTTTGGTATACCCTTGCGGCATCTATCGCGGATCTGTAAAAATAACAATTTTATTATCTAGTTCACAATTTTAATAAATTTATTTACCTTTTTATAATTTTTATTCATGTATATGGACCAATTGTCAATCATATAAAGCCATTTCTTTTCACGCGCAATGATCTGTGCCTTGGAGAGCGGCTCTTTGGGTTTGTCGGTGCGCTGGAATCCACCATAGAAGCCATTGCGATCGGGACAACTGGATACGGTGGAGCAGAGCGAGATGGTATCCAATGCACGAGACGATTGCGTGGCCATCTGTGATCACTGTGCTAACCCAGAATGATAGCAAAAGTAAATCCATAAATTATTACAAACTTAGATACGCCCACTAAAGAGTCCATGCTTGTAAATAAGTGATGTCACTTTAGCTGTTTTTTAGTTACAACAGCACGAAAAAAGTTCTTAATAGGAATTAGCCAGAAATATATTTATAATCTAGTGCTTAAATTGAGAAACTATTTAATTATATTTATTTTTAAATGAAAGCTGAGTAAAATGGAAATTATCAAAGTTGTTTGTATTGTTGGACTTGTTGGAAACTAGCCGTTTGAACCAATTGAGTTCACTGAGCACTGCATGTAGGTGGAAATATAAGAAAAAAGAGACAGGGAGAGAAAGAGAAATATACACAGATAGAGAGAGAGACAGAGAACGAGGGGCAAATCACCCAAGTACCAGAGCCCAAGACAATTTGCATTAATAATGAAAACTGCGCAATTAAGTGCGATCAGCGGTGTTTGTCGGTCTCTCAATTTGTCTTGTTTAGTGTAGAATTTGGCAGGCATTACTCATACCTAAACATACCAGGTACAGACATATACACCGTCACACACACACACACACACACACACCCATACATGCATATATCTTAACCTTAGCTACAGAGATATGATTGTTATTGTTTATTTATTTATAACCATGTGTTATCAGTTAGCACACATTAAATAGATAACATTACCCTCTAAATTGTGTTTCATTGATTAGAAACATCCCCTCCCCATAAAATTTATGTATGCCAAGGCATAAGGAAATGGAAATCTATGCAATTTGATTGTAAGATAAAATGAAAGAGACAGGGAGATAGACACCAAAATTGCACAACTGTTTTTGTTTGTTTTCTTATTTATTTTTGATTTTTTTGGTGCACAAGTAAATTAATTGAATTGTGAATTAGTCAGCAAAGGGCTTGGAAAACTGTTCAACTCGAGGGGCGTTCCAACTGTGAATCAATTCAGTTTGTTTCTTGTTGACAAATCTTAATTGAAAGTAAATGCAATTTACATATTAAAAGAAACAGCAGATGTCAGCATATTTTAGTGTTTTCATGAACAACAATGAGGCTTAATAATGCTTTAAGCTATACTCAGGAAATGCAAAGTTAGCGAACTCTTTACTGTCGCCGGAAGCTTTAGTTTCAGCTCGAGCTTGAGTTTAAGTCGGAAAGCATAATGTCAACGACTAAATAATTGAGGCAACTGTGCTACGCTTTAATAGCTCACTGAATACTTAATTGCAAAACAACAAAAAAATAAAAGTAAGAGAGCAAATCCAACAATAGCAGCAGCAACAACAATAACAAGTAACGAGTGCAAATTCTGTAGTCTCATTCAGGGCGAAAGAAAGTCACTTGCAATTCATAAGGGTCATACAATTCAGCAATGGAAATTTCTGCTGACGAGGTCATGTACATAGTACGCACATGGCCTGAATCAGTTACCATTCTTATCAGATAGTCACATTTCATAAGTATTAAAACTTGGGTTTTCATTGAGAAATAATAACTACTCACACTAATGTGGTGCGTTAACAGTGTTGCGGTTTTATTATTTCATGTTAATTTTATATTTACTTGTCTTTGTCACACAGCGAAAATAAAATCAAGCGGGTTTTCCTCTAGATTTAGTAGCTGTTTTCTTTCGTTAGTAAAAATGAAATCCAGCTTATAAATGCATTTTAAGCTTGATTATCTCTGGATTGAGTATGTATTTGTGGTTTTTCAGCGGGATTACCTGTAGAATTGGCGGCGGGTTTCATTTGTTAGCCACCTCTAGACTGTGTTGTAAAATTATAAAATCTAGCCATGGTTGGTTTTTAGCGGGAATACCTCTAGTTTTACACTTGTTGAACTTGCGTTTCTTTCCCAAGTTGATTTTCTAATGTTTGTGTTGTACTTAGAGATCAGTACGTTAATTAATTACTTTGCTCACAGAAATACTGTAAGTTAATAAACAAATATTAAAATTAAGACATTGCATGTCATTTAAGTCGTTTAACGAGACACTTGAATTTATTGCCTGTTGCAATGATCAGCTATCAAATGTGCAGTAAACTTGGAAAGTCTTTTAAAACATTTTGAGTTCCTTTAACTGCTTGCACACTTGGAAAATAGACATTTAATTGTTTAGATTGTGGAAATATTTAAATTTTGTTTTCATAATAAAACGTCACAAAGACTACAGAACAAGCGGGGAGGTGCAGGTGGCAGTGAGAGAGGCAAAAGGCAAGAGGCCCACCCACCAAAAAGCGCTAATATTGCTCTTGGCTGCCATTTTGCCTACGCGCTCCAAAAACAAGTGTCACTGTGTGCCACTATGGCGGCTGTGATTGCGTGTTGGTGTGTGTTCGTGCCTGTGTGTATGAACAATACCTAGCAATTGTTATTATTAACAGCGCAACGCCCCCGCCCCCACACCCTATGTTCACGAACACTTTTTGCTTACCTTTGAGTTGCTTGTTCTCGATGGCTGCTTATAGTGGTTGTCGTCGTTATTGCTGTTGTTGTTACGGCTATTTCTGAGCTGAACTGAACTGCTGCCGTGGAATGCGCAATAATCGTTTTCACGTTAACTTTCTATGCTTTCTTACGTTTTTCGATTTATTTTACACTGCGCCCGCACATTGTGGTTCGTGTTGTATTTATTGTGTTGGTGTAATCACTATTTTCCAATTGGATTTTTGTTTATTTCCTACACTAACTGGAATGGGAGAGGTAGCCATTGAAAATGCAATTGCTTGATTTTCGTTTGTTTCACGTTGAATATTGGTTTCGTTTGACCTTGCACTTGGCACTCTTTTAGTATATCAACCGGACAGTTGCTTTGGCACACAGCAATTCTTAATTTTCAGCGAATGAGCCAAAATTGGCTTAAAAAAATATTTTGGGAGCCTTCTCAAAACACAGAGGCAGCCGCGTTGCCAGCCCAATTCAACAAAAAAACTGAAAGCTTAACATCTGACTGTTAGTAACATTAAAGTCTGTTGCTTTACAGAAACTATCGGCAAGTACAATTGTTAAACAGCCATCGGTATTTTAAAAATTGAGAAAGTAACAAAATAACTGCCATTGGCCTCGTATTTTATCGGCTGTCTTCGTTATCGCTTAATACTGTTGTCTTTATTAGTCAAACAATTTTTGTAATTAGTATTAATAGTTAATATTGAATCGATATACAAAATATCGATAATACATGTATCAGTGTTGGCGCGATAACATGTGATATTAAACTGTTGCAACTATATTTTCGCGCGAATTGTTTTTGCTTATTTAAAAGATACTTTTGTTTAAAATGCTAATATCTTATTAGTTAAAGATGGTGACACTAGTGTACGTTCCATTTGGGAATTTCCAATGCTTGTGTACTCTTGGCGCTTAACAATAAATTCGCCAATCTGGTCAGCAGGAGTAACATATAAGGTAATATCTGCACCGCGACAAAGGGGATAAATCTGGCAACAATTTGCCACAAGGAACCAGAATCGCGCAAACGAAAAAGGCAGATGACGGCCATACCATTGCACATGGCTAAAATGCTATAGAATATATCACGACGATCAGTCCAAAGAGTCTCACAGTTTGACCCAATAACGCAAAGCATCAAAAGCATCGGAACACACAATTTCATTGCGATTACAAGCGAATTAATGAATGTTGAATAATATCCAAATTCAGGAATTTCCATGAGTAAGTGAAAATTGTCTATATCTGCAACGTCTCCAATGATAAAAAATGAGTAGAAAATGTACATTAGAATGTACGTAGCGATTGTCTGCTGTCGATTAATGGGATTCTTCGTTTTCAGTGCCAGTTGCAGCTCCAATGCTAAGAGCTGGATAACTACCGCCTCGTACGATGTGGACAGCAGTGCGTACAGAGTGCTTAAGTTGTAGATGACAATCTCAATGGCTTGTCCACATCGTGGATAAAATATATAACTCACATATGCTCTGGCAATCAAATGCAAGATTCGTGGTCTTGAACTGCACAAGACATGTACGATTGCCAAGAGCGTAGCACTGCTATTACAAACCAGATTCATTCTGTTGGGATTTCGTTGTCCGCCGAAAGCGATTGGTCGTGAAAGTGTCAATAGAATGCTGACGGTGAAGAAACCTCGATGATAGTACCCCAGCGACGATGGAAACCAACTAATAGATGTCAATGCACAGACCACAACCATCCACATGTATGCCCCTCGCGTCCGTTGCCGGATAACAGTCCAATTTTGGAAAAATGCAAAGCCTAAGTAACAAAGAGCTATGTAGCGACGATCGGAGAAGCCCGTGAGACAGCACAAGGACCACAACAAAGGCAGATAGGGGAATAATTTGGCACTTTTTTCGTGTGCATTCAACGCCAATTTCCAAATGCATCCTGGTAGCAAAAGAAATCCACAGACAATCCATGGTACACGCTGTAGTACTTCAAACATAATTATCACTAGGATTATTAAATGGACCAGCATTTTGGCTACCATCAGCTGCCGATTGCCTTTGGTGTCTGTCACGGACACGGGAAAATGACAACGTAAATGATGCTGCCAACCCAGGTAGCCCAAAGCAGCTGCTAGTCGTAGTACTCGTCGATAGTAGTGGTCATAATACTCGATGCACTGCAGCAGCACGGGCATCATATTGCTGCTGTACTCTTTGAGAGTTACGAAGCGCTTCTGAAGCCACAGCAGATTACCACTGTACACAAATTTGTTCAATTGCTGTAAATTCATCCAATGACCGTTCAGATAACTAAAAAGTAAGCCACGCGAATGCAGCTCCAATTTGTGCTTCGCAAGCGTCACCAACTGTAGGGCATTGTTAAACAATGCATGTGATTCGTAGGCATCACTGGCATTCAATAGATCCACAGGTAACTGCCCACGGTTTCCCACAGGAGGTGGCATTCCGAGCAAGGTGCTTATCAGCGGAGCAAACTGTATCGGTTCCAAGACGTGTAGTGGCAGACGCTTCATTTCATTCCAGGCCACAAATGTGCGTCCTAAGGTGGATTGTTTGCTAGAAACACCGGCGCCCCAAACAACGAAAGGATTTTCTATATTCTCTTTTTCACGACCACCAACTGAACCTTCAAAGATACAATTAATGCATTCGAATTGAAGCTGGAGTTTTTGGATCTTACCTCTTGTTACCTTCGTATTGGGAAGAGAGAGCAACAGATAAGCTGTGCGTTTATTGGGAAATGTCTGCTCGAAGCGCTGGTAAGTTCTCCAGATGCCATACTGAATAAAGTTAAGCTGATCACGATATATTTGCTTTCCAGTTGCCTTAGTTAACCCCGACAAATGCACGACTAGGAGCTGGCCATTACCATTCTCCAATCGTAGCGATTCAGAGTTCATAAAGCTGTCCACCGCATCAAATACCTGTAAGTTTTTTGTAGTGATCGTTTTAATATTTTTGGCTCCATTGATCGTCATGGAGTTCAAATCGTCAGTTGATCCCCAAACATAACTGAGCGTGCTCCTATTGAAGAGGGTGTCAGCATCGTTCCACATCCAGTTGTCGAAAACATTTGACGGGTTCTTATCGATTCCAGAAAACAAAGTCTTCTTTACCGATTTGCTTTGGGTGTATTTCTTAGTATGAACTATGCCAACTTGACCCTGATGCAGAAATATTTTACTTAGTTCTTCGACATTACTGCAGCGGTTTTCAAAGAATGACTTTGCACTCAGACCGTCAACGAGAAACACAATCAGACGATCGGCGGGTGCAGGCTTCATCAGCATTTGCTGCGGTTCCAAGCCACGAGCCACATTGGACTGAAAATAGATGACGTAAACGGAACACAAGAGCAGTAACTGCATTGCGAATATATATGCCAGATGCCACATTATTATTATATTAGAAATAGTTAAGAAACTTGACTCATTTACTAGAAAAACAGTTGGGTTGAGCCTACTTTGATTCGTTTAAAATTGATAGACAGCAAAATTTAATTCTCGTGATTAGTTTATAATTAAAATCAAAAGTTTGCTAATTATTGTTTGCCAAAAAGAATTTTTGAACATACGAGAGCTAAGTTATAAAATGGTTTAGTGAAAAATTGATTAAAGTTACCTCAAATCCTGTCACTCTAAAGATACATTTTTTCTGTCATCCCAAGCAAGCTTGGAATTTTGAAAACCCGTGCTATGATTTCAGTTCGACTCAAACATCAACATAAAACACACATAATTACAGACTCAGACTAGTTTTAGTTATTTTATCAAAAAACCTAAAATGTGGAAACTTTTTGCACTTTTTGTGCACATTTTAATGGTCGGATATGTATCGAAGATATATTTTCAGTCCACTATATTGAATGGTATTCTACCGCAAGCAACACACTTGGATTTGGCTTTAAAGCCACCAGCGGATCGTCTTGTCGTCTTTATTACCGATGGATTCCGGGCAGAGTCGTTTTTCCGACAGAACTGCAGCGCAATGCCAAGTCTACAGAAGATCTTATTAAACGAGGGTTTGGCAGGTGTGTCACGCACTTGTGCACCCACCCAATCGCGTCCCGGGCACATTGCCATCTTCGGTGGCTTCAACGAGGATCCGTCGGCTGCATTGAACAACTTTCAGAAAAATCCATCGACTTTCGACACAGTTTTCAATCACACCGCCAGCACCTGGGGCTGGGGCGGCAGACCAGTGATGTCTATTTTCAATGATTTGGTTAGTCAGAGCGGGAAAGTCCATTTTGAGATGTACACAATGAATGAGGAATTGAGAATCTATGGAGCGGATAATTGGGTCTTCAATAAAGTACGTAAGTTTTTGTCCTCCGGGGAGAACGTGAAGATCGTCAAGGAGAGATTGCCATCCATGTTCTTTATCTATCTCGGTGATCTGGATCTGGCTGGGCATTCAGCTAAGCCCAACAGCGCTGAATATCTGAAAATACTAAATAATACACAATCCGGAATAGGTGAGATGTACGAACTATTTGAGCGTACGTTCAAGGACAAGCGAACCGTGTATTTAATGACATCAGATCATGGCATAACTGATTCGGGTAAGTGGCTATGTCTAGGGAGGTAATCTACTCGCTTATTAACATTTCACTGTATTGCAGGTGCCCACGGAGGCAATAGTCCGCTGGAGGTTGAGCTACCGTTTGTTCTATGGGGCGCTGGAATCAAACGAATGGCGCCCAACGCAGGACAAACCTTTGCAGTTGGTGAAAACGGTGTACAACTGCCACTGCATGAACTGGATCAAGTACAAATGGCACCACTGATGTCTGCTCTCATAGGCCTACCGCCGCCCGTTAATAACATTGCCACATTGCCTTTGGGCTATCTAAACGTCAGTGCCGAACACGAGGCGAAGGCATTCCATTTAAATGGTTTACAGCTGTTGGCACAGGTGGAGCGTATGCAGCAGCTACATCAGCGGGATCGTATAACCGATTGGCTGCCCATTTACGAGAGACTCGATAAGCGGCGTATACAAAGCTATAAACAAGAATTCGAGCGACTAATCAAGCTCAACTGCATTCACGAGGCAATACAGTGTACTCAGGATTTGATTCGACTGGCTACAGAATGTCTGGATTACTATAGGGATTACTATCGCATTCCATTGTATTTAGCATGCATGGGCACATATGCGGGCTGGTTCTATTTCCTGGTGGTCAAACAGGCGCGTCCATCAAACGCTGCCAAACAGGATTGGATTTCCGTACCCATAATCTTGCTCCTTCTACTCGAAGTGCTGCTGGCTGTAATGTTCTACTTGCATAACATACCCTTCTGGACTAGCTTCTATTTGCTGGCACCATTGCCCATCTGGATGATAGCATTGCGGGAACGTGGTCTGCACAGCAAGTTTGTAGAATCGCCGCTTATACAGCTGGCATGGATTGTAGGAACGGCTGCATTGCTCATATCCACCACCCATTATCGGGAGCTCGCTACCTTGGGCTATGTCGTTGTGGTATTGGCCAACAATTGGAAAGCATTCACCAGGCCCTCTGTGAAGTTTTTCCTGTGGATTGTACTAGTGGCTGCTCTGACTATATTCTCTTTGGTGCGTCCCAGTTTGGGTTACCAAAACAAGAGTTTACTGTTTTTGAGCATGGTATTGACCTTGCTACGTCCCCTGCTTCTGGGTGAGAATCATGCTTGGCGAGTGTGGATCAGCAATAGCCTTGCTTTACTGCTTGCGGGATACATTGTGCAGCGCCTGCTATCTGATAAACCTGTCTGCCAGTGGCTTTATGGCATGGCATGGTGCTATATGATCTATGCCCTGGTCTCTATACCTTATAGTAAAACGAACAAGCCACGAACTCGTATCCAGCTTGTCATGTTTAATCTGAGCGTGATTTATACACTCCTGAGCCTTTCGTACGAGTCGATCTTTATGCAAGTGCTCTGCACGGAATTCCTCCTGGGCGTTGATGTACACGAGGAAAGCAAGAAGCGTGAGGAGGACAGCGAGAGCGAAAGTGACGAGGCGGATAAGCCAGCCCAGGGTATGACCTCGGTCCAGCACATTGTGAACAACTATCGCTATGCTCTGATAACTCTATTTTATGCATATTTCTCACTCATTGGCACGGGAAATCTGCCAGAAATCAACTCTTTCGATCCGGACACGGCTCGTGTCTTTGTGAAGGAGTTATCGCAGCTTACGATTGGAGCACTTATTGTACTGAAGATGTTTATACCGAATCTAATCATCATGACCACCATGTATGCCTTTTGCGCCAAGGCACGACAGAATATTCGCGGCATATTCATCTGTCTGTTCCTCATCTGTGATGCCATGTGTCTCTACTTCTTCTTCTTTGTACGCAACACTGGCTCTTGGAGCGGAGTTCGCGATTCAATCTCAAATTTGCTAATTGCGCACGGTCTTCCCATCCTATTGATTGTCTTCTCGTGGGTGCCCAAGCAGTTTCTCGGCGCCATTCCGATTACTATGCTGCCCATGCTTCGCTGGAATACTGATGTCCATCTCTCCCAACCTGGTCAGAGCGTGGCTTAAACATGCGTCCAACGTGTGTCAGTAGAAAGTTTAAAAAATTCATGTTATTAAATGCATATAAAACAAATTGTTTTCATGTTTTATTTATTAATTTCAGTTTCTTAAGTACAAAATTACACTGTGACCCTATTCTGTTTTTGATTTCTGTGATTCCATGTGTGCCTGAAAAGGAATAAATCAATTTAGTTCCGTTTTGGATTATATACTTTTTTTCTTACCTTCTCAGCCACCTTCAGAAGACTCTCGAAGGTGCTCTTCCCCGTTTCCATGACCATGCTGTGGAAGATCTTTGAGTCGCATTCGGTCAACAGCTCATAGGGAGAACCAAACTCCACCAGCTGTCCTGCATCCATGACTATCACCTTGTCCGAATCCATAATTGTATTAAGGCGATGGGCGATAGTCAGAACTGTACATTCCCTGAACTTGCTCCTAATGGTGGCCTGTATGAGGGCATCTGTCTGTGGGTCCACATTAGCTGTGGCTTCGTCCATCACCAGAACCCGATTTTCCCGAAGAATAGCACGTGCGAGACACACCAGTTGTCTCTGACCCACACTGAAGTTGGTTCCACCCTCGGAGATAGTGCTCTGTAGTCCACTGGGAAGTTCGCTAATTACTGGCTTTAGCTTGACCTCCTCCAAAGCGTCCCACAACTTGGCATCGGAGTACTCGTCAAAGGGATCGAGATTGTAGCGCATGCTTCCTGAGAATAGCACCGGTTCCTGGGGTATAATGGAGATCTTGCTGCGCAGATCATGTAGTCCCAGTTCATTGGTATCACGGCTATCAATGATGATGGAGCCTTCGTTGTAGGAAAGGCGGAAGAGGGCGTTAATGAGTGATGATTTTCCGGCTCCAGTGCGTCCCACGATTCCGACCTTTTCCATAGGCTTGATTTCGAAGTTAAGGGACTTAAGGACGTATTTCGACTGGGGATCAGGAAAGTAGCGCAGACTAAGATCGTCGGCCACAATTCTTCCCTCTTCTGGCCACGTGACTGGTGGTTTCTTATCGGGCTTCGAATCGAACTCTCCCTCTGGCTCGATCTCGTCGTACTCGAGAACACGCTCAACTGCAGTCATAGTGGTGTCCAATTCCGCAGATTGTGTCATTCCGAACTGGACCATGCCCGCCAAGCTCATGGCCTGTGTTATGGCGAGACCAACTTCACCAGAATTCGTGGGTGGATTAATAAAGTAGTTAAGTACAATACAAATGGTGTACGATGCGCAAAAGAAGTCGACATAGTAACCAAAGGCTCGACTAGTGGACAGGAAGGTGTAGAAACTAGAGCTGTGCAGATCCTGAAGATTATCAAATTCCGCAATGAGTGTCTTCTGTGCTCCCATTGCTCGGATCGTGGGCAGACCATTGAGAGTAGCGCTCAGGTGAGAGTAGATTGGAGATCTGGACACAGCTTCCAGACGTTTGACATCTCTGGATGTCTTTAAGTAGAACTCCCGAATATAATAGAATATTATTCCCAATATGAAGGTAAGAATCAGGTAATAAGGATTCGTAATGCAGATGACAACAATAACACCGGCCAGAGTAAGGAAAATCTGCATGACATCCAGCATAATTGTTGGTAGGATTTCATCCAGTTGACCGAGATCTTTTGAGAATCGATTTAATATACGACCCGAGGGATTTGTATTAAAGAAGTACATTGCCGCTTTGGTGATGCCACGGAACATGGCATTGTGTAAGTTTGTGGAGCTCCGTCTTGCCATCGAATAGAAAATAATGGGACGTGCAATGCAGAGTATGATTGAAGCAACATTCAGCGCTGTAAAGTAGTAAATGTCCGTTGGATCGTTCATACCCGCCGCATTATTGTTCTTGTTAACCCTTTAGATAAGAAGAAGCCCGTTATCAAAATGATAATGATATCAGATAGATAATTTAAATGACTTACCAATAGGACAGGAAATAATCCGAGCACGAAATTACAACTTGCGTGCCAATGCATATAACTATCAAGGATAGTATTAAAAACCAACCACTGCCTGCAGCAAAGTATTCCTTGTAGAGACCCAGACCAATCTTGCCCTCAACCCGAGTCTCCTGCGGGGTCATTGGAGCATCTTGAACAATGGAATCGGCAAAGGAAGTAAGTGAGGTAAAGCTGTCCGTTCTTGAGGTCTGACGACTGGTACTGGTACATCTTTTGCGTGAGGTCATGCTGTGACGGTCCAAAGCATCGCCACCATCACTCACATTATCGTCCATCACTTGCTCTTTGACATTAGGATCAGACAATAGTTGAGCAAAGTCTAAGCCACTTTTCTTCATATTTGCAAAGGTTCCCATTGCGCTGATTTTGCCCTTATCCATTATGACAATAAGATCAGCTTGTTCCAGAAACTGCAACTGGTGTGTCACCAATATAACTAGTTCGTTCCTTAGATACCCTTTCATGCACTGATCAAACAGATCACGACCCACATGAGTGTCCACTGCGCTGAGAGGATCGTCCAACAAATAGATGTCTGCCCGGCGGTACACAGCTCTCGCCAAGCTGATACGCGCCTTTTGTCCTCCAGAGAGTGATGCACCCCTTTCGCCCACGATCGTCTTATCTCCTTGGGGAAGTAGCTCAAAGTCACGTTCCAGTGCACACTTCTTGACAACTGTGCGATAACGATGCTTGTCCAGGGTCATTCCAAAAAGAATATTTTCTCTGACTGTTCCCGTGAAGAGCCAAGGCTCCTGAGTGGCAAATGAGATGGTTCCATTGACATCAAGGCTGCCCTGGTCAGCAGGAAGCTCACCAAGTATCGACTGAATCAAACTAGACTTGCCAGCGCCCACAGGACCAACGACAGCTATCAGCTGTCGACGTCCCAGTTTCAGATTAATATTGTCTAAAGTATTCTCTGTTGATTTGGAGTCCCACTTGGCATGGAACTTCTTAAATTCTACAAGATTATCTTCCTTGTCCTTGGCCTTCAACACATCTCCATTGGTTTGTTTGATTGTTGAGCCATTCTCCTTATCATACGACGTGCCAATAAGATTTGGTTTATCACAGATTTGAGCTACTTTGGTCTCCTCGCGATGCATGAAGGTTTCCAAACGCTTGATAGAAACTAGAATCTCGGCCAGACTGGTAATACCCATTGGAAAGAAGTTGGTTACGGCTCTTTGCAGCAGATTGTAATAGGCAGTGATGAAAAAGGCCTGTCCGGCCGTTAAAACGTTTCCCAGCAGCACGAAACCCACCAAACTGACAAAGGTGAACATGCGGGACAATGAAATTCCAAAAGCAATAAGTATGCCACGAATATAGTTGACCTTCTTGATGCAATTCATCTCCTTGCGACGAGCGAGTTCTACCAATTTTCCAAATGGTTTCTCCCACGCATACATTTTGATCACCTGAATGCCGGAAATGATCTCGTTCATCATCCTGACACGCTCATCTGTGCGCATCGCCGTTAGAAGACGCAGTACCGAGGTCTTCTTAGCTAGATACGCTTGCAGGGGCAAAAAGAGTAGCATCAAAGCTACACCAAACAGGCAGGCCAATCCAATCTAAAATGCGAAATTAAAAAAGGTTATAAGTGTAAAAAAAAGATTGGCTTCTATCCAACTGTACCTTTCCATACATAAAAAAGGTAACCACAGCTAATTCCAATGGTGCTAACCAAACGAAATGCACAATGAGCAGGATTTGATCGAAACGTCCCACATCATTGGACAGCAGATTCACCACCTGACCCACAGATGTATCCCCCAGGGCTGTGCGACTCAAACGTAAGGATTTGCGATACATTAAACTGCAGAGGGCGACTCGTATTTTCATGCCGAGATGCAATTGGCCAAGTAAGTACGGATGTCCCGTGATAACTGTAAGAAGGCAGCACGCTATGAGACCAGCCGCATAGAGTTGTGCTTTCACAGGATCAGTATCTTCGCCGGAAAAGTAAACCATAATGCCATATAAAAAGATGGGTTGGGTGAATCTAAAATAAATTAATCACATGTCAGTTAAACAATACCAAATAATATTACACAAAGAATTAAATTTACTTGGTTATAAACTCTCTGACACCCAGAAGTAGTCCAGTGCCAAATAGATGCCAACCAAAAACCGAAAGCACAACGCGTAAGAGTCGAGGTAGCTTCTGTTGTGCAGATCGTGTTTCTACTTCCTTGTCCCATGCTGCGCACAATCGATCACCAAGTGTTTCTGTTAATTATAAAATGAATTTATTTATTTATTCGTTCAAGTGCCGATGACTGTAATCGATAAATCGAATATCGAACTAAGAATCGAACAATGTCAGTGTAAAACAACTAGTTCATTTGTTCAAGGATCAGTTACTTTTACATTTCTAAGTGTTGTGAAATAGAATGGAAGGTACTGCCAAAAAAAAATCAGTGTACTCACCGGATTTGTGTTCCTTCAGCGGTCGGTATAAATCTTGTTGCTCCAAGGTTTTCTTTCGACCCTTTAACAATACGGGAAAAGCAAAGCTGTGTCACAGTTGTAAAGATAAGACAGATATTAATAAAGAGCAGATAAGAAAAGAACAAATACGAAATTATGGTCGAAATGAATCCGATGTGTGGATGACACGCACAAACCAAAACATTATTCTATTTCGTCACACGATCAGCAGCGCTCAAACTCACTGCTGTCCACAATTGTTTCCCTATGTTTGTGTACCATATCAGTTACTGAGGTCTATTACTCATTTCTTATACCCAAGTAATTCCTCAATTATATCACTTATACTTTAATAAGATACCAAACACATTTTCATGAAGTTTTTCTATCTAATTTCACCTTGCTAGATAAGTTATCAAGAAACTGGTTTCAGTTTTGCATATCATCGTTGCGCAGATAATGTCTTCATTGTCTATAGACTTCAATTATCTTGGATAGCTGATTAAATGACTTGGATATATGGTCATATTTGCGTTTTCAGTCATCCCCAATCATTAAAAATATATTTAATTGCCGGTTTTTGCAGCGTCAGAAAAATCTAAGATGACTTACCAGAACATGAGTTCCGAAATTGGGTTACTTCGCTCCCGCGGATTTTCGGGGAACTCGTCTGCTTTCAACGATTGCATATTTAATTTTTTAACTTTTTGCCTATATACACGCTTATCAAAAATACACAACAAAAACTATTTGTCCACTGATTAATTACCGGAAAGTGGAAACACATAAGTATATAATTAAGTACACAAAATCAATTAAGATCAGAGTTGGAGTTCTTCTCTAATTATAGTTTAAGTTTCTTTGCTCTGAAAGAGACAATTGCATTTATGCTCTCAAAAGCACGTTTCTTTTCTTTTTTTTATAAAATTTTTCCACGGTGCCGTCTGGCAGCTGTGTTTACAACAGTGATGCTGCTGAAATATATTTTATCACTTATAAACACTGATCAATACACATAAGTCTCACAATTAAGGAACTTTTTTTTAAAGTCCAACACAAGTCTACGCAATCAACTGTTTCCCGATTCTTTCATGTATTTAAATGCCTTCGAAATATATATGCTACGAAACTGAAATTTTTCGATCTCCGTTCATGCTCAGCTGTTTCTCCACTGAACGGAGAACACGTTCTAAATCACAGCTGACCACTGCTCGCTATTTATGCGTGCTGTTGGAGCAAAGCTAAGCAGACAACTGTTGCTCAGAGCTTTTGCTCTCTGAGATAGTACTTGAGTTCTGTAAGAGCTTTTATTGAGAGCTTTTCAAATGTTATCGTTGTTGGTTTTACCAGCGTTTTCTAGCACTGTTTTACTTGTAACTTGTGTAAATATTGTAGTACAACTTAAAACATTTACATACATTTGTATATCTTATCTTTATTATCAGCCGGGATATACGTTAAAGTCGGTGTTTGTGTGTATACAAAAAACGTCACATTATAATCTATTTTTCACAACTAATTAACGTTCGTATGTTACAGTGAAATTTGCTACTTTAATGAGATGTGACAGAAGTAGTAGACAATAATCAATGAATCGAAAGCTTCTCTGTGATTGATTACAAATGCAAAAACATTTGTTTAACACTTGCTATCATAAGCTTTGCATACTAAGCTACAAAAAATGTAAATTAAGTTTTAAATGCTGGACTTTATTAATTATAACTTGTCCCAAACTTCTAATTTGGTGGAACAAACACTTTTAAGTTTTTGTGATTCCAAGTGCGCCTGAAAATGGATAAATCGAATTAGTAATTATAAGGATTGAATAACTTTGGACATACATTCTCTGCCACCTTCAGAAGACTGTCAAAGTTGCTCTTCCCCGTTTCCATAACCATGTTGTAGAAGATCTTTGAATCGCACTCGGTCAACAGCTCATAGGGAGAACCAAACTCCACGAGCTGTCCTGCATCCATTACCATCACCTTGTCCGAATCCATAATCGTATTTAGGCGATGGGCGATAGTCAGAACTGTACATTCCCTGAACTTGCTCCTAATGGTGGCCTGTATAAGCGCATCTGTCTGTGGATCCACATTTGCCGTGGCCTCGTCCATTACTAGAACCCGATTCTCCCGAAGAATAGCTCGTGCAAGACACACCAGTTGTCTTTGACCCACACTGAAGTTGGTTCCACCCTCGGAGATAGTGCTCTGTAGTCCACTTGGAAGTTCTGTAATCACTGGTTTTAGCTTGACCTCCTCCAGAGCGTCCCACAACTTGGCATCGGAGTATTCCTCGAAGGGATCGAGATTGTAGCGCATGCTTCCTGAGAACAGTACTGGTTCCTGGGGTATAATGGAGATCTTGCTGCGCAGATCATGTAGTCCTAGTTCATTGGTATCGCGGCTATCAATGATGATGGAGCCTTCGTTGTAGGAAAGGCGGAAGAGGGCATTAATGAGTGAGGATTTTCCAGCTCCTGTGCGACCCACAATTCCGACCTTTTCCATAGGTTTGATCTCGAAGTTGAGGGACTTGAGGACGTACTTCGACTGAGGATCAGGAAAGTAGCGAAGACTTAGATCGTCGGCCACAATTTGTCCATGCTCAGGCCAAGTGATAGGCGGTTTCTTTGTGGGCGGAGACTCGAACTCTCCCTCTGGTTCAATCTCATCGTATTCAACGACTCGTTCAACGGCTGTCATGGTATTCTCCAGCTCGGCAGATTGACGGAATCCCCACTGTACCATTCCAGTCATACCCATGGCTTGGGTAATGGCAAGTCCCACCTCGCCTGAATTCTCTGGGGGATTGATAAAGTAGTTGAGAATAATGACCACAATGTAAAGGGAGCAAAAGAGATCCAAATAATATCCAAAGGCTCGATTAGTAGCCAGGAAGGTGTAGTAGCCGGAACTGTGAATATCCTGCAGATTATCGAACTCGGCGATAAGAGTTTTTTGAGCTCCAAGTGCTCGGATCGTAGGAAGACCACTGAGAGAAGCGCTGAGGTGAGAGTAGATTGGAGATCTAGCCACTGCTTCCAGTCTTTTGACATCTCGGGATGTCTTAAGATAGAATTCCCTTATGTAGTAGAAGATGATGCCCAGTCCAAGAGTCAACAGTATATAGTATGGATTGGTTATGCAGATAACAATGATAATGCCCGCCATGGTAAGGAAGATCTGGACCACATCCATTAGTATGGTCGGCAACAGTTCATCTATTTGTCCCAGATCTTTTGAGAACCTGTTCAGTATCCTGCCCGAAGGATTCGTGTTGAAGAAGTACATAGCCGCCCTAGTGATGCCTCGAAACATGGCATTGTGGAGTTTTGTGGAGCTTCGCAAGGCCAACTTGTAGAAGAGCAATGTGCGGACCAAGGTTAAGATGATCACAGCCAGGTTAAAGGAGGTAAAGTAGTAAATATCGACTGGATCCGTATCCGTGCTCGTAGATTTTTTATTTTTGTCAACCCTAAGAATAAAACTTTGCATTGATTTTAATGGATGGTATTAGAAGTATAACTCACCAGTGAGCCAGAAAAATATCAGCACCGGAACTTACGACCTGGGTACTTAGGTAGAAAATCACTACTAAGCCTATGGCGAACCATCCGCTGCCAGCGGTTAAATATTCCGCATAGAGTCCCAAGCCGATCTTGCCTTTGACACGTGATTCCTGCTGAGCCATTGGCATTTCTTGATCAATGGAGTCGGCTTTAGAACTATTGGACTTTATGCTGTCTGTTCGGGATAACTGACGACTGCTACTAATGCGGCGCTTTCGTGGTATCGAATTTTCAGGATCTAAGACGTCATCAGTATCACTTTCATCATCTGTTTCTTCTTCCGTTTTGTTAGGATCCGATAAAAGCTGGGCAAAGTCCAAGCCACTGCGCTTCATACTTGAATAGGTTCCCATGGCACTGATCTTTCCCTTCTCCATTATGACAATTAGATCGGCTTGTTCCAGGAACTGTAGTTGATGGGTCACCAAGATGACCAGTTCTCCTCTAAGATATCCCTTCATGCACTGGTCAAATAAATGTTTACCCACATGGGTGTCCACTGCGCTGAGAGGATCGTCCAGTAGGTAAATGTCTGCACGGCGGTAAACAGCTCTGGCCAAGCTTATGCGAGCCTTCTGACCTCCGGAGAGGGAAGCTCCTCTTTCTCCTACAATAGTCTTATCTCCTTGGGGAAGTAGCTCAAAGTCACGTTCTAGTGCACACTTTTTGACCACTGTGCGGTACCGATGCTTGTCCAGGGTTAATCCGAAGAGGATGTTCTCCCTGACGGTTCCCGTGAAGAGCCAAGGCTCTTGGGAGGCATAGGAAAATCTGCCATTAACCTTTACGCTGCCCTTGTCAGCGGGCAGCTCTCCGAGAATGGATTGGATGAGACTGGACTTGCCTGCACCCACGGGACCAATGACAGCCACTAGTTGTCGTCGTCCCAGTTTAAGATTTATATCGTCCACGGTGTAACCCTGTCCTTGGTTGTCCCATTTCGCATGAAACTGGTTAAATTCCACTAGAGTCTCCTGATTACCTTCGGCCATTGGGAGAACCGGATCGGTTATGCTGGGTTGAGTCTCCTCACGAAGCAGAAAGGTTTCCAGTCGCTTTATGGACACCGAAAGCTCAGCGGCTTGCGATATACTCATTGGAAAGAAATTAGTAACCGTTCGCTGTAGCAGACTGAAGAAGGCTGTGATGAAGAATGCTTCTCCAGCTCCTAATTTGTGTCCCAGAAGGACAAAGCCGACCAAACTGGCAAATGTAAAGGTGCGAGAAAGACATGATCCGAAGGCAATGAGCATACCTCGAATATTGTTGATTTTCACAATGAATTTCATTTCCTTCTGCCGAACACTCTCAATCAACTTGGCAAAGGGTTTCTCCCAAGCATACATTTTAATTACCTGAATGCCCGAAATGATCTCGTTCATCATCCGAACACGTTCATCTGTGCGAACCGCAGTGAGCAGTCGAAGGGCCAATGTTCTCTTGGCAAGAGCTGCTTGAAAAGGCGTGAATATCAACATGAGGACAATCCCAAAAAGGCTCGAGACTCCAATCTACAAAAAGGCAGTAAAATTAAATAACTTTAAATTCCTACTCTCGTCTCGTAAACTCTTTACCTTTTCATACATGAGGTAGGTTATGAGGATCAGCTGAAGTGGTCCCAGCCATATGTAGTGTATATTGGCTAGGACGAAATCAAAGCGTCCCACATCGTTGGACATTAGATTCACCACCTGACCTATGGATGTATCAGACAGAGCACTGTGACTTAATCGCAGGGCTTTCCGATAGATCATGCTGCAAAGAGCGACGCGCATTTTCATCGCTAAATGCATTATTCCGAGCATACAAGGATGTCCGGTTAGAACTGTGAACACAGAGGCAGTGATAAGACAGCCCGCATAGATGTATGCCTTGATGGGATCGTTATCCGTTCCCGAAAAGTATGCCATAACACCAAACAGGCAAATAGGTTGAGTGACCCTAAAAGAAAGTATTTGATTAGATGAAGCGACTAAGATCTATGTAAGTAAAGCACACCTTGTTAGCAGCTCTTTGCCTGTCAGTAGCACTCCGGTAATAAATAAGTGAAGCCCAAAAACGCGCATGACAACGCGGCCCAGACGCGGTGGTTTCTTTTGAGCTTTCCTCCGGGCTACCTCCTCATCCCAAGCCGCGCACAGGCGATCACCAAGTGTATCTGGATTATTTAAATATGTTAAGTTCTACACTTGCTCATGTAATGTTTTGGTTAAACTCACCTGATTTGTGCTCTTTTAGTGGTCTGTAAAGATCTGTTTGATCCAGTGTCTTTTTCTGGCCTTTGAGTAGCACGGGCAGGACAAAGCTTCATGATTGTATTTGATTTTTTTATTTATACGGAAAGAAGGTTAATATAACAATATTTACATATACTATCAATATAAATACAAGATTAACCAAAGAAAGATCGTTAAAAGCGTTTAGGATGCAAACCTCATAAAGCCAAAGTATTAAAAATATAAAGAGGAAGCTTAAGTTTATGTGAAATAAAATAAAAGTTAATAGTACTCTGATGAAATTTTTGAATATTCTATCTAAATTATAATTTTTACAACCTCTTTTGTGTTAGTATAATCAAAAACGATCAAAGCGGATTATAAAATTTAAACTTGCGTTTCTAGTAAAAAAATTATCACTAAGATACAATTTTATGCCTGTTCATTTTTCATATATTACCAATTAAATAATGGCATATTATCCGTACAGCATGTAATCATTTTTGCTATGAATTTAAATAATTGCACGAATACAAATTGTTTCCTCTATCAACCAATTACAATTCACCAAGACTAGAGCTTTTTTTTAATCAACAATAAGCGAGTTTCAAGCTTTGGAGAAAGCTGAAACTCGCTGTGTAGACTTACCAGAACATGAGCTCCGAAATCGGGTTACTACGTTCGCGGGGATTTTCGGGCAGTTCGTCGGCCTTTAGTGCATTCATTGTTGCTATTGTTGCTTTTATTCACTTGCAGCAAAAATAGATTATGAGCAAATAAATTGAATTTACTGTCGAGATAAAACTATCAAACACATTTGGGCAGTTATAAACTTTGGTTAAATTTAATTAAGAGTGTTTTGGACTCTGCTTTACTTTAAGCGAATTTACACAGAAAAACTGTGCACTTTCCACTGTGCCAGAGATGCTGCGTCAAGATCACTTACAACCTGTTCAAAGGCGGTGTAAATAAAGTAAGAAAAGCTCACTGATAACACACAACACGTTCTTTGCTGTGATATTGAAAGTCAATTTCATCATGCGTTGAAATAACAGCAGACAGCAGAAGTTTCAATTATTTAACACAGCTTCAATTAACTTTAACTCACAAACTTAATTGGCCACAACTCACAGTCAGCTGTTTACAATCCACGAGCTGAACTAGTTCTAACACTGAACTGACCTGTTGCGTTGCTTTTGGCAGAAAATGAATGAACACAGCTGTTGCTCTTTGGTACGGTACATTTCGATGCCCTTACGTGGGGTACTGTACACTTGACTGAAGCATATGTAACACATACCGCAAAATATCAAAAGCTGAAAGTAGTAAACTTTCATTTATAAAATTTATGTTTTATATTTATTTTTGTATTAAAATAATAACTATAATTGAATACATTTTAAGTAAAATAAATTTAATTAAAAATTTAATGGCAATCTACACTATTTGATAAACGGGCAGAAGAAGCAGTTAAGTTATATACATTTTTAGACACTGACTTTCATTTTATAGCTCCTTGCTAAGAAAGTGTATATAATCGTCGACAAAGCCCAAAATCCAACGCTTATCTTATCGCCACATATTTATATAGGCGTTTTACTAGCACTGTCCACTATCTAATCAATTTACGGTTTGTCATTAGAATTATTTAGATAATTACAACATTTTGGTAATCAGATGAAATAAGTCAAAGCAAGAAAATCTCCAGCAGCTTGACAACAGTAGCATCAAAAAGGTAATTAATTAGAGTAAAATTACACTTGGTTTAAGTTTTATTTATTTATTCAAAATTTGTTATAAGCTTGTATTAAATTCTTAACTTCATAGAAATAATACTTTAAGTATCAAATAAAGAGGAGACTCATCTGTCAGCATTGAAGAATAATCTCCATGCGACATTTGCTTAAAGCTAATCTAGTCAATGAGGATTCGTTGTTATTCCTAGGCAGTTTTAAGTTTCACTGATTCCAAGTGGGCCTGAAAATAAATAAATCAAATTAGTCCAGATCAGGATTATCTTAACTTGAACACACCTTTTCTGCCACTTTAAGTAGACTGTCGAAATTGCTTTTGCCCGTTTCCATGACCATGCTGTGGAAGATCTTTGAATCGCACTCGGTCAACAGCTCATAGGGAGAACCAAACTCCACGAGCTGCCCTGCATCCATGACTATCACCTTATCCGAATCCATAATTGTATTAAGACGATGGGCGATAGTCAGTACTGTACATTCCCTGAACTTGCTCCTAATGGTGGCCTGTATGAGCGCATCAGTCTGTGGGTCCACATTAGCCGTGGCTTCGTCCATCACCAGAACCCGATTCTCCCGAAGAATAGCACGTGCGAGACACACCAGTTGTCTTTGACCCACACTGAAGTTGGTTCCACCCTCGGAGATAGTGCTCTGTAGTCCACTTGGAAGTTCTGTAATTACTGGCTTTAGCTTGACCTCCTCCAGAGCATCCCACAACTTGGCATCGGAGTATTCCTCAAAGGGATCCAGGTTATAACGCATGCTTCCTGAGAATAGCACCGGTTCCTGGGGTATAATGGAGATCTTGCTGCGCAGATCATGTAGTCCCAGTTCATTGGTATCGCGGCTATCAATGATGATGGAGCCTTCGTTGTAGGAAAGGCGGAAGAGGGCATTAATGAGTGATGATTTTCCGGCTCCAGTGCGTCCCACAATTCCGATTTTTTCCATGGGTTTGATCTCGAAGTTGAGAGACTTGAGGACGTATTTCGACTGGGGATCAGGGAAGTAGCGAAGACTCAGATCGTCGGCCACAATTTTGCCCTGCTCTGGCCAAGTGACGGGAGGTTTCTTTGCGGGCTGGGATTCGTACTCTCCCTCAGGCTCAATCTCGTCGTATTCAACGACTCGTTCAACGGCTGTCATGGTATTCTCCAGCTCGGCAGATTGACGGAATCCCCACTGTACCATTCCAGTCATACCCATGGCTTGGGTAATGGCGAGTCCCACCTCGCCTGAATTCTCTGGGGGATTAATAAAGTAGTTGAGAATAATGACCACAATGTAAAGGGAGCAAAAGAGATCCAAATAATATCCAAAGGCTCGATTAGTGGCCAGGAAGGTGTAGTAGCCGGAACTGTGAATATCCTGCAGATTGTCAAACTCGGCGATAAGAGTTTTTTGAGCTCCGAGTGCTCGGATCGTAGGAAGACCACTAAGAGAAGCGCTGAGGTGGGAGTAGATTGGAGATCTAGCCACTGCCTCCAGTCTTTTGACATCTCGGGATGTCTTCAGATAGAATTCCCGAATGTAGTAGAAGATGATACCCAGTCCAAGTGTCAACAGCATATAGTAAGGATTTGTTATGCAGATGACGACAATGATGCCTGCCATGACAAGGAAGATCTGAACTACATCCAGCATAACGGTCGGTAATAGTTCATCTATTTGTCCCAGATCCTTTGAGAACCTGTTCAGTATCCTGCCCGAAGGATTCGTGTTAAAGAAGTACATAGCCGCCCTAGTGATGCCTCGGAACATGGCATTATGGAGTTTTGTGGAGCTTCGCATGGCCAACTTGTAGAAGAGCAATGTGCGGACCAAGGTGAAGACGATCACAGCCAGGTTAAGGGAGGTGAAGTAGTAAATATCGACTGGATCCGATGAGCTCGTGGCATTTCTGTTCTTGTCAACCCTGGAATTGGAGAAATGTTTGAGTAATTAAACCTCTTTTAAGAAAGAGCTGATCACTCACCAATAGGAGAGAAAAACATCGGCTGCCGAGCCCACAATCTGTGTTCCTAGGCAAAGGAAGGCCATGAAGATAAGCATGAGCCAACTGCTGCCAGCCGTGAGGTATTCTTTGTAGAGAGCCAAGGTGATTTTACCCTCCACTCGGGTTTCCTGCGGAGCCATGGCTACTTCCTTAGCCGAGTCCGCCAAAGAGGACAACGAGGTAAAGCTTTCGTTTCGAGAGGCCCGTCGACTGGACTTACTACCTCGTCTGCTGCTTGAGGCCACGCTCAATCGATCCCAAATATCGCCAGCCTCGCTGTCATTGCCATCTAGCGCAGCCTCATCTTTGTTGGGGTTGGTCAAGAGCTGGGCAAAGTCCAAGCCACTGCGCTTCATACTTGAATAGGTTCCCATGGCACTGATTTTTCCCTTCTCCATTATGACAATGAGATCGGCTTGTTCCAAGAACTGTAGCTGATGGGTCACCAGAATGACCAGCTCGCTTTTAAGATATCCCTTCATACACTGGTCAAACAAATGTTTACCCACATGGGTGTCCACTGCGCTGAGAGGGTCGTCAAGTAGGTAAATGTCTGCCCGGCGGTAAACAGCTCTGGCCAAGCTTATGCGAGCCTTCTGTCCTCCGGAGAGTGAAGCTCCTCTTTCTCCTACGATGGTCTTATCTCCTTGGGGAAGTAGCTCAAAGTCACGTTCTAGTGCACACTTTTTGATCACTGTGCGGTAGCGATGCTTATCCAGGGTTAATCCGAAGAGAATGTTCTCCCTGACGGTTCCCGTGAAGAGCCAAGGCTCTTGGGAGGCATAGGAAAATCTGCCATTAACCTTTACGCTGCCCTTGTCAGCGGGCAGCTCTCCGAGAATGGATTGGATGAGACTGGACTTGCCTGCACCCACGGGACCAATGACAGCCACGAGTTGTCGTCGCTTCAGTTTCAGGTTAATATCGTCTAGTGTGTTGTCAACGATATTAGGATTCCATTTGGCGCTGAATTGACTGAACTCCACCAGAGACTGCTCACTGCTGACATCTCCGTTGGCACTACTTGTCGGGGAGTCTTCTTCCTTAACGCTATGAGCATCGGATGCATTCATTGCAATTGATTTGTCTATAATCTGGGTCTCCTCGCGATGCATAAAGGTCTGCAGACGCTTGATGGACACCATGAGTTCGGCGAACTGTGAGATTCCTTGGGGAAAGAACATGGTCACCGATCGTCTCAATATGTTGTAGTTGGCGGTGATGAAGAAGGCCTTCTCTGCGTTCAAAATGTTTCCAAGCAGAACGTAGCCCACCAGACTCATGAAGGTGAAGATGCGTGAGAGGAACATGGCAAAGGATATGAGTATTCCACGTATGTAGTTCACTTGTTTAATGCAGCTCATCTCTTTGCACCGGGTTATCTCTATGAGTTTGCCAAAAGGCTTCTCCCAGGCATACATTTTGATCACCTGAATGCCGGAAATGATCTCGTTCATCATCCGAACGCGCTCGTCAGTGCGCAGGGCAGTACTTAGACGCAGCACCGACGTCTTCTTGCCCAAATAGGCTTGAAGGGGCAGAAAGAGCAGCATCACAGCTACGCCAAAAAGGGAGGAAATTCCTATCTAAGAGACATCAGAATTAGTCATGGATTCAGACTGGAATTCAGTTGCTACTCACCTGTTCGTACATGAAGTACGTGACTACAATCAGTTCCAAGGGGGCCACCCACAAGTAGTGTATATTGATCAGCACAGTATCGAAGCGTCCCACATCGTTGGAGAGCAGATTCACCACCTGACCGACTGTCGTGTCTCCCAGCGCAGTTCTGCTCAGGCGCAAGGCCTTGCGATATATCAAACTGCAGAGAGCGACGCGCATCTTCATGCCCAGATGGAGTAGATTTAGCATGTAGGGATGTCCCCAGGCTACTGTGAGTATGGAGGCCGCGACGAGACCAGCAGCATACAGCTGTGCCTTACCCAAACTAGGATCATCCTTCACAAAGTAGGACATGATTCCAAAGAGGCAAATAGGTTGCGTGATTCTGAAGGATCAAAAGAAGAGATTTTGGCATAATCCAAAGTTAAATTGGATTTTCTAGAGATATTTACTTGGTCAAAAACTCTTGTGCCACCAATAGGAATCCCGATAGAAATAGATGCCAGCCAAACACTCGCAGGATAACACGCAATAGCCGAGGTGGAAGATTTTGAGCCGATCTGGCAGCGACTTCCGCATCCCAAGCCGCACAGAGCCGATCACCAAGTGCATCTGCAGGTAAGTCAAGCTGATTACAGATACAATAATGATTACTTGTAGTATAACTCACCTGACTTGTGTTTCTTCAGGGGTCGATAGAGGTCCGTCTGCTCCAGTGTTTTCCCCCGACCCTTGAACAGAACGGGCATGGCAAAGCTACAATTTATATTAATAGATAGAAGAATCAGGTAAAGATAACATGAAATTTAGCAGAAAGACACATACAATAATATTATGAAAACAAAGTAATTAAGGCTACGTGAGTTTCATGGCATGTACACTGATAAAAATGGAGGTGTTCGAAATCATAAAAATGTTGAGAACTAAATTAATGTACTCCCTAAAATTAGTTTTGTATCTTTAATAAAAATCTGTTAAAATGATAAAGTTACTTTATGGTGTTATAAAAACATGTTCTTACTTTTGGTCTGACTATAATCAAGATATGCTCTCGAGATTGCGAGACTTTATGGTCTTCAAGTTTGTAAGATAAAAAATCTTCAACAATATGATGTAACAACTTAAACTAACCGTGTAAATTACTATCTACAGTGAGTTAATATCTATATTTTAACCGGTCTCTTTGGGCTAGAAATGGGCGGGGTTTGCTAAGGTTCGTAAGACTCATTGATAGCAAATATTATGCGAGGGCTTTATTAGCACCTTGACAAAGATAAAATTCAACGGAACGAGGAGTATATGAGTATGTGTACATTATATAATATGATCGTAAGTATGCGTTGGGTTTCCGCAAGTCATCTTGATTTCATATTAAATCAATGACAATTTGCATTAGATTTATTAATGAATAAGTTTTGCCACACAATCGTTTTTTATTACAGCTCATATTTGGTTTCAGAGCGAAATTAAAGTTGCCTTAAGTGTCAATCAATTAAAATAACTTGAAATTATATACGCAAATCAACATGAACGAAGCTACATATATAAATATATATTTATGTAAATGTATGTTGAATTCTATGGGTACAGCTCTGGAGCGTTAACCATGTAAATTAAACGACCCATTGAACATAATAATAATAATGAACTCGTTGCAGTGGTCACGATTCTGCTATCTGTCCGCAATAGGCAAAGAATCGAATGGGAGGCAATGATATGGTATCAATTGGAGGCTTATATGGACATTGACTTACCAAAACATCATTTCCGACAAACAATTTGTCCGCTCGACCGGATTCTCCGGCAGCTCATCGGCCTTTAATGACTGCATATTGATCTTTAGATATTGCTTTAATTGTTTTATTTGTTTCACTTAGTTTAATTAGTCTGTGTACGTAATTTTATAGTACTTTTATTTATAGATTGAACGCTTAGTTACATGAGATTTCGTCGTGATCCGCAGAGTTTGGTTGACTTTTTTGAAAGCGGCTTCATTAGCACCCAAGTGGGTTGCGGACACGCGCTTGTTGTTAATATAATTAATATTATTTAGGCATAAAAATTTTTATATTTTATAGCCACATTTGGTTGAAACAATTCACTTGAAATTTTCCACTCACGCACATAATATTCTAATATCGAATATTTGCATCTTTCGAAAACGTTCCAAAGTACATTCTGATAAAACTCGCTTTCACTTATCCCGAGTTTTCTTTTATTTGTTTTATTTTCAAGTTAGTTTTTAATTGATTTGTAAAAATTCTGCGGCGAGAGAATTGTGCAAGTCCCAAAACTGTATTTCATCACTGGAATATTATTTACATACACATTAAAACAGACACCAGAGCGTTAATAGATAATGAATTTAATTTTTATTGTGTTTTGTTGTATTTGCAACAGCAACACGTTTGGAGGTCAACTTTAACACAATTTTTATTCTCCGCGCCCAGAGCACACGATGTTGACGCCGCGATCGCCGAAAACGTTCTAATGCTTAGCTCTCCGGCTCGCATTGTTTTAGGGGAATCAAAAAACAATTGTTTGCCATTTACTCTCCAGAGAGCTTTCGCTCACTCAACTTCGTTTTGTTTGCGTGCGAGAATATCAGTGATAAGCGTCACAATCGCTCTTTTCTTCTCTCGCTCTTCTTCGAACACTGACTCTCTTTCGCACACGCGCTCTGTAGCTGCTCTTGTAAATTTGCGTACAACATTTGTTGATTTGATCGGATTTGTTTACCGGCCATACGATAACACCTGCCGGTACACTCTCTGGCGTGATTGACACTTGAGTTTTATAATCAGTCATGTACCCTGTTAATGTTTACAATATTATAATGAATAAACAAATTTTCTTGGCATTACCTGTATCGATATTTTAAGTATCATTATAATATCAAAGTATGTGAGAAAGAGTTTTTACTGGAAGAAAAAAAATTGTGAAATAAACAATACATGTATTATTAACTATACGAATCAAATCACCAAACAAACGATAAAACTTATGAAATTAGTATGATTTAATATATTTAAAAATAAACTGGAACTGAACTGCTTTGTTATAAGTGGTTCGGCTCCTGGCTAAGCGAGCAGTGCAGCAAAGTGGACTGCTTTAATGTCAAGCAAGTGGCCGCACTCTTTTTGAAAGCTCGTACAAATTCTATCAGTCTGGTAACAATGAAATAAATTCAAATGCACGTTGATTTTTGATTTTTCAAATTTAGTAATATTATCAGAGTAATTATTCTTCGTACTCTGAGGTTTACCTGTTTCTGACTCTTTAGAAAATGAAAAATTATTGAATTTATATCAATTTTCAGAAACAGTAAATTACTCGCAATAAAAACAGACCCATTTTAGTTTCTGCAAAATAATACGTTCTACTAAAATTCTTTAAACGAGTGAAAATCAATTAAATACTTATTAACGTATAACTGAGTGTTGCAAGTTAAATTTCAATTTGATAGAATTTTAGAATTCGGAAATTCTTTGACTTTAAAAACTCATATGTAATTCTTTGTTTGAATTTCATGAAATGGATATGGGGCACTTGAAAACGACAATTGAATTAATGAGATAAGAAAGCAGGCAAATCATTCAGTGGAAACGGCAAATAATGCCATAAGAACTCAGTGTAAAATTGCATTCGGCTGCCTTTTATGGAACGCTATAATGGTCGATTAGATTGCTCGCACAATGTCGCATGTTCATATTCAAAAGACCCTAAGTGTACATACGTGTGTTTATATTATTAAGAGGGATGTGTATATATAAAGGTACATATATTAAAAGGTTGCAAAGCATACACATATACTTATGTGGGCGTTGTCCCGGAGATAACGACACTACTCGAAAGCATGTGCTGAAAGAATCTCCCACGGTGTCAGTGGTTTTGGGAGTGCCAAATTTGTATTTGGTCCCTTAAGAAGAGGTGCTACTGTACTAAATACAGTTATTGCATCAATGGACGCCCGTCACTTGAACTTGCGTTTCACACAGCAAAGTGCTGGATTGATATGTATATGTATTACAATGTATGTATGTGTGCACACTTACACTCTTAAGATCGGCGTGTTTGAATCAATTAAAGTGCAAGAGAATGATCGTGAAATGACGTGCGGGGTGGAACAACTCGTATTATTTTTTATGGTTAATGGAATAAAATCTAAATGAACGCCTTGAATTTAAACGAAGAAATTAAATCAAATAAGGTGAAAAGCGATTATTAAACGGTTTTAAATATGCGCGCAACTATCGATTATTTAAAATGTTACACGAAATGCTTGGTAATACCGAATATATTTCCCCTTGTGCTCATAAACAGTTTTATGCACAGACAATTTATATACAATTCTTATTGTTTGCAGTATAAATATAATATATGCCTTTCCACCTATATTAGTTGTAAATTGATATCAATGTAGTTATATATCGATATTGCATATGCGAAACTATCATAAATCTTTAAATGCTGGAGCACAAGCTCTTACTTACTGCCTCTCTCACTCTCACAAAAGTGGAGAGCAAGCTTTTGTGGAAGTTTATGCATCTGGCAACGCTGAGCGCGAGTATAAAAGCAGTGCGATGGCGTGTTCTCTCACCAGTCGATTAGCGTTCGCTTGTGTAGGCATCAAATTCTCGTTGAGCTTTAAAAAATCAAAACCAATTTGTTTAAAATGGCATTCATTGGCAAGAAGTACAAACTGGACAAGTCCGAGAACTTCGATGAGTACATGAAGGAATTGGGTAAGTGGCATAACTAGGATATTACATGGGGGAATTAACAAAGTGTGTTACGTATTTGGGCACATGTCAATTAAGAAGTTGACAGATGGAGAGAAAGAAAGAGAGACGGAAAAAGAGAGTGTGAATTCTGAATTTGAGGGAATGAAATCACAGCCGGCCGGCATTTTTTTTTTGCAGATGTGCAAAAAGAAAGATGAAAATACCCAAAAGGAAAAGAGAACACGAAAAACGTGGTTACTACTGCATAGTTTTTGATTTTTTTGGGAGACTGTAGGTGCCACTCCACTTTCCACTTTGGGTCAGCGTACAATGTTAACGGTACAGGTGAAAAACTCGCCAATGCCTTGAATGCTTATGGGGTAATTAAACTTAAAAAGTAATTAAACTAATTCCTGTACTTTGGACACCAGCACATGGCTTGTCTTAATTATCTGACTACATAGTATAGTTTCCCAAATAATAGACGGCGCTTAGTCATTGCAGCAGGTGTGTTGACAGTTAGAAGCGATTTTTAGTTTGTTTATAACAAAAAACAAAATTATTTATGTATTTATGTGCGAATCCGCGAACTTTGGACGTATGTTCAGATTTGTGAGTATCGGCAGATGGTGTAATTATACAATCTGTTGGATGGTGTATTGTAATAATAGTCCAATGTCTAGGCACTGTCGGGGAATTTGGAAATTCGATTCAATTTGATTCGATTCGATGCGATTATTTGCGGTCTTTTGCGGTTTTGAATCTAATACTGAACTATAATTCCTGCATAACTGAGGCATTCGGGGTGGGAAGGTTTCAGTTTTCATTCTGTATATCCGACATTTTCAAGGTGGTTTAAGATTACCGATTTAAAGTGCAACACCTCAAACTATGTACTCATTTTAATCAGCACTATCTTGATTGCTTGCTGTACTTATGACTATATGGAGAATACAAATCTCAATACATATAAATGTGATAAACTGTTTCGGGCATTATATTATTTATTGATGATAGTGGCGTTTTTGCGATTGCGATAGCGATTTTTGCACTTTGCACCTTATCAGTAACCGTATAGCAACAATGACCGTGATAATACCGAATCCTAATCTATGCGAAAAGAAATGAAAAGTACACATACATCTATATAGTATATATATTTGGAGATAGTTGCACACAGCTGAAAAGGTTCCCAAACTGACAGACTGACAAACTGACTGATATGCAAGTGGGAACTTATCGAACCGAAAGCACTTGACCAAAAGTCAGACCACTTAAGAAACATTCATAAATACATAATTGAACATAATTGATTTGTCTGTTTCCATTTTCTGGTCAACAAGGGGCAAAGTAACAGTATACACACTATATATATAAATATATGTATTTATAATTTTATATATATTTGTGTTTGTATTGCGATAAGCTTGTCGGTTGCATTTGCGGTGCGGGTCTGATCGTTTGCTATATTTAGGCTGACCAATTCAATTGATAAGTACGGATGCTGCCCGTGCCCCAATCTCCTGTTACCCCGTAACTGTTAACCTTGGGTCTGCGGTCTGCGACGATTCGCTCCCTCTGGTCACTCGGGAACTTCATAATTCATCTTTATTATTTCAATTAAATATACAATTTGATTTGCATTGTGTGCAGGTCTTCAACTTTGACTGACTAATTCAATTAGCAGCGTTCCAAATCTTTAATATATCTACATATATTTTTAAAAAAGACGCTATATGACATGATTTATGGTTTCTTCCTTTTTCAGGCGTTGGCATGGTGCTGCGCAAAATGGGCAACACTGTCAGCCCCACTGTGGAGGTTACCAAGGATGGTGATACCTACACCATGACCACCACATCCACGTTCAAGACCTCTGCGATCAGCTTCAAGCTGGGCGAGGAGTTCGATGAGGAGACTCTTGATGGCCGCAAGGTCAAGAGCGTGATCACCCTCGACGGCAACAAGCTGATACAGGAGCAGAAGGGCGACAAGCCATCGACCATTGTCCGTGAGTTCACCGACAATGAGCTGACCACCGTAAGTGCTATCTGTCTATACCCTATAATTCTATATATTAATCGATTGTATTCCCTTTTAGACTCTGACCATTGGCGCCGTCAAGAGCGTGCGTATCTACAAGGCGGCTTAAGCGAGTCCACACTACCGTCATGACTGAATTATTAAAAACTGTCTATGAACCGTATAATTCCCAGTTTAGTAATATTGTTATTGATTAACATTTAATGAAAGAACTGCACTTTAATTCTAATGTTTATAAGTAAACACGGGCATGCGATCATACATACTCTTTATGTATGGTCTTGTGCTCGTACATGACATGAAAGATTTCAAAATGCATTTGAATAAAACTATTAATTCGCTTTAATTCTAACGATTTTGGTTTAATGGCTGGTAAATGATATCTGCCCTTAGCGGCACTCTTGATTGATTTCATCTCGATTTACGACGTTATTATTTAGTATATATCGCCGATATCGTGGGAATGACTAGTTTTTCGTGATGCATCACAAGATCACGCTTTTGGTTAAGTTCATTAAAAACTATTGGCTTTAATGAAATGGAAACCAAACCCATGTATAATCAGAAGTACTGTAGTGAGTCAACTACTTGATAATGTTTTCTAACCTTTAGAACCATTTTTATCTATTACAAACACTTTCATTGTTAAAGCTACAAAATTAAATGAGGCTTAAACTTTAAACCGTATTATCTAAAGTGGACCATAAACGGCTGAAGTGCTATCTGACTGATATCATACACCGATCTTAACGAAACTTAATCAGCACATTTAGTATAATAATAATTGCATGTTCAGTTAGTAAAATCGAACAATAATCTGATAGAACTTTGTTCCCGGATTTCCAAACTTCCCACACTTTAGACTCATTTGATTCCTGTCGGGCAAATCAAAAATATTTTATGAGCCACTGCAGTTCGCTTAATGCAGAGTTCACTGTACTATTCGCCAATTGTCGAGCCCCCACGCACTATATTACTCAACTGCTATACATCAGCATCTGTATGTGTGTGTGGGTGGGTGACTCGGTGTCTCAGGCATGCGCAGATCAGGCAATGCAGAGCAGCTGCCGTGCGAGTTAAAAGGAATAACATTCGATTTAGTTAACACTCAGAGTTTGCCGGTTCCAGTTAGCACAGAGGTGCAGTGTTATCACATTTACATGGCCGTTGATTAATTTGACAGGTTGGTTAATTAAATGGCTTATAAATATAAAGCGTTATAAAATGATAAAACTACTATCGATTCGGTGAATAAATAATACGTGTACTATGTGTAGTTGTAATTTTAACGTGGCCCAGTAAGCGTTTTGATAACACATATTAACTTAGGTAGGTATATGTATGTGTGGTACGTACTTTAATCGTTGCCTGTGTGCGTGCTGCGTAGTTGTTTTAGTGACGTAAGAAAAATGTTGTTGTCTACTTTGCGGCTGCTTCAAAGTTTACAAAACTCGTTCCACAATAATTTTGTGCGGTTAGCGTTCATTCGCTTTAACTACAGACGCGTGAGCAGGGGCGCGTGAGCTTTTCCAGCAGAAAAAGCTTTTGCTGTGCCAAACGGGTTTTAGCTTACTAAGAGACTGAGATCTTTTTGTTGTTGTCTTTTTCTGCCGCGTCGTCAAATAAATCCAGTATCACGCCATCGCCGTTACTTTTTGCTCTTCGTCGGCACTCGCTCCCTCTCACTCTCGCACGCGCGCTCTTGCGCCTTACTCTTGCTCTTGCTGTGCTTGGTGTGTCTGGCTCTCCGTGCTTGATCTTGATGGAGAAGCAGTTGGTTGTTTACAAATGTGCTGCCTATTTGAATACGTTCGCTTTCTCTGCGATTGGAAATTGGAATCGGAATTGGAATTTGTTTCATAGCATGAAAACAGTTGACTCGCTGCCCTAGCCGCGATCGCGTCGCTGTCGCATTCCAACCAGCTCGGCAAACAAACCAAAGAGATTAGCAAAATTTACTCAATTTTGTATTAAATTAAAACGTAACTACAATTAAGTGAGTAAATTTACACACTGCATTCATAACTGACGTGTTTCCAATTAGAACGTCCCATTAAAGACGTTGCAGTTTTCCAATTTGAACAAAACCAATTGACAAAACATATGTGTGTGCGTAAGCGTACGATTGCGTGTGCATGTGTTTGTGTGTGTGTGTACACTTCCAGTAAAAAGTTATCACAAACTTTTGCTTATCTTTATCGCAACAAACTCAAACACGTTTGTAAATATTTAATGTATAAATTTTATAATTCCACATAAATAATTATATGTAGTGCTAATTCCATAATAAATTTTTGCATTATGCTGAAATTATATAATCATTTCAAGTGGCCGAAGACTTAAGAGAATTCGGTTCGGCTCTTTTAAAAGTTAATACAGAAAGAAACTATTCAATTCAATGCATTATCAACCGATCTTAAGTACAGAAACTTGTACGAGTGTGTGTGTGAGTGTTTGTGCGAGTGTTTGTGTGTGTATTACAAACAGTCTGTGACAAAATTTCACTTATACATAGTTTTTTTTGCTTGAACTTTGATTTCGGTGCGATAAAAATCTAGTCTTGTCGTGAAACAAGTAGTTGGACCCTAGAGATTAGCCGTAGCCCTAACCAAACTTTATAGGAATTTGGAAATATATATACCATGTACTATATATACTCTGATATACATATGTCTGATAGTGTTATGCATTCAACAGGTTGCATAATTTGCAGCGTAAACAATTTAGTTTTCGTTTCTACTGTGCCCTCTTTTTCTTGAACTTCAAAATACATAAATTCGTCGTTTTTGGAAAACAAAAGTATTTTTAACCACACACACACACTCACACCTTATCACACACACACACACACTTAGAAGGCAGGTGCGCCTTGTTTGTTTGACAAGAGACTCCCACATGCCTTAAATTTTCTATTTATAACAACAATAATTGAAATTAGACAATTATTCACCTATCTACACATAAATTTTTAAGTTACTACTACTTTTTTATGAAATGCTACCAAATTACCATGTACAGCACGAAATGGACAGACAGAATTTGGTCACACTCCTCAGTCCGTACAAGTCGCGTCCATGGATGCTACAAAATGGCGCCGCGGCGGCTGCAGGCGGCGGTGGCAGCAAGGGTTTGAAGGGTATCATTGCCGGCGGTATAACCGGTGGCATCGAGATCTGCATCACATATCCCACCGAGTACGTGAAGACACAGCTGCAGCTGGACGAGAAGGGTGTCAACAAGAAGTACAATGGAATTGCGGATTGTGTGAAGAAAACTGTCGCAACTAACGGTTTCTTTGGCCTCTACCGTGGTCTCAGTGTCCTTCTTTACGGCAGCATACCCAAGTCGGCTACCAGGTAAGTGGATTGTCAACTGTATCGCTCAGCCCATTTTGATCACATTCTCTCTGATCTGCAGGTTTGGTGCCTTTGAGTTTATGCGATCTCACATCAGCGACTCCAAGGGACAGTTGAGCGCGGGAGGCAAACTGCTGTGCGGCCTGGGCGCTGGTGTCTGTGAGGCCATCTTGGCGGTGACACCCATGGAGACTATTAAGGTGAAGTTTATCAACGATCAGCGCAGTCCGAATCCCAAGTTCAAGGGATTTGCTCATGGCGTTGGCCAGATTGTCAAGGCAGAGGGCATTAGTGGCATCTACAAGGGTCTGACGCCGACCATACTGAAGCAGGGCTCCAATCAAGCCATACGCTTCTTTGTCGTCGAGTCACTCAAGGATTTGTATAAGGTGGGAGAACTGAGTTTCAATTGAAACGTGAACTAATTGGCGATTCCTTCTTCAGGGCGATGATCTGAACAAACCCGTGCCCAAATTGATGGTAGGCGTGTTTGGTGCCATCGCTGGAGCTGCCTCGGTGTTTGGCAACACACCGTTGGATGTGATCAAGACTAGAATGCAGGGCCTGGAGGCGGCCAAGTACAAGAACACAGCGGATTGTGCGGTACAGATACTTAAAAACGAGGGATTCCCAGCGTTCTACAAGGGCACGGTGCCAAGGTTAGGTCGCGTCTGTCTGGACGTGGCGATAACATTCATGATCTACGACTCCTTTATGGATCTGTTCAACAAGGTCTGGAAGGATTAGGTTAAACGTCTAGAATTACATACCGCTCTGTGCATGTTACCTTGATCCAATTTTGACCTAGTCAACTGTTGCTATAGTTGATAATACGATTCACTGACACACAAACACTTAGATACTGCAGATGGATTCCATGATAGCATTTTTTTTTGGTATTACGTTTTTTGCGTATAACAAATTGTATGTCGTAGTGCATTAAAAATTGATTTGTATATAGTCTTTAATGTTTTAAATCTGAGTAACGTGTAAACTAAATCAATAAATAATTATAATGTGTTTCAAGTGCTGAATACCTTTAACTTTTCCCTAAATCAACAAAATAATCATTTTTATAAATCAACATTTTATTTAGTTTCTTAGTTTAAACACGAATATGTTGGAGCTTTCACATAAAGTCCGTTACGAAGTCTGCTGAGTGACATAGCCATCAGCTTCAAATGGTGACCGTTGCTGCGCGCCACAATTCAAAAGTGAAATCGTACAGCTTTTGTCAGCATGACAGTTTTATTACGCTACTATTTAGAGTGTAGATTATAAGCTTGCACCGTTAGTAAAGAGATTTGTGTATGAACTAAACTAAAGTTAGTTAGTTAGCGTATCACGTTTAGCGGAATGGAGCCATGCTTGCTGCCCAATATGCCAGCCAGCTTCTCGTCCAGCGGCGAGCTTAGCTCCTGCCAAATGCATTTGCCAATCAGCGAGATTTCTTCGAGCGCTGGCCTGAAGGCCACTAGGAGATTCAGGCAAATGCCATCGGTGAGCTCCTCGGTAGAGGGCAAATGCTCCATGCTCAGCAGACCGTGTGGTCTATGTTGCGGCAACTCCGCACCAAAGATCTCAATCATAAACTTGCGTAGCGTTGAGTGTAAACTGCGATTTGGATGCATCTCGACCGTGGGAAAATGATGTGCATTCTTCTCGCTAATAAGTATGTTCATCGAGTTGCTGGCCCGCTTCCGCGCCACTGCCAGCACGCGCAGATAGTTCCGCTTGTGTGGATGACGTGTGGGCAGCACATTACTATGCCACACAGGCTGACGCACTGTGCCGTCATTTGGATTCGCTTTGCTGTGCTGATGGTGGGCACGTCCAATTTCAATGATATTCAGTATGTCGTTGGCACGTAGCGGCACATCCTTGGGATTGGGCAGCCAGAGTGCCTGTATGGACTCGGCATCCGCCTCTGCCGGTGTCTTTAGTCGTCCGCCTGTAATCCGTCCTGTTAGCACAAAACGAAACCACGAGCCACCTGCCGATTCAACGGCTAGCAGCGTTGTCATCTCCGCATTGAGACCCGTTTCCTCGAACAGCTCACGTGCCGCTGCCTCTGTTATAGATTCACCATGCTCCATGCGTCCCGCGGGCAGATACCATTTACCTGTATTTAGGTAAAGTTGAAGAACATGTTTAAACGGTAACGACTTGTGGGAACTGTTACTCACCTGCACAGCTTGGCTTGGCCTCCTCGATCATTAGCAGCTCGTCGTGCTCGTTGAACATGACACAGGCGACAATGTAGTTAATCGTCTGTCCGACTTTTGGCTCAAAGTCTGATGACGATGATGGCTGCACCCCTTGCGCCTCCGCAGTGGCATTCTGCTCTTTGAGCGAGAAATCACACAGCTCTGTCGTTATGTCGCCCAGATCTTTGCCATTTAGTATGCAACGCACTTTCTCCTCAATCGAAGTCATCTTTTAGTTTTTTGTTGAATTGAAATAAACAAATACACGCGTTGGCCTGCTTCAAAATACTATACCTAATGTGAAAGTAGTTGCATTAGATTATTTTCACTAATTATTGGCAATCAAAGCACTTACGTTTACGCACAAAAATTGACTGCGTCTGTGGACCCTGTAGTCGATTTGAATGTGTCTAACAAATGACTCAATATGAGAAACATGCTCGACTGCCAGAGTTATGCATAGTTTCAGCTTATATGCAAATTACGAATTCTTTTTGCGTTATCGGGTTTAGACGCGCGCAAGAGAGCCGAGAACCGAGAATCGAAACGAACTCAAGAGTTGGCAAGATGTGACTGTTTCTGCTCCATTGTCGCATTTGGCCAGGCCAATAAAACGGCATAGACGTTGGCCAACTGTTGTTATTGCTGTTACTGTTGTTGTTGTTGTTGTTGCTAAAACCGCTCACAGGTGCTTAGTAGTCTGCTAACAACACACACGACCAGCTAACGCTGTTGGCCTGTATTTTTTTCTATTGATATTCGTCGAATAGATGTCAAAAAAAGCCGCAAGACTGGTTTTACACCATCTGGTGAAAGTGCATTGGAATTCCTGTTGCTGCTGCTGCCAGTTGTATTATTTTCTTTTATTATCTAACACATAACATTGTTAATGCTTTTATTTACTTTAAATAAACACTTTAATGCATTTACTTTAAATAAACACTTCAATTTGTCAACTATTCGACTTTTGTAAATTTGTCTTTGCACAGCTGCGTGCTGTGGCCCGGTCTGGCAGCACTTCGCGTTTGTTTACAAATCTCAGGCAGTGTGACCGTAGCGTAGTAAGCACAAAAATACCACAATAGCAAATGAAACAAAAAGCTAGTATTTTAAACAGCTGTTTATATTGTGAATGACAGTGAAAATGTGGGTGCTGGAGAAGGGGGTGGCTCAAGCTGATTGCAGACACTTCTGCAAGGACTTTAAATTATGTTAACTTTCAGCGCGCGCGTGCCAAAAGAAGCAGCCACCTTTCGCCAATGACAACAACAATCATTCAATTTCAATTGAAAATTAGCTGGCAAACATCAAAAGGGCGTCACTTGTTTGATAGATTAATGCAATTTAAGTAGATAATGGGTATGTAAGCATTAGATTCCATTACCAACGCGACTGCCACTGGTATTGGTAAATGTATATGTATGTTTGTAAAGTTGTAGCTGGTGTGCGCAGAAAGCACTTCTGATTGCTAGCAATAAAATTTGAATGCGGAAATTTCATTGTTTACCCAAATCGATCATCATTAAAAGCGTTTCGCAGCCATTGCAAGTGCGAATTGCTCGTTTTCCACGGCGTATACTTAACGTATCCATCGAGAGGAGAATTCACATTGAAACATTGCTGGCATTATAGGTAATTCGGTTTCGTGTGGTCAGGGTGGAGGAGGGTTTGGTGGGGGGTTGGGGTGGCAAAGCAGCTTAAATGCTCGATGCGTTATTAGCTGAATGTTTCTTGTATTCAGCCACAACACATGGCTACATATAAACTCATATACGTATACGTGTGTGGGTGAGTGTGGGTGTGTTTGTGTGTTACATTTACATGCGTAAGCGCAAGCATATGTATGTAAGGCTTTGTCATTACATAGTTAATTTGTTTTAGTTGTTTTTTAATTTCCTTGGAGAGTCGCAAAACTCATAGATGCGCACATGTTACATGTGTGTGTCTCATCAATGTGTGTGTGCGCTAATGTACTAAGAGTGGGCTGACTGGAGTCTGGTAATAACGGCTAAAGTAAAATGCTGATAAAGTGGCGAATGTTGTGTGTGTGCGTGTGTATGGAATGCGTTGCGAATGTTCGGCGTGATGCGATGACAAGCAAAAGCGAACACAAAACGTTCATTTCCCACAAGCACCATTATTCGTTGAAACCCGTAAATTTTCTGAAAACGAACAGGCAGCAACATCAGTAGCAGCAGCAGAGCCAGCAGCAGCAGCAGCAGCAGCGCAGCAGCACCAACAGCAGCACCAAGGGAAACAATAACAAAAACAATAACGGCAGCAACAACAACAACAGCAAACAGCCGAGAGAAGCTGCTAAACACGAATATAATGTTTAAAATGTTTATTATGTGTGTGCAAGTGACGCGCGCTTCAGCTTTTGCATGGGATGACAGCACGACGCCAGCGAAAGCCAGACTCACACGCACACACTCACACTCCCACTCACACTCCCACTCCCACTCACACCCACACTCACACATACTTACGCACGCACGCATATGTTTCCTATATAACTGTATTACAGTGCAGTGTTGCCATTTCGGTGGTTTTGCCACTAGATTTTTAGTCTTTTTTGTTGTTGTTTTTTTATCTACTGGTAGCAAATAAAACTAGTAGCTCGAGTTGGTTGTTTTTGTGGTTTATTTGTTTAGCGAATTATTTTTGAAATCTCTTTTTTTCTAAATAAAGTTAAGCTTTGTTTTTTTTATAAATCAATTGTAGTTTTTTTTTGTATAAACTTTGATGTCTTTTTTTTGGTGGGCAGCACTGATAACTGTATGACATGCCAGCGCACACATTCGCAGTGTACTTATGGGTGGGTATATGGGTGTGAGTGTGTGTGTGTGTGTGTAAGTGTGTATTTTGGTTTTTGCCGGCAGCGACATTGACGCCGGATGTGAAACAAGTAGCCCAAATAACCCGCAATAAGCTTTTGTCACGATTAACAAGGCTTACGCAAATGTGTATGTCTCTCAGTGTGTGTGGGACAGGGAGAGGGGTGGTAGTGGGGGTGGGAGTGAGAGAGAGCTAGTGTAAATGTGCGTATGTGTGTGTATGTTTCACTGCGTTTCAGCGTGCGTGTGGTTGAGCATAATTACATGCACATTGCTCTGTGCTTGTGTGGGTGTGTGTGTGAATGAGCTCCTCTCTCGCTCTTTCCCACTAGCTGTGTGTGTGTGTGCGTGTGTCTTTGCCATATTTTAGATTAATGATGGCGTCGACTTGTATTAGGCAAATGAAGAAATCGACATCGACATGCGTTGTGGTGTATTGTGTTGCTGTGCGGTGCGGTGTGAAGAGCTGAGTGCGAATGGAGTGGGAGTTGGGGGGAGTAGGAGGAGGAGGCGGGGCTCTGTGTCTTGAACGTTCGCTCGCTGCGGTTTCTCGCAGCATTTCCGTTAACAAATTTGCCACAACAATAAGTGCATATCATTATGCTGATTTAAGTGGCAACTCGGCACGTAGCACCCTCCACACATCTATAGCAAGTTATTACGCGCACACCTGACCCGCGCCCACACACACACTCACATACACACGCACATTCATACACTAGCGTACACAAATAATATGTGTGTTGTGTTGCTATGAGTATGCATGCAAGTGGGTACATAAATCTTTGTTTAAAGACACATGCACAATGTAAGTTAAATTGGCAATAACGTGCTTCTTTCTTTTATACGCCAGCTACAGGCATACACAAACACACAGACACACACACACAGACACACCAACAGACGTACATAGGTAGAGCGAGACGTAGACATGCATATATAACGGCATAACGGTAACGGAACCTTGTTTGCAAGGAAGTAACAACCTGTTTTCACCCCATGTAGTGGGTTTCGCTTTTATGTGCGCCTCGACTCGCCACGCCACGCTACGCCACGCCACGCCTCGCCTCGACTCACCTTAACCCACCTGACTCCACCTTACCTTCACCTCTCGTCTCGTCTCCTTTTGCCTTGATCCTGCTCATCGCCTTGGTTAAGAACTGGTTCGGTTGTGGGCTCCAGTTTGCTGGCAAGATTGGAAAATGTACAGAGAGGCGGAGGGAAGGGTAGGGTAAGGCAAGCAAAGGTACGAAAGGTAAGGTAAAGGCATGGCAAGGTAAGGGAAGAAAAACGGGAATGTTGGGTACGTTTACTGGGCGTTTCTGTAGCTGCTGTTATGCTTTAATTATGCCCTTGTCAAAAGGTGGGTTTTTTTTTTGGGCCCGTTCGCCGTAAACTGGCCAAAACTTTGCTCCTTTTGTTGTGCACACAAATATGAACACATGTACTATACCATATACTATGTTCATTTATATCTACACGGCAACAAAAAATTCATATCAAAATTTAAGCAAAAAACTCGTGACGTTCGCTTCAAGTTTATTAAGATGAATTCGTGTTTTATTTTAAGCCTCAAGTGGAAATGAGTCAGCAGTTGTATGCAAAATTAAGCCCTAAACATAAACCGCTTGTTGGCTGCAAAATTAAAAAAACATTACATCAATTTAGTAACGGAATCAGCTTTTTTAGCTGTGTATATAAATATATATAGACCCATACATTTATATGGTATGTGCGTCGATGTTGTCCACAATATACTCCGAATTATATATTGGAGTCGTTTGTAAGAGCAGCCGAAAAAAGATGATTTGTTAATGCATTAAATTTTACGTAATAATTGGAAACAATGTCTATGGCTCTCCCTCCCTCGGTGTGTGTGTGTGAGTTTGTGTTTACGCACAAAAGTATGCTATGATAAAGTGAACGGAAAGTGTTGTGCTGCTGGGGAAGTTGGGAAGTTTAGACAGACTCAATTCAGCTCAAATAGAAACTTCGCACAGCATAATATTATTCACTTTTTGACAACTTTAATATGCCTATAAATAAGTTTCATCCACTGCTCATTATCTATCAATTTGTGGCTTTCTCTGTTTGGTGTTTTGTGCTTTGTGGGGGATTCGAGGAACGCAATTGCCAGAATTTATCAGATTTGTTTGCATGCTTCGAGGCCAAGACATTGCAAGCGAATACCAAAACAAAACCGCATTCCAAAGTGCGTTAAGCTTGGAATTGAGTAAGCCTTGGTCTCATACATAGACAGAGACGCATGTGTTTGGATTCGTGTGGTCTTTTGTCTGACATAACACAATCTTATCGCACAAAGCGTACGCTTATCTCATTAAATGCGAGGAGACGCCATTGAATCATTTTACAAATGGCTGAGTACATGTCGCATATGAATATGACGGGGAGCTGTGGGCTGTGCGGGCTAAATGGGGATCTTTCCGGTATATGGACGTAACGCTCGCTGCTTAGTCTAGGCGGGCACTTGAGTCTTGCTCTATACACGCACTCACACACACACGCACACTGAACTCACATATACACAGCGCAATTGCTGACAAATGAGATAATTTACACGCTGAAATGAAGCCCATAAAGGCTCATTTAAAATTCAGCGGCGTCTGGGGCATAATTTTTTTTCCTCCTGCTTTTTATATACCCTATGTCAAGGGCATAATGCGTTTGTTCAAAGGTGTTGTGAAGTACATAAATAGTAGTTTAGCTTTAATAGCTGAGTTTTGAAGCAAAGCAAAGTCACTGAGTTGAAGAACTGGAACTTAACACTCTAGTGTGAAGCTTGCTTATAACTACAGGCAGTACAAAGTAAAAACTTCAGAAACTATTAAAAAGCCAACTAAAGCACTACTTGCCTTACTCAAAGTCACTACTTTAGTACTGTTAAGCAGCTTTGATTGGCGCTCTACGTAGGCACAGCGTAAACAACAGTCTATAGCACCCGCCTGCACTTCACTAACTTGTTTCTTGTTCCGCTCTTTCATTCAGCTTTGGCTTTCACTTTGCTAGCTGACTGTTTTGCTTCGCTTTTTTGTGCTTAATGGTTTTGTGCCATGACATACGTGGCTGGATATTAAAACAGAGCGCGGACCCCAGTAGCACAATCAGACCCGGACCCGGACCCAAACCCCAGTCCAGTGTAACAGTCAGATCCCGAGCTAGAGCCCGAACTGCTGGCCGAGACTCCGTGGCAAATGGCTTGGGGCACGACAGAAAATCTTTATTAGCATACGGCATAAAAATTTATTAAAGATGAACGCGTCGGCGAAATGAGAAGAGGCCGCGAAGGATTTGAGTTGGATCGACTTGAGTTGAGAGTGTTTTACATTTTTAGTTAGGCTCGTTCTGTAGCTAGCTTTTGTTTTTATTGTAAATCGATTTGAAGTTTTTGATTAAACCAAAACACAACTTGGGGCGTAGTTGCAAGTTATTTAGTTTTCTTATTCTCTGTTGTATTTTCTGTGTGTATTTTGTGTGTATTTTGTGCGTATTTTGTGTATTTTGTTATTGCCATTTGTTTGCCGCCCGCTTTTTTTATGATGCTTCAACTTAATTTTATACAAATGACCTTAGGTCATATCACCATTTATATCCGTCAATCCCTTTTTGGTATAAGTTTTATATTTGCTTGGTTTCTCTCCCATTTGTGTATATTTCTTGTATTTCTTTTTTTTTGGTTTTGCTATTTTGTTGTGTGTTATTTTTTTTTGTTTTTATTTTTTCTTATGTCTGTCTCGGTGTCGGCTTTTAAGGGCATTTTTATGTTCCCTTGAAGCGCCAACTAACGGCAAGCTGGCCCTAAAAGCCTTTAGCCAAATATCTTGAAGAGACAGAGCTTCAGACGGATAGACGGACTGAAAGACACTTGGACTGACAGACAGACAAACAGACTGACATTCAGTCAGCATCCCATATGTATATACGTACATGCTCTTAAATGTCAATGTATGCGTCTCTCTCACTCCACATCTCGCCCTCTCACTCACACCGAGTATATGCTTATGTAAATAAACAAACGCAGCAGTTGTTTGTGCAGAGAGCGCTGAGTTTTGCGCTGAGCGACACCGGGATGGCAATAAAACAACTTGGAATGCCATAGACTAGAGTACGTGACTAACAGATAACCTGTACTTAAAACACGTATATTTATATATACCATATATATTTATGTACTACTTTCCAAGGAGTCCAAAACTTCTTTAACTACTGTTCTGTTTAATTTGCAGGTTTTTATAGTCGTCTTGGCGCCCGAAATGTTTGAGAAATGTCCAGGATTAATCATCAAAAAGACAAGATGCTGGGCTTTCGTCACTAGCAGACGTGCTCATTTCTCTACGCATTAAGTCGACTTTTTACCAGACTTTTTTATTAACATTTTTTACATGAAAAATGAGCTGTCTCACTGTGTTTTTTATTGCTAGTTTGTGCTTTAATTTAATCTCGATATTGCCAACTATAATGTTTCTATCTAATCCATTTGCCATTCCTCCTCTTTGCTAATTTACTTGGCATACAGGGTATAAACAGCAAAGCCGCTGCCACTTGCGAAAATGAATGGAAAAGGCTAGAGTGTGAGGCGGTTGGCAAAAGTACATATAAATATAGATACGGCTAGAAGATATAGCCAGGACATACCAAAAAAAAAGCAAGAAAAATGGGAAAAAAATAAAAAAAGGGTGCCAAAGCGTCCAACGGCCAAGTTTTGGCCTAAGTCGGAGTATTTCCTGGTTATTCAGCTTCCTAAGAGCCAAGCAGTCCGGCAATTGAGTTATATTTGATGCATATCAGATGCTCAATGTCCAAGTCTAAAGCGAAACCAGACAAAAGTCCTTCCAACTCGACGACTATGTGGTCGGACGGTCGTACGGTCGTACGGTCGAACGGTCGGTCTGTCTGTCTACTTTGTATAGTATGTAAATGCTCCCGCGGGGTAAACGACAGGGAATTCAATTCAGTGTTGGCCAGTTAGGCTTAAGTGGAAAAAGCAAAAAGGATAAAGGATGCGAGTCAATGCCACACAAGTTAAAGGGAAATACATGCATATAAAAACAAACATAAAGCAAACATACAAGTATAAGTAATGCTATACATATGTACATGTATATTTATATGCATAACTGTAAGTATATATGTATATGTATATAGTTGTAGTATTCACATCTGTCGCACTGCCCGTTGTATGTAATTAATTATAATGTACGTGTACTCGATTGTGCGAGCATTGTATGCAGATTTCTTTGTTTGACCATTACATAAATCATTATAAAGCGGAAAAGCAATGCTCAAGTTTAACTGACCATGTGACATTTAAGTAGTTTGTGGCCCACAACGCTCGTAAACAAATCAAATAATCGTTAAACTCACTGTCTGCTAAGGAGGAACACCAAAAAATATTGTATAAATCAGTTCAACTAATGGCATATAAATGATATTATAAACGGGGGTCTGCTCTGCATAATACCAAAATAAAAAAAAAACGAGCAGAAAATAAAGAAATGCTTTGCTCGCTTATAGTAAGATTTAATAACCTGGCAGATTATAGCTATCAAATTATGCAAATTTCGCTCGTAGTTTTCACACAGAAGCGCAAAATAAATGGCAGCTGTTCATTTGTGAATTTGCTGATTTTTTTCATGCCACCGTATAAGAGACAAACTTATTACGTAGACTTGAAAAAGATTAACATAGATAATTAGCATAAGCTTAATTATGCCCTGTTAAGTTAATGTTAAATGAGTAAAGCGATCGAGTGTGTGTTAGAGCGAGTCAGCTAGCTACACGCTCACCTCTGTTGGATGGGCAAGGCAGGCAAGCGATCAGAGCGCCCTTCACTGATTGGCTACACTCTCTCTCTCCAAGTACTTATACGGAAGAGCACAGTCAGGCAGCTTTGATAATATAACAGCTCTCCCCGTTCGAACCGGTTAAGTAAAGGTAGAAACAACAAATTAAATGCAATTGAAACTGTGTTTATACGCAGCCTTTGACAACAATTCATTAAATGACTTTGCAAAATGTACAGTCTAAGCTGTAATGTTCGAAAGTCATGTCCGTCAATCCGAGTCTGCGTTTAATACTGACTCTGTGTCGGTATTATTTAAGTCAAAGGGGAGAGAGTTCATTTTGAAAGGAGCGAGAGAGAGGGAGAGAGTAAGTGGATTTGCTTGTTGGCATTGATGAATGGACAGAATGCAACTCATGCTGTGTTATCTAGCCAGTGAATAATAAAATTGATTCAAATGTGAATCGAGACAAAAGCAGGACAGTAAATTGTACACATTCGCATGTCTGCATATCTTTGCAAAAGTATATAAGTTTAAGTATGTGTGTGTGTGTTCACGAATACATTGCAGGCTCTGTGGCATCGCATTTAACCTCATTCGAGTGTGAAGTACTTCGTTTGAGCTGTGTTTATTGCTTTTTACAAAATAATAAGAATGATGGAATGAAATGATGGTCTGATGGGTATCTTTTGCAAGCACAAGGCACCCGAAGCGACGGCAACAGCAAAGGCAACAGCAACAGAAACATCAGCTCACTCAGATTCTTAAGTACTCGATGCAATAAAATTGAAAGTGGTTTTTAATACTTTTCCGCTCGCTACACATCTGTGCAAAGAGGGAAATTTACATTGGTTCGCTCGTTATCTGGGCAAGAAAGTGCTTATCCCATTTCGCCAGAACGCGTGCAAGAAAGCGTCACTCTCTCTCTCTCTATCTCGGTATCTCACTCCCACTCGCAGTCTAATGAATTGCAGACATTAGCTGGTTTCACTTTTACATGCAAATCAAATTGGAGACTTTGAATATCGGGCATACAAAATCGATGCTCTCTGCAACACAGAGCGAAAGAGAGCGAAGCCATCAAACAACCTTGGAGACACATCTAGATTCTGGTCTAAATGAAGGTGACTTAATGGCAATTGATGGCATCGCATCGCATCGCATCGTATCGCACACAGGTGACATTCAACGTTGATTGTGTCTTCAAAGGGAATCGGTGATTTCTTTGCTTCACATAGGTCAATGAATGCACTTTGAAAGGGCTAACCAGATTACTACTAGATTGCTAGATGAGTCGATGACTAGATGACTATAAACACTTTGCTAACAGACACTAAATGGAGTACATATACATATAAAGTGCACTCACATCAATAATCATGGTATACAGTGATACCTTTGTGTATTTCCTGACGCTACCTGCTAGCTACCTGCCTGTTATCGGTGTCCCAATCAGTTGCACATCTAAATACACCTCAAATTGAATAATGAATGCAAAGTGGCTGAGTGGCTGAGTGAACTCCCATTGCTATCGCAGCTCGATGAAATGCATTAAATCAAAGTATCGTTGAAAGCAATTTCTGGCCAACAATCAAACTCACCTCCGTCTTTTGTAAAATGGCAACAATAATAGTGGTAATAGTACACTGATAAAAATGATTTATGATTTCGTATATACATCTTGATTGCCAAACCAATTCGAATGCGACCAAATTGTGTATTTTGAAAAATTTGTACAAAAGAATGAAATATTATTGGAAATATCAGTGTTCTAAATTTAAGTAATAAATTGTGTAAGATACGTGATTTGTGAAATGTGATTTGGGAAGCTGTTGCCATTTGTTTTTTTTCGAGCAGTGCAGTGAGTTTGGCTATTAGACAGCTGCCCTGAAATGTAGGCAACAGAAATGTAAATTCACGAAATTCGTGCCTCACAGCTGGCAATTGGGTTGCTTAGCTGTAAACATCAATTACGCCGCCCAAAACTATTCACGCGATTAGCCGCGTTTTCTAGTTATTGGGTAATAGCCATTGCCAGTTGCCAGTTGGCAGTTGCGAGTTGCCAGTTGCGAGTTGCCAGTTGCCATTTGCCATTTGCGAATGTTGCCTGTTTCGAATTGGCCCTTTCAGGTGGCCCAGAGATGTAGACGTAGACGAATAGGCGCACCGAAAAAGCGTTACGCTGAATTGAATTAACGGGTCCGGTGCTGAGCTGATGTTGTGCTGTAAATTTTCAACGGTGCATCTGATAAACGTGGCCGTGCCGACATGCCCATAAAAAGGCTGAGCCAGTGAAGCCACTGAGTCAGCAGCGTTTGCGGCCCAAGAGTTATATCCAAACGTTGGAAACTTGAAACTGTGCGAAAAACACTGCGAAATGTAAAACAGACAACGCTGCAAGGCCTCGGAATGTGAATTGTATACGTGTGTGTAAATGTGTGTGAGTCAGCGTGTGTGCGTGTGTGTGTGAGAGACTGAATTTGCTGTGCGGTGTGCCTTGTGCTGTGTGCCGTGTTGCTGTGTGCTGTGTATTCTGCTTGGTCTTAAAAGCGAAAAGCCATTTGTATTCATTTGAAATTAATTTAGCATTCATTCAAGGCACGAGACATGGCGGTCGCAGGAGACGCAGCATAAAAGGGCACAGCGACAGGGAGTAGGCTGCTTTGAGCACTAACTAGGACTGGAGCTGGAGCTCAAGACGGCGCTGGAGCTGAGGCAATATATGGCGGCAAGAGCTGAGCGGGAGCTAAGCAATGGATAAATACGTGTACGTGGCATACATTTAGACACACACAAAGCAAGACGAGAGGCGCCGACAAACAACTTGCCTGCCAGGGCCTCGTCCTTGCCTCTCCCCCTCACTCCCACACCATTTACAGTCGCTTATCGATAAGCAGTTGACGCCGTCGACTGGGGCAATTGAAACTACCACAAGCCACTAGGCGTGCGCATTCTCCACTAATTTTAACAAATTAATTGGCAACAATAAATTTACTTGCAAAAAAGGCGCGCCGATAGCATCTCGTATAGGTTCAACTAGGTTGAATGCCAACTGTAAGTGGGCGGGGAAAGAGGTGGAGGGGAGTGACAGGGAAAGCGGGTTAGATGCTATAGATTGTTTCACTAATTTGATTCCTTCAATGACAGAAGCTTAAGCACCAGCTACAAAGCCAATATATTTGGAATACCCAGCACGAACATTCCAGCCATATCGGGGATTAACTTTCGACATAAAGTGTGTAACCAGTCTGACTAATCTTGGACTTAGTTCGAGTCGTCTACCTGCACAAAACTTGGAACTTTTATTCCGTCTCCTTTTCTGTGGAAATTAACATACGCTCGAAATTCGCTCGAGAATCTTGTTTGTCTGCCAAACTTTGCCATATTTTATCTAGTTTCTTCTACTTGCTGCTTGTCTGCTCACAAGTTTTAATTAACTTAAAATAGATGTAGTAGCGCAAATGCGAATAATTAAAGCATTTAGCTTAATTCTTTGTCTAGTGTTTTGTTGGTATAAATTGTTTTTGCAGTATTTACCGCATTTTGATACAAAATATGTGTCAACTTTTCCTTTCTTGGGCATCTGAGAGATTTGGGAAACTGTCAACTACGAGTACAGTTGACTTTTTGCATAGAAAACATAGTTTTCATGCTTTTATTTGAATTCCATTTATTCCCTGCACGTGTGTGTGTGTGTGTGAATTTTTTCAGGAATTTTAGATAAAAGTATGTTGTTGAGTGCTCTCCCTCCGCCACTCTACCTCTCTCTGTCTGTCTTTGGCCACACTCTGCTGTGTCATAGTGGGATTTGTCCATTGTTCTCTTGATTTTGCATTCCCAAATGTACAGAGCGTTTTTCTAGTCAAGTACTCTCGACGCTACCCAAAAATTTTGGCACTTTATTTATTAGCTTGTAAGCCGCGCGTTGAAATACCTCGACTTCTGGCCCGACCCCGGCACCGACATCGACACCGATCCCGTGGCCACGTCCCGGAGCACGGACCCAGCATAAGCCTCAGTCTGGGCGCGCACTTGTCCGGCGTTTTTTTTTTCATTTTGTGGAGTGTGGGAGGGAAATTGCGGGAGGATGAGGTTACGGATACGCTTTCGACAGCAACATTTGCGGGCCATAACACGCAACATTTGACACGGTCGGCCGTGGAGACCAGAGCAACAGCAGCAGCAGGAGCAGCAGCACAGCATGTATAGTTACAGGTAGAGAGACACAGGTGTAGAGACGGCAAGCGGAAAGTGGAAAGTGGGAAGCGGGAGTAACAAAATACAGCTACATTTACAGGTGTTCAGTGATGGCCCCAGGCGGGGCGGCCTCACAAATCTTTCATGACTGCGACGCGTGTACGTAAACTGAAATTGGCCTATAACTGTCTGTTCAATTGTTTTTGTCGCATGCGGAGCAAGGTGTCAGAATTGTATGAGCCTGAGGGGTGACAGGGTGAGCAAAAAAGGGGGGGAAGGGAAGTGAGCGGAATGGTAGTACCTACCTACATATTGCGGTAAAAATCACATTTCTGTAGGCCAACGTAAATCATTCATGTGCGATCCAAAGCTCCGCTCTGCCTACTCCCCCTTCACACCCCCCCTCCCCCTACCCAAACAATGTAGACTATATTAATATGCCAAAACGAAGGCGTGTGTATTGCGAATATTCATTTGTACGTGACTATTGAGCACATTATGCTGTTCGGCTACGCTCTTCGATTTGACTTGCCGAACAGCAATGCGAGGAAACGAGACGCGACACGACGAGTTGAGTCAAGTTGAGTTGAGGCAGGTTGTGCTAATAACCCAGATAGTCTAAGAGTCGCACTCTCTGTTTCGTTGCCTGCCGCTCTCACTCTCTTTTTGTTTTTCTTATAGTATCGTTCGTCGCTCACTCTCGTTGCTGCTTCGGCTTAAGCTTTACTCAGCGACTGCGGTCCCATTGAGTCGTTCACTACCTGCGACAAAGCTAAACCCTTTCTGCCAGAGCTTTAATGCTTCGAATGCAAGTTGCTTATTAAAAATGTAGAAACACAACAAAAAAAAAGACAACGGTAAATTAAAGTTTCATGCTGTCGCCTCTCGCGGCGACTGCGCGCTGAGCTTTCGGAGAGTGCATAACCGATTGGGAGAGCTTCGGCTGTGGTTCGTGTGTTTTACTCTCGCTGAAGGTAGACATCGACACGCTTTGCCTGCTGATGAATCAGTTCCAGTACGTGAATCCTGCCGCAAGGATGCACGTGTACGCACAGTCGCTGTGTTTGATTACTCAAATTGTGGCACATTTAAAATAAAAACAGCTTAAAACGAGACCGAAAATAAAAAAGAAAAACAACGGCTATTTAATAACTGAATCCCAGTCAAGAGCAGCAGAGCAACAACAACAGCAACAACAAAGGCAGTAACAGCAACAACAACAACAGTGTGCGACACACGTACGAGACGGATACACAAAAATGCGACGTTCGTCTCAGTGTGTGCGTGAGTGAGTGACAGTGTTGTGTACGAGTATGAGTGTGAGTGACTGTGTAGTGTAGTGCTTATATGGCATACCTATAGAGCTGTACCTAATGTGCCCATGCATACATATACATAAAAATAATATAATACAAAGGCACCGTTGTCGTTGTCGTTTTCATTCTCACCGCCGCGTTCCCGTCTCTGTCTCTGTCTCAGTCGAAGTCTCCGTCGCAGTCCCCGTTTCTGGCCGTGTCCGTGCTCATTGTCGTTGTCGTTGGTCGAGTGCTAAACGGAAATATTTGGTAGTCCAGGTTATTACCATCAAGAAAGAAAGCAAAAAAAAGCTAAGGCGGAAAAGCATACACAAACACACACACTCCACACACACACACATGGCAAGGAGGAAGGAAAAGCAACAATGGAATCCAAAATAAGCGGCAATTGAAGCGAGAAATGTGTGCACACATAAATGTAGAGTATTCATTAATTATTCCGCATTGCGCAATCGATTGTCAAATAAATCAAGTTTGAAAAACATTCAATAAGCCAATTCAATTGGCCCAATATGGAGTGCAAAGAGGACCCATGTAGTGCAAGGAATAACTCATAGTACGCTATAATACAGGTGCTATATCTGGTAAGTGAATATTATCCCCGAATAAAGCTGAATGAAATGAAAAATACAATTGAACGTATACAGATATAGCTGACGGCATGAAATTCCTTTTATTTTTTGGGGGAACTTTTGCGGTTCGCTTTCGGGCATTCGGTTAAGCGATGATTAAGACTTGACTTTTGTTTGATTTGCTTGAAAGCTGACGTTTGCGGGACAGGCGATAACTCTTTGTAATAGCTGTGAAAAATGTTCATGTTCAGCAGGGACAGCGGTCAGAGGAGCAAACAAATAAATACATATAAACCCACACACAGATACACATACAAAGTTATGCACCCACACAAAGACAAACTCAAACACACACATACAGGGAGAAAGAGTGACCAAAACAAATAGCGGGCTACACGAACCCCTTGACCCGAGTCGAGTCACGCAGCTAATTGGACTGACAACGAATATATTTTTGAGTAATGGCCAGGATTATGAATATTTTCTCGTGCTAAATGTATTTCCATGGAATTTTTCGTTGACCCATCCAGCTGGGCGGTCCTTTAGGCGCAGAAAGAAATGAAAATAGCAACGGGAGCTGGACGGGAGCTAGAAAAGCTAGAGTTATAAGTGGTTGTAATAAATTAAGCAATAATTTATAACAAATGCACTAGATATTACGAGTACTTGCTGCTAGGCAAGTATTAAAGCGTATAAATAAGCACTTATTGAGTGATAAAGTAGCCTCGTTTATCTAAAGACGCAGACACACACACACACACACACGTTCACTGAACTCCTAAAATAGTAATTACAATAATTTATTCGATTAAGCACAACATTTTGCTGCCTTCAAATTTGCTTGCCACTCGCTTAATTTTATTTATTTTTTGTTTGTTCTGAATTTTTGGCTCTGAATCAATGGGCATTACCAATTCCACTACCAATTCCCAAGTCCCATTTGCCATTCGCCATTTTATGCGAGGCATTTCACTTAAGCAAGCCTCTTTTCTCGCGCGCGCATTTTATAATCCAAGCATGCTCCAATAAGTATGCTACATAAAATTCAATGCAATTGATTCGCATTTCGCCAGTGAAATGCTGAGAAAAACTGCGATTGCTGGATTATTAAAGAGCTTTTCGTTCGTCTCTCTTACTTGCTTTTACTGTGCAATTGAAAAGTTCAGCATCTCATTGATTTTACGTCACAAAGAATCGCAATTAAGGCTTTCAAATAGTTTGGGAAATGGCGTAAATCTCTTTTCTTTATTCCTCAACTACTTTTATTCCATCTGCACGCACTGAAGGAACATGCAATGCTTACTTTACTTTGTTTTACTAACTAATTAATAGAAAATGCGCTGCATTCACTTTAAAGTAGTCAATCTAATTAAGTGTTGCTTGACTACGAATGAAGGGAGATCCTGGAGATGATTACTAATTTTAATGCATTTTTGCGTTATTAACTCCGATCTAGTGATTAGATAAATGACTTTGATTGCCGCACTGCCAGGTGCACAGACAATTTTATGACTAAACAACAACAGAGTTTCAGAGTGCAGTCTCTTTATTAGTTTACGTATTAAAAAAATCAATAAATGGGTCATTATAATGATGAATGCAATAAATATTTGTATATTCATGCCATAGTTGCTGTGCAACATCGAAAAGAGCTTAACTTGTAATGAACTTGTGTATTGTGTGTTCTTTTTGTATGCTTTATAGATACGCTTCGACTTGAGGCCTCAAGGATGTTTACGTATATATAGAGATATTTACAACAGACACACATACATATATATAAACAAAGGGAAAGCCAGCTGGCAGTTCATCGATCAAGTTGGAAACATGTCGACGGAATACTCAAGGCCCCCACTAAAAGTGATTTGGCTAATACAAATGTGGTTGCTATTGCTGCTATTTGGTAAGTTCAGGATCAAGATGCAATGACATGGCGTTAAAAATCGACACACGCCCAGCTTAAGTTCATAAACAAAAGCAAGTGGGAAACGCAGGAGGGAAGGGAGAGCGTGGGAGGGAGCGTGTCATGACCTGAAATTACTGTTGTTTTTTTCCTACTTGTATTTATATGTGGCTTTATATTTGTTTTGATACAGAAAGCGGCTTGGTCATCAGCGAAGTGCCTCCACATTACTGGGAAACACCGTACTCGCAGCCCTACTTTGACAATTCCTCCCGTCGCGAGGTCACGGCAACCGTCGGACAAGCGGCCCTACTGCACTGCCGGGTACGGAATCTGGGCGACCGGGCGGTAAGTGAATGATGTTGGTGTCCGAATCGGCTATAGGGCTTAAGGTTATGCTTTGGGGATTGGGAGTGGGGCATGGGCATGGGTTTGGGCTTCGAGGTTGGGGTCGTGACTCAGAGATCGGGGCTACGGGTGGCGGGGTCGGGGCTATGGGGTCGTTGTCGGGGTCGGTGTCGCAATTAAAATGCGCTCGGAGCAAACCAAACATTATATATGTATGCGTGTATTGCGCATAAGGAAGGCATATGGTATGCGATTATATGGTATACGGGGATACCATTATACGCTATACGGCATATACTTTATAGTATGTATATATGTGTATGTGTATGTTGTGTATGGGGCAAACAAACGACCTGCGGCGGCCTCGTGGCAGATTTGTAGATTACTTTTAAAAGATTACACCATAAAGTTGGCGGTCTAACCGCCATATCCCCCCTCACTGCGACCTCCTTCCTATCTCCCTCTCTCTCTCTGTTGCTCTTTGTCTCCATTTCTCTGTTTCTTGCTGTTTCTCATGCGACCATTCTTGTTCTGGTTCGCGCATTTGTAACACGGCTTCGTTTCCGCTCCCAGCGATTTGTTAGCAGTGCAACAACAGGCGCTTCCTTTACGCTGCCACGCCCCCTTTTCACCGTACTCCACCTCCTGCACCGCCTCCAAGCTGGCCACGTTCTTGATTCGTACCTCAAAACGCGCTGTGGCTGTGCAATTATGCGGTGTAATAAATTTAACGCTGTCCGTGTCTTGGGTCCGTGTCTTTGGCTTCTGGTTCCTGAGTAAAACGACAACGATGTCAACAGCAACAACAACAACAACGAGTAGGAGCAAAAGTAGAGGGAGAACTTTTAGCCAGACAGTTGAATTGAGTAATTAACGCTTTGAAAAGTGAAATACAAGCCATGTCTGTCATACAGACAGTTGAACAAATGGAAAGACGGACCGAGACTGAAGGACAGACGGAGATAGACAGTCAGACAGACAGACAGTTGGAAAGCCAAGTATTCAGCTAGTTGACGTTGTGTTCTAAGCCAAGTCAACTCAACTCAAGTCAACAGAATTCAAATCAACTCAAGTCAAGTCAAAACAACTAAATTCAAACGCATTGTCTCGTGTTATATGCAGCTAATTGGAGCGAACATGCACAATCCTGAATGGCATCAAAGATTCGTTTATCATGCCCATTCAATCATTCTTTTATTGTCTGCTCGTACAGTGTGTCACACACACACACACACACACCATGCACTCTTAATTATTCACGCATTGTCTTTGAACGACCTTAGCCAATTGAAAATTAAATATTATTGCGCATTTATTGCGACAGTTTTAGCCATTAAATCGTTGGCTTCTCTCAATCTGCTCTTTTGGCACTTGTTAAACAAAAACCATTTGACATTATTCGGCCAAAAGTTGACAAAGTTGAAAAGTCCAAAATTATTATTTTAAACATAGGCAGAACAATAATCATAACTCTTGGGAGAGTCGTATACGCAATTTACGCACTGCACATAAAACTTTTATAGCAATCAAATGCATAATTAAAGTTTGATAACTATAAAGCTATTGAAAAGAGTTAATTTAGTTAATTAATTAAATGTTGAATTGTGCAACAAACAGATTGGCTAAAACAATCAGCTGGGGAATATGATAAATGGGCTGGAAAAAGAGTAGAATTGTATTTCACTTTGTTGAGTTTTGGCTGCATCTTTCACTGCCATAATTTCAATTTATTGTATTGCTCATATAAACGTTTATCATATTAAATCAATTATTTATGCGTATATAATTTAATTTATTCAGGTTTCTTAGACTGACTCAGACAGACTTTCCCTTACCCGTTTCCCTGTACTTTATTAAACCTCCACTTAAATTAAAAATTTATAATAATATTTTACTCATTTTAGTCACGTTTCCCAGACTATTGCTTTAACTCAGTCTAGCATTTTCTACTACACTTCTACTACTACTTCTACAACTACTTCTACAACTACTTCTACTACTACTTCTACTACCACTTCTACTACTACTTCTACTACTACTTCTATACTACTACACTTCTCTAACTGTACTTACTTTATGTGATGCCCACTTAAATCACTTATTTATGTATAAATAATTTAATTAAGTCACGTTCCTCAAACTGTTACTTTATCTGAATTGAGTACTTAATACAGGAGGTGGGTTGTTTTTTAGTCTAGCACATTCCCTCACCTGTTTTGCAGTACCTACTGTGAAATCGGTCTTATTCCAATTTCCAATTTGCACTCGAGGCATCGTAATTACTTATGTATGCGGATGTATAAATAACTGTATATATTTTGAAACATAATTAAGCTGAAATTGAAAAACGGTTTCAAGCACATTCCATTAATTAAAACATTATTGATAAATAGATGGATTGTATTGAATTGTATGAAATTAAAGTGTTAATTGAACCATTATCGCATGGAATTTAATTGAGTTTTGCGGCCATTTTGTTTGCCGTGTGTCTTTTGTCAACTGCAGGTGTCCTGGATACGCAAGCGGGACCTGCATATATTAACAGTCGGTATACTTACCTATACGAACGATCAGCGCTTCCAGTCGCTGCACTCCGAAGGCTCAGACGAGTGGACGCTGAGGATTTCGTCGCCACAGCCACGCGATTCTGGCACCTACGAGTGTCAGGTGTCGACCGAGCCAAAAATCAGTCAAGGCTTTCGTCTCAATGTTGTGGGTAAGTATGGGGGTAGACTACACTGTGGAAAATTCAGTTATTCGGGGATTTAAAATGAGTGTGGGCTTAAAAAATGGTTGGAAATAATATGAAGCATAATTTGGCTGTAGAAAACATTTTTAACTAGAAGAAAACTTAAATATTTTTGTCTAACCTATATGATTAATCAGCTAAAAAGCTTCTATATATATTTTGGTATTATGTATTCTTAATTAGAGACCAAAGCATACCACATAAAATTGACATTTTTAATATCCAAAAACCTTTTTAATATAAATTAATATATGCTCTATTAAGCCACATATTTTTGTTGTGCTAAACAATAGTTTGCATTCCTTTGTGTTAGCTGGTTCCCAGCTCTTTCATTTAATAATTCTAGGAAAACAAAAGCTTCAAATTTTGTCAGTCTTTCGACGTGCATTAAACTTTTAAAAATTTAATTATTCACATTCTTAGCTACGGATTAATCAGCTGCTTTAAATTTTGTGGCTAGAGTGTGGTGTCTTATGTGTGGCAGCTGCTGTGTGTGCGTGGGTGTCTGTGGGTGTGTGTGTGGTGCTGTGTGTGCTTGTGCATGGCAGTAAAATTATTCTCCTTTTGAGGCAAGCAAAGCAATTATTTGTATTTTGTGGTTTTTGCAGTGTCTCGTGCTAAAATTCTTGGCAATGCGGAGCTGTTCATCAAGAGCGGCAGCGACATTAATCTCACCTGCCTGGCAATGCAGTCGCCAGTGCCACCATCGTTTATCTACTGGTATAAAGGCAAGCGGGTCATGAATTATTCGCAACGCGGCGGCATTAATGTCATCACAGAGCGCTCAACGCGAACCAGCAAGCTGCTGATAGCCAAGGCCACGTCGGCGGATTCCGGTAACTACACGTGCTCGCCAAGTAGCTCAGGTGAGTTCAGGTGCCCTACTGGCAGCTGGTGCTGCCACTGCCACTGCTGCTGTTGATGCCTTCAGGTGCTTCTTCAGCACAATGCTCATCATCATCATCATCTTCATCTTAGCCACAATGTCCTTATCCGTCTGAGTATGTGAGACAGTCGGTCGACAGTCTCGTTTCATCGCCGTTGGCAATTAATGTGACGTTTCTTGCCAACGGCATTTCCTTGCGCCCAGTGTCGCCATTTTAGCCAATTTATAACCAGTTGAACCTACATTTGAATAGCAAAAGCTGCTGAATCCGTTTCAAAGGCTAGTAGCTGAAAATCTAGTTTTTCTTGCCAACAGATTTCAAGTCAAGGACGTTACCTAAACTTTTTTGAGACAGAGAATAATTAAAGTTTAATATAGGATATATTTTGAAGAGTAAGCTTGCCTGAGGTCTGATGTATTTAATAAACATTAAAAATGTGTTGCTAAGTCTTTTGTTTTTTATAAATAATTTAAACTCCAGAGTGACACAAACATATGAATCAAAGAATTTAATCTCTACAGAGTATAAAAACTAATTTATTTTAACAAACTAATAGCTTTGTGGACATAAAAAGTTGGGGGAAAAGTATGTAGTATGCTGAATAAAAATACTTTGTATAAAAGTATTAACAAATTGGTTTGCAAAAAGACTTTTAAATATTTTTAGACGCTGCTGGCAGACTTCTAGTAGATATTCAGACACATTTCCTGCCCTTCTAACTCCTATTTAACAAAGTATCAAGACTTAAACTATCAGTTTTGTGGGCATAAAAAAGTCAAAGAAAATGTATCTGTGTCTAAGCTTCACATGTTACTTATAAATTACTTTAAAATATACTTTTCAAGAGCCTTTTAAATAGCTTTAGCTACTTTTCTATTTGCCTTAGCTATTTTGGCCATAGAAACAGCTAGGCAACACTGCTTGCTAGCTTACCTGCCTCAGTACTCAGACTCCCTTTCATTCCCTACGCTCGCCTCTTACGCTGTCCCTGTTAGCATCTTTATGTGTGTGACTTTATCTTTTGGTTTAACCCATGTAGACTCCGCCTCGGTGGTGGTGCATGTCATAAACGGTGAACATCCAGCCGCCATGCAACATGGCAACAGCAGCGCCAGCTCCTTGCGATGGAAATCCGTGCCTTTACTTGCCATCACAACGACGACGCTGTTGAAGACGACAGCTGCGCATGCTGTCACTAGAAGCTGGAAGTGGAACTCTAACTGGAAATGTAACTGGAGCAGTGTCGGTTTGTTGGTGACTTGGTTACCCGCGGCAATTGCCAACTCATGGCGACGACACTGGAGCACCAGTTGGAGCCGGAGTTGGAGCTGATGTTGCGGCACACTGCAGTTGCTGAATGACAGTCCCGGCCTAGTTGGGACCGTTGCACTTACTCGTATCTATTGTTTAGTGTTAATAATGATGGTGCATTTAATGTGTGTGTTTGTGTTTTGCAAGTAGAAGAAATGCTGAGAATGCAGTTAATAACTAACACAGTGTAAACTGTGCTGTACATACTTATTATAGTATATACATTACAAAGGTCCTTTAACGAGTATTATCTTTAAGAATTATGCAAAATTAAGAGAGAGAGAAAGGAGAAGGTACAGCCATGCTGACTAAAATAAAAGTATTAAGATGGAAACTTTTTAAAAACGAACCTATACTAAGATAACAAACAAATAAACTTACTTAAGTATATAAATTATCAAAGGCAACACCCAAAACGAAAGTAAAAAACTAACGAAAACTTGAAAACACACAACTTTTTCTTTTCCGTTTTGTTCATCATTTGGAAAATTTCGTTGTGCTAGTGATATATATTAAATATCTCGATATTAACAAGTTTATTTATCATAGAAATTCATTCAAGCAACATTTTTAGTTGAATAAACGCACAGCAACAAAAGCCACACAACAAAAAAGAGACGGAAAACACCGAACAAAAAACAACAACAACAACAACAACAACAACAGAAAATATAAACTTTTGCGCACGTGCCGCAAAGTATGCAATATAAAAGTTTGGCGAAATTGAGTTGAAAGCGCTTTCGACTAGAACAGAACCGCCGTGTCCATGTCCATGTCCTTTGTTCCACTTTTGCCGTTGACAAACTCATTTGTAATTCTTTGTCCTCACATTTGACAAGCACATAATGTTTATATAAAGTCTACATAACTATACAGTCCAGCCAAATTAAAAATTATGCCATTTTTTCTTCTTCTATATTTTGAGTTTTCACTCACATACATAGAACCGAAATGAATAATAGAGTAAGAAGAATAATGAAATGTGCGGCCTGCTACTGTGTATATATTATAAATTAATGCTGTTTTTGCCTGCCTCATTAATTATTTTAACATTTTTATAAACACACACACTACAATAACAATTCAGATAAAAAAGCAAACGCAAAAATTATATACAAAAACAAAATACATAACGGTAACGAAAACGAAAACATAAATATTTAACAAAATTCTGTGTATATTGTATAAGTTCGTATCTGGTTGTCTGCCATAAAGTTCTCTGTAGTCAGTCCATCATCGTGTAAAATATTGATTGAAGATAATTGACATATAAATGGATATATATTAATAATTAATTGTACATTTAGCGCTCGATTTTAAGCGGTCTTGATAAGACTTTTAAGCCATAAGTATAAACGCCCAAGTTGACAAATTTCAAATCATATAAAAAACAAAAACCAACAAATAAAAATATACAAAACAAATAATGTTTTCTGTTTTAAAAAACAAAAAAATAAAAAATAATGACAAATGTTTCTCCATAATAAAGTATGGTTATGGTTAAAAGAATTCAAGCAAACGAGTTTTGTTTTTTTTTTTTGTTTTTTTGATTATTTATTGGAAACGATGAATAAGCTAATGTGGCTATAAATTCGGATGGCTGGACACATGCAGCCACAGGAGAGTATTTATTGATTTGGACACTGACAGACGGCGCCATACCTTGCTAGGAGCAAGGGAGCGGAGGGGAAAGTGTGGTCATTAATTGATCAAAGCTAACGAGCAAAAAACAAAAGTAAAGTTTCGTTTATCGCATTATACCAATATTTAATTAACGTGGCAAATCTGATGCTTCGTTTGCTTTCGATCTTGTTCATTATGTATACGACATGTTGGCCACATTGAACCTTAAATCCGACAGTTTTTGTGGCTACAATACCCTCAAAATGAAAGACTAATTAAGCGGCTTATTTGCGCGTATTAATAGACCAACTTGTGGTCAACACATGCATGTGTGTAAGGGTAAGAGGGTGTGCGTGTGTTGTGTGTTCTGGTCAACAGCTAAAATAACAATAACACAACAGCAGCTGCAGAGTCATAGCCGCAGTTATAGCCAGAACTGTAACCATTTATTTATATTTCGATTTAAAAATAGCAAACACACAAATGGACTTATAAAACTCTCTAGCAGCTTACGTGCCGGAGCCAAAGGGGGAGCGATCTCCCTCGACCCGGCGAAAGGTTTAAAAAAGTCAAAAAGAAATAAATGGGTTTTTTTTTGTCCCAGTCTATGTCTATTTACTCTGGAGAGCCAGGGAGCGCTGCAGCCGCATTCGTTTTGGGGCAAAACGGGAATCAATGTAAAGGTCACAATTTATTCAATTGCCCTGGTCCAAGATATTTTTATAGCGTGTTCATGCGCTACATCTGAGGCAAACAACAGAGACAGGAATAGAGACAAGAGCAGAAACATTCTATGGCCGAGACCTAATCCCAAATCACAACGGAATTACAGACTGGTAATGGTTATGTAGCGGATGAAGCGTCGGAACTGTGACCGGGTTCAAGAATCCAGCGTATAATGGCCAATTGATAGCCAAAAGGCATTAACACGCCAAAGAAGAAATTCCCCAGACTAAAACCAAGATGCTTTTGCTTCTGCTTTTGATTCTGCTCAAAGAGAGCAAATTTTTTGCACACACAAGCAAACACAGTTAAGCACAAAGTCAGACACACACTCAGTCACACACACACTCAGTCACACACACACTCAGTCACACACACACACAGTGACACAGACAAAATATTAAGTTCAAATGTAGCAGAAATCCAAAATACGTGCCACGCAGTAGTAAACAGGCACCAAGGCGACCTTAGAACCCAACCCTCATCTAACGGCTCTTGTTTAGGTGTGGCTTATGTGTGTGTGGGCTGTGTGTGCTGTGTGTGTCGGAAAATCACGTCTTATTCACTGCGTTTCCAAAGAAATTTATTGAGGAAAGGTCAGAATATTCATACATCAATAATTTTTTGTATTTTTTATTTTTTTCATTTTTCGAAAATTTAATAAAAATTGCTCGGACGGAGACAAATGGTGGTCTGTCCTTCGTTGCCAGTAACCAGGGCTACGTAAGAGCCGAAAGTGGAGTGGGCATTTGGAGGAAATGGTGCCGTATTAGTGCTAGAATGAAGCACCTATAATACGTCCGGCGGCACAAACAAGAGGGGCAATCACTTAAAGCTATTAAATATTTTACGATATATATGGCCAATACATTGAAAAAGAGACACACACAAGAGGCGAGTGAGACAGAGAGAGAGAGAGACAGTTAGAGAGAGAGAGACTGGCAAAGTTAATGGCTTAGAAACGAAAATGTGAATGTTACGCAACGGCATATTTATGAAATTTTTATCGTCATTTCTCAAAAGCCAGCAAGAATGCAGGTTCGCCGCTTCAGTTCGACAAAGTGAAGCCCCTTCTCGGATTGGGTTCCATAAATACCATCCATATTTGGTTTCAGCTGCCGCCTTAGAGAGCGAGCAGCACGGAGCGTGTACCTTGCAGAGTCATTACAGTGCCGCACTGCCGGACACCCTCTAAAAAGTTGAGACATACTTCATTAGACTTGTCAATGCACTGAAGAAAGTACCTAGAAAACTAAGAAATAAGTCCCCAATAAGTTATGTAATAAAAAATTAAATTCTCATAGCTTTAAATAGTTTGAAAAGTCAAGTTTACTTTCAAAGGAGGATTCTGGTCGATATTCTTCATGGTCTGCTCTGTTTTGTGTGTAGTGCACAGGACACAGGGTATTTACACATTTATAAAAATGAAATAAAAATGAAAATTGTTTAAACGCATGGAAAGTGCTTGTGGGATGTGCACATAATGTTTCTGAGCTACTTACCTAGGAGAAAGCAGAGGAAAAGGGAGTGGAAAAGCTATAGGGAAATGGAGATTGAGGAGAGGTCGTTTTGGTAAAGAGTTGCAGCTTAGAGCAAGACCATAAAAAAGAGGATATGGATGAGCTTTAGCTAAGACAACAACTGAGAACAACAACAGTAGCAGAAGCAAGAAGACAAAATGAAACTAAAATTGCTCAAGTGCATGGAAATTGCTAATCGGATGTGCGAGAAATTCTCTGAAACGAGGTGACGGCAATAGACACATATATATATCGTAATACCCTGTCACCCATTCCAAAATCAAGTAACGAGGGTAGATAAATAGCCAAGACCAAAACCAAATGAAAATTGCTTAAGCCAATTGCATGGAAAGTCAGGGGTTGGGAGTGAGAGTGAGCCAAAAGTCACAACGACAGCTAACAAGGCTTAGACCAGAATCAGATTACTTAAGAAAGATACATGCCCTTTGACACATACATTTAAGCAGCTTCTGACAATCGCATTAATCCAGACACAGCAATCACATTCAATTATATGCATATTTGTCAAACTGGATTTTTAGTGCCGATATTAATAGTTATCTGCCCATAAATACCCAACGAGCGGCTTATACAATCTCTTATACTCTTAAATACTCTACCAAAAGCTCTCAACAACTTTGTACTTTATGTATATGTATGTGTGAATTTATTTGGCTTGTTTCATTTGCTCTTTTAGCTCGGTTTAGTTTAGTTTAGTGCAAACAATTAATCTGCTAAAACATGCCAAAAATACTGTTACATTTGTGCATTTTTAACTAGTTCCAAGTGAAGTTGAAGTTTGAAGCGCAAAATCTGCATTTTTGGCTAAAAGCAGCAAAATAAAATTTAGAAAATTCTGTAGAAGTAACTGAGTTTTTTTTAATGGCAATGTGAGTAATAAATAAATAAATGTGTAACGAAATAAATCAAGTGAATCATAACGATTTTATTTAAATTATTTAGAGTTCATTTGGTATGTGTTTTAAAGTGTATTTAAACAGTGCATAAATTGAAATACAATAAAATAAAATTTACTTTCTAGATAATTGTAGTTTTTGTATTTTAAATATTTATTTAGTTCTAATTGATTCAGCAGTATAGTTCAGTTATTAATTGTCTTTTTCTTTTACTATGTAGTACTATGTAGTTCTTATTCTATCACAAACTTTATAAATACAGTGGAATCCGGTTATAACGACACTCAAAGGACCAACGGTAGACGCTTTAACCGAAATGAGCAAAGAAAAAAAAGCTTGTATGGGGACCAAACAAGTCATCGAATTTTCGTTGCAATGACCGGACGTACGCTTTAAGCGGAGTCGTTATAACCGGAATCCACTGTATAGCATTTTACAACTTTTCTTTCTCGACTTCATTTTAATGCTTCTCCTCTTGCTCAACCTTTGCTCTGCACTTCCTCGTTTCCATGCTCCTCTTCTTCTTCCTCATTATGCCTATACTCTTATACTTATGCTTATACTTATACTTATATTCTAACAGCTGATAGTGTGACGACTGGCCTACTACAATATATCATTAAATTTACCCCAAATTTATTTAAAAGCATTTTTAAGTAATTTAAAATATTAGTCCAAGATGTGTTACTCATTAACTGACAAATTTTCGATGCTGATAATCTACCTGTGCATTATATTTTTAAGCACTGTAAGGATATCAACGCTTTCTTGTTAATTCAAGTGACAGTTTAAGCTACGCAGACCAAATAATCCCAGCACAACATGATCTGCTTTAAGTCTTGAGTTATATTTTGTTTTTATTAAGTCTGTAAAAGTGCAATAATTGAATTTAAAATTTAAATGCAAATTTTTTAAAGGCGCTAAAGTGTATATTATTGCTGGCAAAATGTGATGCGGAATGAAGAACAACAATAGCGGCTATAATGAGATAAGAGTTGGAAAACCAAAACAGAAACCGAATAAAACCAAACAAAATACAACAATAACAACGGGCATATAGCCCTTAACATAGCCTAAATAAAGGGAGAGCAGTGGGACTGAGTGGGTGGGTGGGGAGTGGGTGTGGAGAGCACTTTACGTAGTTTTGGCTTCTCACAGAAGCCGCAAGAGCTCGCAACGGGTTGCTCAGTTAAGGTATTCTAACAATGGGGCCCAAAGCAGTCGCCCATTGTAAGCTAATGCAAGGGAATGTGTGGGGGCGAAACTCAAGGGGGCGTGGAGGGAGTTTAGGAGCTAGGAAAAAGGAGACTTTTCGACTTTTCGAATTGTACGCAGCGATAAGAAGCCAAAGTGCCAATACACCTGCCAGACGCAAAGGGAAAGTGTGTAGTGGGAAAAGTAGCAGAAATAGTAGTAGTAGTAGCAACAGTGTTAGGGGGAATAGTAGTAGTGGGAGTGCTGGGAGCAGCCCTTACCTTGTTTTGGTCTATACTTTTCTTTTGGCCATTTGCGGACTGCATAGAAAATGGGCAATGACTTGCCCTATAGCTCATTTGTTCACTTCAATACGCGTGTGTATGTGTGTGTGTGTGTGTGTGTGTGTGTGTGTGTGTGTGTGTGTGTGTGTGATTTCGACCATGGGACACGTTTTTATGACTTAATGCTAACAAACGCGCCCACGTGCCAAAATAATCGTCTGCCTTTTCTGTCGACTTGGCTCATTGTGCAGCTGTTCCGCTTGCCGGCGTATCGCCACCCGCCTCTAACCTTGCCACGCCCCGTAGTCACTCTTCATCTGCACACACACACACATATTCTTTACCCCTGTGCCCTGTTATGCTTTGGCCAGCTTTAGCCATTTTGTTGCCAATACGTTTTAACCATGTTTGTACAAAACGCAAACGGATTTGCCAATGTTTATGCCGGGGATTATTGCGGCGTGCGTAAATGCGTCGCTCGCCTTCCCTCTCTCTCCAACACACGCTCCCTCTCCCTCTCTCTGCCCAACTCAGTCACTTTGTGGGTGTGTGTGTGTGGTTGGCTAAAAAGAGTTGCCACGCGCATTTGGCATGTCCAGGTGGCTGACACAGTCAGCTAACGGGTAAAAGTAGAAAATGGTATTAAAAATTTATGAGCCAAAACCAAAGTCAAATCTGTTATACGGCTTTAAAATTCAACGTTGGCCCTTTTGGTCCTGTTGCCAACATCCCCAGTCTGCCATTTGCCGTTAGCCGTCTGCTGTCTCCTCTCGGCTAACAGCACTGTCTGCACTCTACTGCCAACTTTTCTGGCCGGGAACGGATTTAGCTTGGAGTCATCCAGTGCACTTCAAAGCTGCCAATTAGTGTGCAACCGGCAAATTGTCTCCAACTGAGGCGTAGTTATAATGCGATGTTACAATAAAAATGCTCCACTAAGCTGACATGCAACATTGCAACAAATTGCAGCAGCCACGATGACGAATGGCAGCCACATCCCACATTCTTAGCCACACTGCCAGAAAATTAGTGTATACATTATTTATATTTTGGTAGCACTGCTGGGAGTTTGGGGATGTGGAAGCTTGGCAACTAAACTAAGTGTTGTGATACTTTAGAGGCTAAGAGCTTGACTAACTGGAAGCAATTAAGTTTGCTATTAAAATCAAATTGCAGATACAGTTGATTCAGCAGACTGTTAATGGCCTAGTATACATTTTGTTGAAGTATTTTAGATAATTTGTATAAGTAAACTTTATATATGTGCATATTTTCATACCAAATGTAAAAGTTAGGTGATTTATACTAGTCTGATTCGGTATGTAAAATTAAAAATCATTCACACAATTTGAGAGCCAAAATTTAACTGAATATAAATTCTCAAGCATTTGTTTTTATTCGAAACAATGGTATTCATCCGTTTCGTATTAAATTCAGTCAGTATGCACACACACACAAATTGTGATTAAATACCTGAGTAAGCAACAAAGTCTGTCGGAATATAAGTTGACGTATAAGTATAAGAGTATAAGAGTATAAGTATAAGAAGAGAATGTAAACAAAGTTTAGTTTAGAGCGAATCGCGTAGGAGAGCACAAGCTTGACAAAAGAAAAACAAAAAGAATAGCAAAGAATATAATTTGCAGTATAAGTATAAGAGTAAATGCATGATCATTAGAATGAGCGCAAGAGGAGGAAGAAGAGAATGTGAGCGAAGTTTAGTTTAGAGCGAATTACGAAGGAGAGCACAAGCTTGACAAAAGGAGAACAAAAAAAATAACGATTGTAATTGAATAAACTTGTGAAATAACTTGTGACTTAGTGAGAAATTAAACGTGTGATTCAATGAGTAATAAATAAACACTTACATAAATATAAATACAGTTCTTTGGTAGTTAGCAAAAGACTTTGAGGTGTGTAAAAATCAAAAAGAAGAACATGGCTATATTAAATGGGTTTTTGCTGGTAAGTTTTAGTTTACAAAGTATGTAGATTAGTGACAATCAAATTTCCAATTATAACAAAACACGTCTTAAGTTACTATCGAGCAGATCAGACCTTTTTTTGCCAGTGTCGTAGCTCTAAAATGACTCAAAGTGTAAGTGCAGCTGTACAAGCAGATTGAGCCGTTTCAAAGTGAATGCGAATGCGAATGTGAATGGCAATGAAGCAGGTTGCCGCTTAAGGCAGTGACAACTTTGTGAAATTGTCGAAATCCTCGAGCGATTGAATCATTAAGCAGCTTAACCCAATAAAACTTTTAGAACAAACTACTTAATTATGTATTATATACAAACATTAAAAGCAGGCACACACATACACACGCACAACAAGCCACACCAAGCCACACCAATACCAACACACAAGTTTAACTATAAGCCATCTGTGGAATTTTAATTGATTTTACGTGACATTGCAATTATGGTTGAGCGCATTCAATTTCGGTTTGTAATTAACATGTTCAAAAAATAATAATAACTTTTATTATTCATTCATCATATTTCATTTGTTTTGCTTTGATTTTGTTTAATTCAATTCGTGAAAACATTTCAATACATTAACATATATGTATATATTTGTATATGAAAGATTTATGCTGTCACATGCTCTCGGATTCAGAGCAGATTAGTTTCGTTGTGCTACAAATTAAAATTTGATAAAACGACCACAGATTTAAGCTCATTAATCCAAATAATATTTTCAATTATTTTTCATTAAAATATTTGCATTTGATGTATATTTCTATAATTGCTGCAGTTTACTACAATTACCATGTGGAATGAGCTGTGTCCTAATTTATTTCCAATCACCGGATATGTTTTCTCAAGTCTATGATTTCTGGGCTTTCTTGGGAGACACAAACTATTGAAGTGATTGATTGAGTGATGTCAGTTTGTCTGTTGCTTTGGTAAATATTTAATTTTAATTCCTCAAAGTTGATTCAGTTGTCCCCAAACTAATTTAATGCCATTCTTTATGGTAGTGGGGCGGGGGGTCTCTAAGTAAATCCTCATTGTGCCAAAAGGGTTGTCAACATTATATGATTGGCTAAAGCAATTAATTTAATTTGTTTTTCTGTGTACACTTTCAACAGCATCAACTTTTGATTTCTCAAAGTTGTTTTTAGTTTATTTTTTTTTTCGCCTGGGAAGTTTTCTTTCTGCTCGTCAGAGAAATAACAAACAAATTGGACTCGAAATGTGTGTGAGTTTGTGTGTGTTTGTGTGTTTGTGCGACTGAATTTGATTTATGGCACTGGATTGTCAACATATTTTGCTGATGCTCTTGCAAAACAATTGCAATCAATGATGTATAGTAAATATAATGCAACTTAAGCAAAGCATCAATTTAAATCCCTCAAAGTTTCTTTTCTTTTCTATTTTTTCTTCTCCAATTTTTCTCGGAATTTCGGACTACAGAGGGAATGGAACACTGGAGTGTGAGCTGAACTTATTTGATGGCAAAAGGCACAGGGTTGTCAACATATTGTGATATGCTGATGCTTGCGCACAGACAACTCTAACATATCAAGTGAATTGAGAAAATATCTTCATGGTTAGTGGGTTAACTGTCTGTCGGAATCGCTTTATTTTACCCGACAGTTTGAGGACGACTGAGTGAGGTACATAGATTGCAGCGGAAAATGTTGGGCGGTTGTGGGCGTGGCTGCTTGCCAGCCTTAATATCAGACTGACTGGCCCAAATGACTTGGCAAATGGGCTGCCGTATGCTCATTTGTATTGGCTACAAATACAATTTGATGGTCCTGCTGCCTGCTGCCGTTGCCTGCTGCCTGCTGCCTGAGGCATAGGGATATTTATACACACATGTTCGCTTGCAAGCTGAAACAGTTAAACACAATTGGAGGGCCACGGGGCAAGCAGGGAAGGTGTGTGTGTGTGTGCGTGTGTGTAAATTCAGTGAAATTATTCTGCTGCTGTTGTGCTGTGCGGTGCTGTTCCGTACGGTTGAGTTCAGTTCAGTTGTGCTGTGCTATGCGAATGTCTCCGGTACACCTAGGCGAATGCGTTATAATAATATGTATACGTATGCACATAACGACGACGTCCAAGTGCTGGACGAGAAGAATGAGCAAGGCATTGGGCATGGGTTGGCTTGGGTTGGGCTGGGTTTGGTTGGGTTGGGTTTGGTTGGGTTTGGGGTGGCTCTAAGATAAAAAGTTGAAAATAAATTTTTATTGTTATGGGGCACACACGTTCTTCTTGTTGTCCTTGTATCTGTTTGCGTGTTTGCGACACTCATTTTCTGCAGATGTCTTTCAAGTGTATGTGTGTGTGCTACTGTGTGTATCCTTAGTCCTGCCAGTGTAAGTGTATGTGCAATGGAATCCAATGAGAACATGTGTACTTAACATAAATCGCTCACTCATTGAATGCAGTTGCATAAAAACGAACACTATATTCGCCTGGGAACAGGAACACCCTGAACAGGATCTCTCACTGCTGTGCATATAAAAACTCACTGGATACTACATATATACATATATCTGTTTAACTAGCTAGCTAGTTGCTAGCCAAACCCTAGGAAACGAGTCTGTACTCGGCAGTCAGTAGTGAATAGTGAGTGCTGCATTTACAAACATTTATCGATTTCTACCCCAAAAATTATCTATGCAGATTTCCGCACATACGAAGCGCAGGCACTAACTTTCCGTTTTTCCAATTCCCCCACAAACCCCCCCACATCCCCGATACTTTTCCTTTGCCATTTTCCGTTTCCGTTTACCCCCCCCCCCCCCCGCTCGCTGGCCCCGATTTCTAGCTAGAACCGACATTCGTTGCCGCTCATGGGCCCACGTGTGCAGAAAGTTTTGCCAACAGTTTTAATTTCCCATAATTACACAATTACAAAGCGTAAAGTTTTCCAGCACACGCCACGCCTCCCCGCCCCCAGTCCCCCCATTGGGCACGCCTTACACAATGCCAACTGCGCGTCATGGAAATGAGCAGTCGAAAAAAGAAATGCAGCGGAAAATACAAAGTAATTTCCTCGAATCTGAAATGCTCTCAGTTCGCATGTGGCCAAGAAATGATGAACATGAATATAAAAAGGATTGAAATGAAATAAAACAACTAAAGCAAATACTTCAAGGACGCTGATTTTATTTTTAGCTTGAATAATAAAGTAACTACGGGAAAGGTAAATGGTTCCAGTTGACTCCAACTACAAGTAAAACTTGTACTTGGCTGATGGGTGTCAAAATTATTTTTAGTTTAGTTGAATAATTAACTAAATGAGACAAGATTGTGCTAAAAGTAGAGTGAGCTAATGTATACAATAAATAGCAATGATAGAAATGGCTTTAAAGACAATATAGACAGTTGAAAAATCTTGTAAAGTAACTTAAAATATTATCTGTAAGTACATTTCTCGACTTTAAAAGAAGACAGGAACTTTAAAAGAGTTTAATAAGTTTAATGTTAATAAATTCAAAAGATTAAACATCGATAATAATGTTCTTAAAACAGTTTCAAAGACATACTAAATTATAGGTTTCTATTTAAAATTTAACTAAAATGTTTGAGCACAAATCTTTACTGATAAATAAATATTTCCAATGGAACACTTGTTAAATGAGCTTGTTATAGCTATTAACAAGCTAAAGTCCATTGTTTAACAAGTGTTTTATATATAAAATCGACACAACTCAACCATTTTCTACACCAATTAATTTAATCTTCACTCTCCGAGCTCTGCTACCTAAACCAAACATTTTGATAGAATAAAACCACGTACTACGCACATAAACCGTATCATATCTTAACAAGTTTTCAAGATTTATTTGTAAAAAGTGTTGAATTTATGGAATTCTCAATGTTTAACAATGAAGCTCATAACTAGTTTTCTTGTGTTGTACAAATATCGTGATAAAGTGAAATGTGTTAGCCACAACAAGGGTACAACTGAGAAACAGTCAAGCGAGTAGTGAAAAACTTTTTGGCCACATCGACACACTCACACGCACACACACTCACACTTGCACAGATACCATACATAGATACGTGCATATACAGAGGCAAAAGTATTTATTGAAAACTGTTACCGTTAGCAGCAAACAGTTACCCTTTCGCCCCCTTGTTGCCATCACCCAATACCTGAGACCCAACTTGCAGCTCACAGAATTGCAATTTTTGTTTGCTACTGCACAACAACAACAACAACAAAAACAATGGGAACAACAACGTGAACAACAACAACAACAACTACAACAAAGTGGCGTTCACACTTTGGCAGTGTGTCGGTTATCGCTGCAGTTTGACAGAGGGGTAAGTGGGTGCCACGGGGCTTGGGTTGGGGCATGTGGAGGGTGCATGCTTTAAATGACATCCTGACAATGCGCTGCGTCGTCAGCAGCGACTGCAACTGCGACGGCGACAGCGACGCTGGCTTCAGCGTCGAGGACAACGGCTTTGTTGGGGGATTTTTTTGTTCACTTTTTGCGTGAATTTGGAATCAATTGTAAATGCAAGTTATTCGCTTAAATCAGCGCCTGTCCAGACTGTCAATGGCCATAATCCAGGGCACTATTTAATTTTCAATTGTAAGACACGCAATTTATGGCAGTTATACCTCCCTCTGCCACCCCCTCCCTACACACCTCTAGCCACCCAAAAATTTGCCCGTATCCCTTTTGCAATAAGCGTCTTGCATAGTTCTTAAAAGACAATCAAAATTTTGCCAGCGGCTTACAAGTTTTCGGGTTACTTCGTTCATAATTTATGTCTTGCCAATAAAAGATATACGTCCGTCCGCATTGGCCATCAATTTCATGGCTAAAAGCGGGTAATGCGTAGATGCTGGTAGAGGCCAGCAGCCAAGCAGTCAGAAGGCAGCAGGCAGCAGAGAGCAGGCAGCAGAGTGTAGGCAGCGGGCAGATGGTAGTACGAGGGCCACGTTAATTATGCAGGGGTTAGCTGAGCACAACCAGGGCCAAAACTAGGCCACATGGTTGCGTCAGGATGGGGGCGTGGTGTGGCGCCTCTAAACTGGACTGGGTACCAAAATGTTGGAGCCTGGGCACCGCGAACTGAAGCCCGCTGACTGTGGACTACTACGGACTACGTACAGACTGCGGACTGCGGACTGCGGACCGTGCATGGGTTATGTATGTGCGGCGTGCAGCGAACTTTTAATCCGCTTTAACTAAAAACATTTAAATTTGCCTGGGCAGCGGGCGGGAAACTGAAGGGAAAACCGCCTCTGCTAACCAGCCACCCGCTTAAAAAATAAAACAAAAACAGAAAAAAACGTGAAAAAAAAAACTTCTTGCCACATGCTAATGCCAGAGCGTTAGGCATAATAACTATGCGGAAATGTTTGGAGTACTTAATGGTAGATAAAACAAAGCCAACTTAACCCAAATATTGTCAGCAGCTTATTAAGCTTTTAATCTAATTTGGAATGAAAATGTTTATCTGTGCGTAAGCTTAATTCAATATTAAATATGACAGACGACTGAAAACCATTCAAAAAATCGCTGAAAAGTATGCTACATAAAATGAGTTAAGTATACGTAATAAGATGAACTCGTATTATTATTATGGACCAACTTTTTTCAATCATTTAAAATAAATGTACCGCTATAAAATTGTTTAAGCCTATAGGAAAATATTCAAGCAGCTTATGTTACTGGCCTTTCAGTTTTTTTCACAACGGTAACATTTCAAAGTGTATATATTCTTCGACTCTGTGGAACTTTTCACATTTTTTCATACGTTTTTTTTGATTGGTAGTGAGTGGTTTATTTTTTGTATTTTTTTTTGGGCAGGGGGTGGTGATGCTGGATGTTTTTTTTTTCATGTACGCGCTGGTGAGGTTGAGTGTTTGGGTTTTTTTCTAATGAAAGCCGCGTCGCGTTGCAGCCACAAGCTGCTGCGGAATTTTCTGTGTGCTAATCACAACTTGCAGCTAAGCAGCTTAAAAAACTTGCTTTTTGCTGTAATTTTTAGTAGATTTTCAAGCGAATGGACCAAGTTCTTGAAACCAAGGCAAAGGCAAAGGCACAAGCAAAGGCAACGCCAACAGCTGCAAAACATTTTTAAGAAATGTTTTAAGTTGTCGTCAGCACACAAGCGGTATTGGTGGTAAAGTCCTTGTTGCGTGCGGCTAACAGAGTGTATCTTTTGTCAAGTTCTTTAACAACACATTACAATAAACAATTTTTCATATACACAGATACACACACACAAATACTCATACACTCACATATTCAAGTTTAAATACAATACGTACAAGTCACAAGGCACGAACAACAATCCGTAGGGAGACCGCAAAACAGCAGCCAGAGCCGCAACCATAACTTAAATTTTGACAAATGTATCTGACACTTACAATTAGTATAAATTGACTGGCATGTTGAGTGCCACACACGCACACACATACCAAGGCAAAGACAGATACACAAACACACTCACTAACTCAGACCCAGTCAGACACACACACACAGGCATACTCAACTTACATACACGTGTGTATGCTCAAAAGCCTGCCATGTTGGAGAGCAGACAATAGAGCAACGAGAGCGCCAGACCACAACAGCACCACCGCCAACAATAACAACAACAATTATATCACGATATCTGCTATTGTCAGCGTACAAAATGCCGATTTGCATTACACTCGAGGGAAGTTTGAAGCGTTTAGCTTACGCTCTCTTTAGTAACTAAAAGTTGTTTATAGTGGGGCTGTCAACACTCTCTTATATTTTATACATGATAGAGCTGTCCCCCTTACACTAATTGTCATTCAGAGCTGGACGTCTCGCTCTAATCTGCACGCTTCATACGTCAAGCGACTGCTCTCATGGGAGCGCGACTCTCTTGCTACGCTCAGTGCAGCTCTGATTGGCTGAAAAGTTTGGCTTGCGTTGAACGATCAACTTAAGTGTTATAAAATGTTGTATAACAGTATTTAAGGTTGGCCAACTTTCTTTGCCAACAGTTATATTAAAAGTGAAATAAAGTATTTGGCGAAACGACACGTTTGCACCTCGCACATGCGGCATATATTCGTGCCTGTATGTCTTAAAATATAGAATTTATATGTACACACGCAATATACATACATACATACATACAATCGTACATATGCGATATACAAATATATCATCGAAGTTTAAACTGGAGCAAAAGCTAAAGGCAATTGCTTTTGACAGTTATGTATAAATTTATGAGACTTAATGGGGAACTGGTACGTGGACAGAAGTAGGAGAAGGGTCCATTTTCTATACGTTTCAAGTTTGACTTGCTCCTGGCGGGGCTTTGGCTTTAATTGATTGACTGACTGCCTCTTAACGAAATTCCTAGACTCTTCGAACAAATCCATTTACAATTTTCATCTCTCGCTCACTCTTTTTTTTCTGTGTGTTGCTGTCTTTGTCACAAATACACATATTTCTATATACCTATATAGAAACAGTTCTACCTATTTGAAACGTAAGTATGTAAGGTATCAAAAATTACTTACAATTCAAAACAAACTTTTGCGCCAAGCAACCTAAATTTGTAAGTCAACAATGGCTAAGACGGGATGGCGGGGATGCTGTCCGGGGGGTGGCACTTCAGTGGGGGGTCTTAAGCGTTAGCCGAAATCCGAAAATGTCGCAGAGCCAAAAGTAAAACCAACTGGTAAAAGTCATGGACGTAGGCCAGGGGGGTGTGGCAAGGGAGCAAGCGGGGACAAATGCCTGCTGCAAAGTGAAGAAAAATTGTAGAAAAGTTTTGCTGATTTCGCCCAGTGCGCTTCATTTATTTCAACGATTTGTTGCCAGGCCAGAGCCAGAAGCTATTGCAAAGGACTCGAAGTCGAAGCAGTAACAGGACCCTAACCAGAGCCATGGCCAATAGCAAGAAGCAGAACCAACAAACGTTCCCAGACTCTCAGACTCGCAGACTCTTAGACTCGCTGGCTAAGGCATTGTCCAACGAGCAGCTGTTTTAGTTCTTGATGGGGCTGTCTTACCGTTCCCCCTTCCACTCCACGTCCCGCCCACCAGCTGACTTTATCGCTTCAGTAAGTTGCTCCGCTGCCGTTTTATTTTATAATATTATAACGTGCGTTGTTTGTGCTTGAACAATTTTTCGGCGTTACCTTCGCCTCTTCTTCTTATTGGAAAATTGCAAGTTCTGTTTTCTCAGCGCGCGTGTGTATGTGTGTGCGTGAGCATGTGTGTGTGTAGGGGCTGCACAGCAGCAAAAGCAAAAACAAAAACAACAATAATAATAATAAAAGATATGCACACTAGGTGGCGCTGGCGAAAAGTTTTTGACAGCTGAAGTTTAGTTTTCGCATAGGTATTTACCTTGCAGATTTCTATTTAACTTATATAACTATGCAAAAACACACACACACATACATACAGGCATATCTATCTTTGTTACATGGGTGCAAGGTTCAAAGCCTCGGAATGGTTAGCAGCTGGCTCAAAAGGCGGTCAAGAGAGAGTACTCAAAGAAGAGCACTGAAAATTTCTTGAATTCTGAGTTTTTCTACCAAACTTTGTTGCTGTTGTAGCTTTTACTCTGTTGTTAATTAAGCCAATGATCAAAAGGTTGGAAATTTGACTTTTCTTTGAGCCAAATTCGAGTGTAAAACAAAAGAGCCAAGTTAAGCTTATCTTTAAGTGTTCGCCAATGACACTCAATTTTTATTTTAATGACTTCAATTGTAATTTGTTAACCTTATCGCACTTTTTCACTTTTCTATCTATTTCCAGCGACATTTCAAATGACACTTTTTTGTTGTTTTTATTTAACATTTTTTGGGTTTTTGCTGTTTTGTGTAGCTTTTCACTTTTGCACTTTTTAATTCAGTACTTTTTCATTTACATTGTGTCCCCAAACAAAAAGTAATGACAGCAATTGAAGAGGCTCCAGTCTCCAGTCTCCAGTCTCCAGTCAGCCAAAACTATAACAATGTAACTGACTTGCCAAAAGACTCGACGTAATTGCGCTCTTGATTTAAAATTATTTGCCGTAATACAATTAAGGGTAGGGTTAAAACCAGTAGGGTTAAACCCCAGCATTTCTATTGGCTTGAATTAACTGTTTTTATGCTTTTAGTTTCAGTTTCAGCTCAGTTTTTGTTTCAGTTTCTCTTTGAGCTCTGGCGAATTAAAAATCTCATTACATGAGAACAAGAAATAACAATTAACTTAATGTTGGAAATCATAAAAAATGCCGTTAAATTCTAAAACTTACATAAAGTTAAATAATAACAGCTGTGTTGAAATGGCTTAAAATATAGAGATAGCACGTTATTTTGATTATAAAATCTATGAAAACTGAGCAAAAGGCAAACTTGGCACTCCCCTAATACCAATTTAATGTACTGCTCACATGTGACAGTTTCCCACGTAAGTATTTGTACAATTGCTGTCAAAAGATTTATCAAAACACAATTAGGAGCATGTGAGAGGGGACAAATAGATTTGTTGCCTCGATTGAGACTGAATTCCACGTAAAATCTGTTAGCCATAAATATTGGAAAAAAGATTTTACTTGCTATTAAATTACAGATAAAGTTTGTAGCACAAAAATTGTGATCTGAAATAATTTGAACATTTTATTTGAGTTCACACATTTGCATAACTTAATTTTAGATACTTTTCACATAATAAGTGTGTCGAGAATTCAAGGAACTTTTAATTTTTGGCATAAAACTTTGGCACAAAGTGCTTGATTTATTCAATTACACCACACAGAGCAGAAGAACTCAGGCAGTTATGAGTTCACGGAACTGAAAAGACTCATTTCTATATATAGCAGAGTAGTAAAGTAGTAGAGCAGTAGAGCAGTTGGATATTTTCTATATGCTTGAGCAACAGTTGTTTAAACAATGTATATTCTCATGGAGCAGATTGCTTCATTTAATTCATATGTAGTTGTGTGCGTATGTGTGTACTTATGATAAAACAAACTAGCAAACTAATTACCTTTTAAATTTGCTTAGTTTGCAAGTACTTTTCTACAGTTCACAAACTTTCGCTGTGAATAATTGAAAAGCGGAAATTCCAGTGTAGCTTTGTGCGAGTGCATGTGTGTGTGTGTGTGTGTGTGTGTGTGTGTGTGTAAGGCTTTACTGCCTTTTAACAAAGTCATCTACAAGTTATATGATTATAATAAAATCCTTTGAAATATGGGCGAAACGCTGACAAGTGGTTCATTAGATGAAGTCAGTTGGCGAACTAGTTCACTTTAATCATTTACTATGCAAATTCTTGTGTTTTGAAGCATCAGCATTTTATGTGCACTGCTCCGAATTTTAAAGTATCTTCCTGCATCCTCTTTGCTGTTGTTGCTGTTGACGTTGCTGTTGCTGTTGCCGTTTTAGCTAAATGTGTGTCTGTACGTGTGTGTGTGTGTGTGTGTGTGTTGCAAACATTTGCAAAAAGCGACACACGCTGCAAAACTGCACAATGGAGCTTCACTGTGCTGCTTCTCATGGCTCCACTTCGCGCCTTCTGCCTCCTGCTCCCCTTTCGTACGCCTCTGCGCGTCTCGTTTCGTCGCTGCTCCTTGCAGCTTAACAAAAAGCATTAACACAATACAGGCGCAGCATGACGAGGGCCACGTTCCGAAGCACAGGACATGGATGTGAGATAGAAGTCAAGCCAGTGGCACAACCAAAGCTATAGCCATAGCCATAGCCATAGCCAGAGTCATAGCCGGAGAGTCAGAACCGGAGCCGGAGCTACAGCTACAGCTACAGCCTTCGCGGGTCGTGTTATGTACCGACATTGTCGTACATAGAGAGCGTGTTTGTGCAGGGGAAAGGGAGTGAAATGCAGGAGGGCAGAGGGACACAGGACAGTGGTGTAGTGACAATGGGGGCTGAACTGCAGGGACTTGCAGCTGTTGCCAGCGGGCATTGCGTGGGACTTCCGCTGAAATGTAACCACAGCAGAGGCAGCGCCAGAGGCAGCGACAGAGACAGAGGCAGCGGGAGCGGGAGCGACAGGGCAGCGACAGAGGCAGAGGCAGAGAGATAGACGCAAAGCCAAACCCAAAGCTTTAGCTAGTAGCAGGGAGTGAGTACGAGTGTTAAAGAGAGGCAGAAAGGGAGAGGTAAAGAGTGTGAGAGTTACTGTTAGACACATTGGGACAGCAGAGAGACGAATTTGCAAGCTAGTCAGGAATGGGAAACGGTGAAATGGAATGGGTTTTAGTCCAAAATAGCTCGAAAGGGGAACAGTAGCAAAAGGGTAATTGCTAAGCAATTACCTTCTTGCAAAGATTAATGGTCATGGCAACAACTTGAAAATGTTGCCGCAATGCTAACAATGACCCCCAAGACTCACACAGCCACCCATACACATATGTAGTGCTTGTGTGTGTGTGTGTGTGTGTGTTGCTGCTGGGCGTGTTGCATTAATTAGATGACTGTGGGCATGGCAGTTATTCATGCATATTTGTGCGAGACAAAAAACAAAACGAGAAAATAAAAAATAATGCTTGAATTATATGCAAATTAAAATGCATTGTATTGTATTTATTATGAAGCAATTCAGCTCTCCGATGGCATGTATTTGTAATTCGCACCGGATATATTTTCCAGGCATTTTCAGCTGCAATCGTTGCTGCCGCATCCACATTCCATACCTTGGCTCACCCGCTGCGCTTTACATAAATTATATTTCCGCCGGAAAAATTAACATTTTTATGAATTTCCTTTCAGCAGCGCGCATTGTGGTGTCGGCAGCGGTTGAGATAGAGCCGCGCGAGGGGACATGGGCCAGCAAGGGGTGGGGGGCGGTGGTGGGGCGGATCGTGTCGGGGTTATGACAGCGAAGTCAGCAATGCAATGCAGCGAATGCGAATGCGAACGCACACTGGCGCCAAGGCACAACCCTCAAATCAGGCAACAGCTTTTGGCTCCCCAGCGAGCGTTTTGAGGGAAACTGTGAGAACTGTGAGAACAGCCAGCTAGCTCTGACTGCCAGTGTATACGGCTAAAAATGTTTGAAAATGAAATGTTGTTATTGAAATTGGCAAAGTTTTATGTGCGCTTGTAGTTTTTTCGGGGTTCGTCTTTGTCTTTTTTACATAGAAATGTGGCCATGACTTGCTCTGCCATGCTCTGCTCGAATCTGGCCAGAGAACCTATTTTAGCCATTTTAGTCCATTGCCTTGAAAGTCGTTGCCTATTTATGCGTTTTGAGCTTTGCGTACTACGTTTTTCTGTTGCCTTTTATTTGAGTTGTTTCAGCGTTTTTGTGTTTCTTCAACTGGTTTTATTTTATTATTTTTATTTTCAGCTGTTTTTCTGTTGAGCGCTCTCTTTCGGTCTCTTTTTCAAAGTGATATCCGCACATTTGCGCCAATGTGCCGACGTTGGCGTCGATGTCGACAGTAGCGGCGACAGCAGAGACAACGACAGCAGCGACGTCGACGTCATGTTGGTGTAAAATGGCACAATACGCCAACAACAGCAACAGCTTCAGCAACACCAACAACAATCATAAAAACAATAAGACCAAAAACAAAAAAAAACAATAGCAACAGCAACAGAATAAAGTGCCAGGAAACACATTTAATATCTACGCATAAAAATAAAAGTCTGGCAGCACCGGCAATGGAAGTGACCAAACGAAGCAGCAGCAGCAACAACAAAGGCGACAGAAACAACAACAACAGCACTAGCAGTAGCAAAAGGCTACCAAAGTGGACAACTAAAGTTTACTGTTATGTAGAAGAAGGAGGGGGGCAGGCAACTGCAGAGACGACGACGACAGCGACGACGTTGGTTGAAGGTCTTGTTTATTACGCTCGCATAGCCAAATGCATAAATTTACGGACCGATGCGTGCAAACTGTGCAAACTTAAAAAAAAAGTATGAAATGAAAAAAATTATGGCAACCCCGATGCTGCAAATGAAAAAAGCGCCTCAGCACAACAACAAATAACAAGAGTAGTAGCAGCGGCAGTAGCAGCGCAGCAGCAGCTACAGCTGAAGCTAAAGCTAAAGCAAAAGCAACGGTAATGGCAACAGCTACTTGCAAGCTTCGGCTTACGTACACTGTCCGAAAAGCAAGTGAAAAGAGCAAACTGAGGCAACAGTAATAAATAAATACTCTAACCAAAACAACACACACACACACACAGGCACTCAACAAATGCCAAACAGACACACTTGAGGACAAAAATATGTAGACGATTTTATTGAAACGCCTTGAGCTGAACATTGAGTGTCAAAGAATGTACTTCAAATATTTTCCTCGAATCGATGCACAAAAGCAACATTCTATTTCAGGAATTTATAGAAAATATACGTGTTAAAATATTCTTCACACCCACACATGTCAAAAATCGAATAAAAATAAAATGATGTTTAGCAGATAATAATTTAAAGTAATATTAAATCACAAAAATCCCAAAAGGTCAAGACTACACAGCAAAAACCACTACCAGTGCTACTGCAACTATTTGCTTAAAAAGTTAGTTAAATTTGAATACAATGCAGACGTGTTTACCATACAGTATGTGTGGTGTGCGCTTGCTATTTTGAACAACAGGATAAAGCAGAATTCGTTTGTAAAAAACAAATGAAATTTGTGCTATAATAAATAAACAATTCCATTTTAAAGATTTGCATAAATAAATAATTTTCGCTCAGTGCAGCAGGGCTCCGGAATGTGCATGTTTTTACACGCACGCACATGCACACATATATAGACTCTAAATTGTGTACATGAGTGTGAGTGTGTGTGTGTGAATGTTTGTAAAAGAAATTATGTAGACAGCAAAAAGATAAAATGGTCGAAAAAACAAAAGCAAGCGAAGATCGAGGAAATGCAACAGAAATGAGAATTTATGTTTATGAAAGTATTTTTGTCAGGCCGTTTATAAATATGCATATTCATACTATGTATCGCATGATGAATGGCGTTACATAAATACGTCAGTATATTTGTGTGCGAATCTGTGTGTGCAGTATCTCGTAGATACTCAGATTGTCTAATGAAAATAGCTTAGGTGCATATTTATGAACAGAGTTCCGTGCCAGAGACGGTACGGAAGCTGCTAATGTGCTTAGTGCTTTTGCCCGTCAGGCTGTGGCAATAACTGGTTAATGGCCTGTCATTTGTTCCGAGTAGCCTCGCATAGTCCGGCTTGTCGGTTTGTCGCTTTGTCGGCTTTTCGGTAGGTGAGGCGTCGGTACGCAGCAGTAGTCGTTTGCTAGGAGCTAGTAGCTCATTATGTTGCCACTGTCATTGTCCGTAAAAGCCGAGTCGTTAACGTATTATGCGCAAAGCTTATTTGCGAAGCTTTTGTCACAGGCTTAAGCTTTGTGCTTTTGTTGCGGTGTAAGCTTTAAAGCTGACAAAAGCTCGTTACACCGTTTTATGGCAAGTTTTATGGATTAATTTTCGACCTTTCGTTGCTGGGAATTTTTGAAAAATGTACCCCCGAAAAAACAAAAGGAATTTTACCCGAAAAATGTAACCGAAGAAAACTTGAACAATGCGGCAAATTGAGTTTCAGTTTCTGGTTTTGGCGTTCCGTAAAATACATATTTAATAATTCAAAGTTGACTGCTATAAAATCTCAGCGGGTGTCCATATTTCAAGGCGGTAATTTCGTCTTGTTCGGTTCGGTATCAAGGCGGATAGCAAGCAGGTGGTTGAAAGCGAGCCCTTTCTGCCCCGCTCTGACCCCCTCGACCAGTGCTTTGTCAGCCACGCCTCAAATAAAGTGATGGCCTTTTTCATCTTGTTGTTTCGCCTTTTGCCTTGTTAATGTCGAGGTTTACTTAGCGGGCTATTTTGCTTTAAGGTTATTGAGTTCTGAGCTTCCTGGGGGAAATTAACCTCTTGCCAGCGGGTGCAATTGTAGTATGCAGTAAGCAGGCTTTTGTCTGATGACCCGCTAGCCCTAGTCCTCGACCCCACACTCCCTCTGTCACGCTGTCCCTTATTTTCTGTTTACACCTTTACACATCGATTCCCTTTCCCCCATACAAACCTTTTCGCCACGACCTCTGACTCTGACGCTTTCGATGTCCAGGTCTGAGCGATATGGATCAAACGATTTTGTTTGCAGATTAAACTACATGCGGACCCAACTGCTAACTGCCAACTGCCATTTGCCATTGCCGCAAATGCTCCCAGCTGGAGATGGAACTGGAACTGTGTTCGGAAGGGGTAGAAAGGAGTTGGCGTAGGGCTGCTTGTAAAACGGCCTACAAAACTATAGCGGAGCCCATCGCGTGTCGCATGCAAGAAAATGACAGCAATGTAAAGTGAAACAAAGCCAAAACCCCAAAAAAATAAAATAAAATGTAACTAGCTGAAGTTTGCTGTAAAATGCAGGCACTTTGCACTTTTGTGCGCTGTTAAAACAAAACTTAAATTAAATCCAAGCCAAACCAAACCAAACCAAACGTCAAACCCGAGAACCTAAAACCCAAAAATCCAAATCCACAACCAAAAATCAACATTTTTTGGGTGAGCTATTCAAATAGTGCCAGGCAATTTATTACTCCAACTGAGATTTTAAAGCCACTCAGCAAATCACTTAAATCTCTCGTTTCTCTGCCTTCTGCTGCAAAAGTCGTGGCCAAGTTAAATCTCCTCCGACTGTGTAAATCGCATGATAAATGTTATCTAATGTTAAACTGCTTTTAGTATAACATATTCAAAATGGGGTATATGCGTTCGTGTTATGTAATTGCCGGCAGACAAACAGATTTGTTAAGTAAAATATAGTTTTCTCCTTTATTTTCATAAATTAAAACTTTGTAGTTTGCTTATCGCTGGCGTTGTTTAACATTTCTCCCAGTGCCCTTCATATTTCACTTGGCAATTGATTCTTTAGTGCTTGTCTGAAGCTTGAAGACGAACAAAAACTTTAAAACTCTGAGCGCAAAGAATAACAAAAAATAAAAAAAAACAGGGTATCTGTATTTTAATCAGTTCGTGTTGTTGTTTGTGTGCTGTGTAATGTTGTGTTGAGTTGAACTTGTGTGCGGTTTGCATTGTATATTTAATAAAATCGTTTGCATTTCTTATGTGTTGCTAAGTGTCAGCGAGCATCTAATTTGATTTATGACCCACAAAGTTATGCCCCAATAATATCGAAAGATAAAGTTTTTCAGCTTCTTTAACATACATTTGCTGATGTTTGTGTATTGCTGGCTTTGGTTGTTGTTGTTATTACTGTTTATCTGGGTTAGCTTTATGGCCACGATGACTAAGACCTTTCAAAAATGCTAAGAGTTGTCATTGTTTTTGCTAAAAGTTGCGTGAATTCCAATCATAATTTATTCACATACATGTACAAACATCTACCATTACTCACACACACACACACACGCATGTAGTGTATTTGTGTGAGCAGGTGAGCACATATTCAATCGGACTGGCAAAATAAAATTGGTTGCCTTGGTGCCTTTGAAGCGAACATTGAATAGAAAATTTGTCAAGCATAATACCTGATAATCAATTGACTAACAGTGTCTGAATAATGAATTGTTTTTCTCATCGTATATGTATCATTTTCTATACCTTTTTTTGCTATTTTCACTTTTTTTTCCAGCCTTTTCAGCTGGCCATCAATCAGTTTGTTCGCATCGTTACCGTTACTGGTTGTCATTTTGTTCCTGGTTTGGCTAATTAGCAAATTAAAAATGTTAAATGTTCGCTTCGGTTTTTACTGTGTGTGTGTCTCTCTCTCTCTTTCTCTCTTTTTTTCGTTGTCTTCTCCTCGTTCGTTTTTGCCGTTTTGTGTGCCACGTATTTAAAATGTTGATATTGCTGCAGCACGAAAAACTCATTAGTAATTAAATATTTTCCGTTGCGACAACGCCCCGTAGTTTCTTAGCAGAGTGTGTTTGTTGTAGTCGCTGGTGACGTTGTTAGTGTTGTTGTTGTTGTTGCTGGTGGTGTTGTCGTCGTGTTCGCACAGTCAGAACTTCCGCACATCCGCTTGCTGCTTACTGCTTGCTGCTGACGCGAACACCGAGCGTATACGCAATTTTTTTTCTTCTTTTCGGTTGTGCGTATTAAGACCGTAAACAAGTCTACGGCTCTGGCTCTGACTCCAACGGAGATGCTCCGCTCTGGTCTGGCCTGGCCTGGTCTGGGTTGTCCTGGCCTGGGCTCGTTGTTATAGCTGTAACCCTGAGCATGATTTGTTGCTGACAGCGTCTCAGGCAGCAGCAGCGGCAGAGCTGCGTGCTGGAGATGCTTCAGCCAGCGTCGAGGCTGGATTTGATTTATTTCTCGTTGTACAATTTATGAGTGAAGGTGAAGTAGCAGCAGCAACAGCAACAGCAACAGCAACAGCAGCAGCAGCAGAGTAGAGTATCGTGCCGTTAGCACTTGCAATTCATTGAGCTGAGACATTGCCCAATGGGTTATGGTTATATATTAATACTCGTAGACATGAATATATAAATTTGTGTAAAGTATATACCCGTGCGTATATCTGTGGATCTGTGGGTTGGCAAAGTGTCAGCGTGCGCGTGCTGAAGATACGCAAAAATTCCCAAAAGATTTCAATTGCCAAGGGTATAGGCGGCATAAGAGGGCCATCATGTTAACGGGGCCTGCTCAGCCGCACAAAAGTGTCAAGGGGAAATGAGAGATGGAGAGCAGGAGAGCTCGGGCATATCTCAAATATTTTACTCATTCTCGGCTATTATGATGGATGTGGATGTTGATGTTGATGTTGTCTATTTTACGACCCAGTTTTCCTGGTGTTCGGTGTTTGGTGCTCGGTGTTCGGTGCTCGGTATTCGGTCTACCATTAGCATCTCCACTTTGGCTGCTTTTATTTCAATTAGTATTGGCTCATGGAAAATTTAGTTTATATCTAAGCTCTTTGTGCAAAAGTTGCTCTTCAAGAAAGGCCAAAATCCCACTTCATTCAGTTTGCCCTCATTGTGTTGCCTACTTTACGGCGTCTTTGATGCTGCCACGTGCATTAAGGACACAACTTCTTGAGTTTAGTATCTCAAATTATAAGATCCGACCACAAGAGCCCTGACGCAAATACCTTTAACTCCTGTCTTAAATTCAATTTTCACATCTTTGTGTACTTCATTTGCAAAATGAGATACCTGCAGACGTTTTAACTTGGCCAACACTTTCGTCTTACGGCTTGCTTGTGTCCAAGGTCATAGATACCTTTGTAGCAAATTAAACAAATTAAAACAAATATTTATTTGGTTAATTTAGAAGACTGACTCTCTCTGTTGCCTTTACATCAATAGGCCACAACAAAATCTGTAAAGAGCCCGAAGCATTTAAATTTTCACCTACACTCGAGTGCAGTATTTTGTCCTTTATCGTTTTTCAATTACCGGTACAACCCCCCGACCCCGACCCCGCACACCTGCTCAAACTGCAATTAAGCCATATAATCTCGGTTATAGCCTCAGGACAATCTACGGCGGAAAGTCAGAAACGTAAATGTTGTTAAATTGCCAAGGGATGGGGGAAGGTATGGGGGAGTGGGTAAACAGAAGCTTGGAGTCGTTGGGGCTTATAGGCAGGTTCGACTGTTTTGACTCTCTTCATATTCATATTGCCATTAATCATTCGTTTTAAAAATTTAAAATTGCACTTTACTGAGTACAATTTATCATAATTAATCTAGATGACAGATAGCCTACATCGGGGTATAGCCGTATATATATTCAATTACTATATGTCGACAATACCTGTGAACACAGCAAGTACACGTAGCTCTTCATCTTGTCAACTCGGCGACACTTCAACATTGTTTGATAATTAATTAAGATTAAACATTTATTTACAAATTTCTTTTCTTTTTTTTTCGTTCATTCGATTTCATTTTTGCGTATTCGATTCATTGGCTTATTGCTAATCGATTGCTCGACTCTATTCGATTACTCATTTACTCAATTAACTCTAGTTTCCTTTTTGTATGCGCCCATAATGCGACTATTCACTTAATTACGTATAAAAATACTTAAAGCTGTTTAAACAAAACCTCCGATTTACAATATAAATATTATTCTATATACAGGTGCATCCATTTGCCTTTCAGTGTATGTACAGTGTGGGCGCTGCTTGGCAGTGGGCGTGGTCTTCGACGACTAACGATGCTGCCAGGTGCTGTAATAGAGGTAATGAAATCAATATCAAGTTCCCCAGTTGAGTTAAGTACAGAAGCGACGAAGTGAACTTACTTTGCTCCCAAGGATGCACACGACGCCAGAGCAGACATCAAACATAAGTTACCGCTCAGCTTAGACCACGAACTGTAGGGGGCGTGCCATGTGCATAAACGTTAGTCCCAAAAGGAGCAGCCAGAGGTTGGGCAGTTCCAGTCTCACGCCCAGTTCATGCTGCATGGCCGCGTGTTGTTCACTCTTAATGATATGCACATAGACGGTGTCGGAGTCTGTCAGCGGATAGTGCGAAAGGGAAGCAAAAAGATGCCGAAAAGGAAGCCAAAAAGGAAGGACGAGAAGTGGCAGAAATAGTGACAAGTTAGGCAAGACATTTAATTACAGTTGTCGGTTCAATACTCACTTGAGTTATCCGCGGAACATGTGTAATTTCCGGAATCCGTGTGCAGGACACGCGATATCACCAGATTGCTGGTCTTAATCTGTTGCTCGGATATAACACGAATCCCGCCGCGCGTTGAATCGCTCACCAATTCCGTGTCCTTGTACCAGAGCATGTGCGTGTAGGGTCCTGGCGCCTGAGGTGCTATGCATGTCAAATTGATGTCACTGCCACTCTGAATATAGAGCTCACGATTTGACAGAATTTGCGCCTTGGATGCTATCAAATGTAGGGGAAATGATTGTCAGTTGCAGTTCAGTTAAACTCGAGATAAAAACAAGTTTGCTGCTTTTGACAAAAACTTTGTTGGAAACTCATTAGCTAATGCTCTTTCTTTTTGCACCTCGAGCAGCAGCTGCACCTGTCGACCTACGAGTTCCCACACACACACACACACACACACACACACACACACACCTCGTTTCATTAGCTACACCAACTCACTGACAGTTAAAGTTCTGAACTCAACCCAGTTTTACACAACATAATTTCACAAAAAAATGATTTAGTTTATGCTAATCCTCAGTTGTGAGCAAAGATGTGAATTTATCTTAAATTTAAAGTAATTTAAAGTAATATACTGTAAATTGAAAGCTGTAACTAACTGGCATAAGCTGAGCACTTAATCCCTTGGCAAGTTTACGTGCAAACAACAAACTTTTCACCAGGTTCAATAATATTAAAAGAAAGCAAAAAATAAATAGAAATTCGCAACAATTTCGAGTTTTGGCAACTTGCAAACTCTGGCAAATTCATAGTTTTTGTTAAATTGTTAGTCAGCAAAACATTTATTGGGAAAAGTTTAATGAACATGAAATAAAGTTGCATTTTTTACGTTTACGTTTACATTTTGAGTTTTATTTTTGTTGTTTTGGTATTTGGTATTTTTGGCCAAATTTAGCTTAATTTTCATTCTTCTCTATTTCCTGCTTCTGGCGCTTCACTGACTCGTTGTTATTTTGGCATCTTCCGGCTTTTCTATTTACTCAAGTCCCCTCTGTCCAATCCCAAGGTATTTTCTTTCTCATTTCACTTTGGAATATTCACAATTAATTTCATTCTCATTCCCATTCTCGTTCTTTCATTTATTATTTTCCTTCTTTTCCCCTTTTCAGTTTTAATATACTTTTTGTATTCAGATAATTGTGCAGCTATTTTACGTGGGTTTATTTGTGTTTTGCCTTATTTAAGCCGTAATTAAAAAATAATAAATAAATAATATGAAATATGGGGATCCAAAAAAAAAAAAATTATAATAAGAAAAGGATTCACAAGTTAACATAAGAAGATTTAATTACTTATTTTTTTTTATTAACTTTAAATGAGTACTTTTGTTCTACAGCTTTCGATACTTACTCACAACCACCAGCTTGTAGGCCAGACTTATTTTGGGCTCCGTGGACACCTGACACTCGTAGATGCCGGCATCGCGTGGCTGCACCGAGACGACCTTGAGCACCCACTCATCGGAGTTGTCGATGTGGCGGGCCAGAAAGCGCTGATCATTGGTATAGGTCATGATGCCAATGGTGAGTATATGCAGATCACGTTGACGTATCCAGGACACGGCACGATCCCCCAGACTACGCACACGGCAATGCATGCGAGCTGTGGTGCCAAGAGCGGCAATTATCTCACGCTCTGTGGTGTTATCGAAATGGGGTTCATAGTCCTCGGGTATGAGATTGGACAGCTCCGTGGCCTGGGCTGCAAGAGGAGAACGGGGTCAGACAGTTGGACAGACAGATAGACAGGCAGTTAGTGGTTAGGTCAATACACGCTTGAGAATCAACTTGGCCACAATGCTTAGACTTGTAAGTATGGCTGGGCACTCAATCATACGCACACACACAGGCACACACACGCACCGACACACACCATATAGACACACTCGATGAGAAAAACAAACACTTCAGAGAGGGTATTAAATAACTGTATCTAAATGTCAATCTAAATGTATTCATGTGCATTTGTATTCACCATCAACTTAAGCAGCAACATCAGCAGCCAAGTCGATGTTGAAGTCTACGATTCCATCGAAATCAGTTTGGAGAACAGATATACTATATATATACCTACACAAATATATGGTTATGTGTGGTGCATATGACAGCTGGGCAAATGGATATGAATGGTTTGAATGCTTTGAATGCTCTGAATGAAGTAAATGAGTGAGTGCCACAGACGATATCAACATTCATTTGATTAACGAGTATTTGTGCTTAATTTATGCTAAAGTTTACCATCTTATTGGCAGCATACAAACACACACACACACACACCATTTATTTACACTAAGTACAGACACCCATTCAGATTATGATCCATCATTGGGGCAAGTGATTTATGTGGAATTGGGTCCACTTTATCAACATCAGCGTATTAGCCAACTAATGCGCTAATAATCCACGACTGCCTAACCAAATACCAATACTAATCCTAATACAAACACTACTACAAATACGCCACAAAGCAAATATACAAAGTACTTGTTGTGTGTGGGTGTGTATTGATTTATTGGCATACAGAGTCCCGTGTAGCTATCAAATATCGAGCAATAAAATGCCGTTAAACACTTAATTGAAACTGTTGCTCACTTGACACCGCAGCCCCCTAGCCCCTTCTCCTAGTGAACCTACGCGGTCTTTGCTCCTTTTGCCGTTATTGGGCAAACATTTTACAAATGAAATTGCTTTTTGTACTGCCCACAAAAAATATATACAAAAATCAAATTTACACACAAACACACAACAGCTCACGCATAAGCACTCACCTATACACGGGCATATAAAAAATATAAAATTTTTTTAATAAAACTTCTGTATTTACATACAAAGTGTGGCTTCGGTGCACAGCGAAGTAAGCAGAGCTGAGTTTTCGAGTTTTCAAATTGTTGTGTTTAACCGCAGCAACAAGCTCGACCAGCTTATGGGACGCCGCTCCAGCCCCCCTAGCCCCTCACATGCCGTACCTCATACCGTACCCAGGCGGGCACTAAAAATAAAGGCAGGTGCCATAAATAATAAATGAGAAATTGCACTTGCTCCGGCACAACAACAACAACCACAATAATTTCCCATACATGGACAAATAAATAAAACTCTCATATGAATATCTCTTTGGCTCCTTTCATTTTTTGCTCATCTGCCAAAGACATTGAAAACCCCCCAAAAAAAAACCTATTTTGGCTTTATATTCACAGTCATTTGCTCATGAATACTTTAATAAACATTTTTGATCAGCTTAAGAAAATACTAAAGTCAAAATAAAAATAAAATATATAAAAGTTACTTTGAACATTTTATTTATATTACTTATAAATATAAGTTTTTCTAAATTCTTTTTAAAACAAGTATTTAAAATTAATTATAAATTAATAACTCAAAATTAAATACAAATTTAATTTAAATTCCAATAACTCAAATCTCAAACTCTTCTTTAATCTTTTTGAAATAAATTGCATATTACTAAATGCAAATTAAAAAACAAATTAGCTTTAAGTGCAACTCAATTTAGAAATCCATAATAATTATAATATTTATGTCATTAATTTTTATGCCACTATTATATATTGATTGCATTACAATTGAATTGAATTCATTTTTAATGTAGTTCAATTATCAAATCAAACACAATTACAATACATGTAAAACAAGTCAATTTATAATTTATAATGATTTCCGAGACCTCAAGCAGCTGTGTATCTTCCCATCAATTAAGTAATTGAATTGTATTGAATTCAATTAAATGAAATTGAATTGAATATTAGTATGTATGCGTTAAGTTGGCTGCGGTAAAAATAACTTGAGAAATTTCATCTGCTTGAGAATACGACGTGCCATTAAAAATGTTTCTTTTAATTAGTGATTCAATTTGTGGCGCAAATCTTCAGTGACTCTCAGAGAGAAAAGACCTTACTCCGACATTCAATTAAGTATCGAGTACTTACCAAAGTGCGGCAAATGCCTTGTGCTATGCTTGTCGAACGTTGTGGTTATTCCCATGATCACAAGCATCGCCATAAAGTATTCCAACAACATTTCATGCGCAGTTTGTGACGCTGTTGAAATATAACTGCAACCAAAGACCAAAGACAACAGCAAAAAAGTAATTAAAATAAATGATGGCAATCGCAAAGAGTCGAGAGACAAAAGACACTGCCGAAAAGGACTTAAATGAGTCAGCGCCATATTGTTTTGCCATCCGACAACCGACAACCGTCATTCACCATCCGCCATACTTAATTTATAAGTATTATGAGTGTAGACCGAAGCAACCAGTACGAAATCATCTGAACGGATTAGATTTTGAGTCCCAAAGTCTTATTCTTATCACTGAGGCGGGACGGCGACGGCGACGGCAGCGGAAACGGATACGAAGACGAAAATGAAGACCGCAGCACATTCATTTGAAATGATGACAAGTCCGCAATGCGGTTGAGTTTTCAATCACCATGACGCCCGCAGGAATCGCGTGGTCCGGGAGGGTTGGGGGTGCTTGCGAGTGGCTGGGCGGTAGGGAGTAGGGGAAGTGTAGGAGTAGGAGCCCATTGATGATTGGGGGGGGGGGTTGTGGTGTTGGTATTTGAGCAAAGTTGAGCAATTTCTTCATTAAGCACTAAGCTGTTGTGAAATTGGTCGAGGAAGTCGATGATTTTTTTTTTGGCTGTAGGGGGGCAGGAGTCCTGGAGGTGCCAGTAGTGCGGGTACAGTTCACTTTTGGCTTGGGGCTATAATTTCGGTCTGGTCACGTTTTACTAATACACTTAATTGCAAGTCTTCCTCATACTAATATTCGTTTACGTTTCGTTTACGTTCACGTATTCCTCTACGCATTCCAGTTGTGGTTACCTTTTGCGGACTAGAGCAATTTGTAAGTGATGCGTTTGGATTCAATGTAGCGCGAACTGCGTGCCGCCATTTCATGCGCAACGCAACGCATTCGAGCGCGTATTTTATTTACTTTCTTTAGTTTCTTATATCCTTTTTTTGATTTGCTTATTTTGCTATTTTTCACATTTAATATTTCTCAGTATTTGGGTTTATGTAACAACTCTTTGTCGTGATTTCAAATGCATTAAATTCCCGGCACTGTTTAACTGTCACTATGACGTGTGAGTTGACACGCGTGAGTGGGTCGTGACTCGCGTGATATTGTGATTAAAGTGTTGCTAGTCACAGTGACTCAAGAGTCACGTTTCACTGTTAACGGCGCACGCTGCGTTGTGTGTGGCTTGGGGCGCGTTGAACAACTGAAACTAACCTATCCTGAACCTGAATGCCCGATGTTCATATATGCAAATATTCCTACAGTGCCCAAAAAAAGAGAGACAGACACAGAGAGAGCGAGCGGCAGAGGCGCAGGCGCAGTGTGTGTGTGTGATGGCAACATGTTGCTGCAACATTTATTGAAATGTAATTTAATTTTAGCCCACACACACACAGACGCACACACAGACCGTTAACAACCCACACCACGGGCGGCAGACCAATCTAAACAGCGCTGGGTGCCATCGATGCGTATACTTAATGTACCTTACTTGATGGGCGTAATTCGTGGCTTAAATTTCATATGAAACGCTTTAGAAGTGCTTATGAAATATTTAACAAGGCATTGAACGTAACGCCAGGAACACTTACAAAATGTCGTTTGATTTGTGTCACGCAACATCAGCAAAAGCAACAACAACAGCAACAACAGCAAGGGTATTAAGAAGAGTAAAACAAGAGTGCTAACAATTGAAGTAGAAACAGGAACAGCATTAATAAAAAGGCGAAATCGCATGCATGACAAGGCGCGTTTTTACAAGTTTTGTCAGCGCGTCTCAATTGAAAGTAGAAATTCGCACACCCGCAAACACACACACACACGCACGCACGCAGTGACACAGACACACAGACGCATGCACGTACATGTCGTGACCCATTGTATTGGAACGGAAACGGATATGAAGCCCAAGCTGGGGTGTTTCCACACACACACACACACAGACGCTCGACACGACCACCGCTCACACCCTGGCAATTCAGACAACGCCGTTGGCAACTCTGGCAGCGACTTATCAAAATCGATGAGGCAACATATGGTCGATTTTAATTTTCTAGCACAGACAACGGCAACGACAACAGCGACACTAGCACACACACTTGATTCACACACACACACATACCGGTACACACACTAACGCACACTGGGGGACAAACACACGCGCCCCACACTGCAAATTCGCTTAACATATTTTCTTTAGAAATTGAATTTCCAAAGTTATTATAAATATTTTTCAGATAAATGCAATTTCAATGGAATTCTCACTTTACCTACGCGCATTTATTACATCCCTTCTCAACGTTTCAACGTTTCTCGTCTGTTGTCTTACCGAAAATCGTAACAAAAATAAGCCAAGTAAAAAGGAAAATAAATAAAACAAAAAAATGTAAAGAAATTGAAAAAAATGTTTCGATTTAAAAATCATATAACAAAAACTGTTGCCCAGCAGCTTCGCTGTATAAGTATAGGATTTCCAGCGCCTTGGCTGTTCTAAGTAATACTGAACCCTCTGAACCCACTCCCCAGTCCCTACACTGCGGAATGTCATCTATTATTTTACACTAACAAGACAAACATTCCTTTGCATAACAGTCCTGTCTTCCTTTCATTACTGCTCCTCTCCGCACTCCTTTCGCCGTCTCAAGAGGAGTCTCTCTTTCGTTCTCAAAGCGCGCAACTCATCGCTCAATTTTCCAAGTGATTTTTTGTTTCTCTTTAGCAAAAGTGGGTAGTTCAACTTATTGTTGAAATGGATTGATTAAAATTATTTAAGCAACAGTTTATTTGCTTTGAATTGTGTGGGATATTTAATACAAACCCATTTTTAATTCAACTAAATTGGCCCAAAGCTGCTAACTTTTCTAGCTAAAAATTCCACAATTGATGGCCATCATTTGCACCACATCATGTCTAATTAAAAGTCATAACTTTCCCCAAAATTCATTTGATTATGAGATGAAATTTAATATGCTAATTTCATTCATGCTTGAAAGCGGCTGCTTCCCATTGAAAACTTGCTAACAATTTGTGACGCAACAGGATAAAAGTGCTATTTACACGATAGTATGTTCAAGTACTTCGGAGTGTGTGCTCGAACAACAACACGGAAATAAAGCCAAGACCAAAGTGTGTCCTTGAACAAAACAACGAGCACACTTTTCAGCTGTTTCTTTACTTTATATTTTGGAAAATGTATAAAACGGCCCACTGTGTGGCGACCTTTGGTACTCTACTTGTTATTGTTGCTGAGAGGCTCCGTGAGTTTTACGCCTTCGATTTGGACATTGATTGCATACCGAATTGATGGAAATGCCGACATGCGTTGATACCAGCAGAGGGTGAGGAGAAGGCAGAGGTCGGGATCGGAGCTGGGTGTCTATATAATGGCACGAGAAGATGTTGTTATCCTGACGGGAAGCCCATCCACCGGGAAATTGAATGCGGGGCGTGTGTAAAATTGATAACTTTGTTTGTGTAAACAGCGTCGCGACATTTGCCACCCTTGTCTGCCCCCGCTCCTGCCCCTGTACCTACTCCTGTCTATCCCTGGCACTCCCTTCTTGGCATTCCTATCCGAAAGGAAGACCAACAAATTTCACTTGACATGATGTATGTGTGCGTTACGTGTGCGTGTTTATCGCGTATACGTACCGTTGGCCGCACACGCACACACGTGCAGATATCGAAGCGCACACACGCCAACACACTTACACTCACATGCATGCGAATTATCGGTGTCAATTTTTATGCTGCTACGTGTGCGAAATTTAACAGAGCAACTGATGATGAGTGGACAATCTACCTTTAAACAAAGACTCTAACAAACAAGAACAACTCAAACAGCAACCGAAGTAACAGCTACAAAAACAGCAAGAACAAAGCACATGGCACATAAAACCATGTCGCCCAATTTGGCATTACATTTTGGCCCATTGTTGTTGACATCGAGTCGATAACGAAATGAATCGAAAAGCAACCGAAAGTGCACAGAGGGAAGAGCGGGGAAAAGCAGGGAAAACAGTGAAAAACAAACTATATACGAGAACGACAACGACAACGACAACGACTGGAAGCTGATGACAAAGAGACACTGAGTAGTGACGGGAATAGAAAGGAAATCCAGAACCTGTTCGTGGACACATACAGGACACATTCAGGAGTATGGTTAAGCTTTGCTCAACTGTTCATCAGAATTACAAATTGTACGAGTATTCGATTTCCGGTATTTGTGACGCTTGAGTTAACAATCGCAGTAAGCAGCCAAAACGATACAGTTCTCCACTTTCTACTTTCCTTGATTTTTTTCCCTACTTCCTTGCCCTAAATAGTCAACGCCCCAAACCACGCCCCCGCACACGATTTAAATGCCATATAAAGTTTTATGCATATTGTACACTTGTTGTTATTGTTGCTGATTTGTGCGTTAGTTTCCCAAGTGTAGACAAAAGGCAACAACAACAAGAGCACAAAAAAAATAAATAAAAAAGAAAAATTCCCCAAACGATCCATTTGATTCGCTCAGTTGTCAAAACGTTTGATTCGATTAGACCGATTGATTGTATTAACATAGAAAACGCATTGATTTTCCCGCCCCTTGAGCACTTGAGCATTCATGAAGCAGAAGAGGAAGACGAGACCCTTCCACCCCTCCACCCTTCTACCCCTTTTCGCTTTACGCCTTTTCACTCCTTTTGTCATCGCTGGGAAATGGTCATCAAATTCCACAGTTATCGCCCTCGAAATAACTTAAACGCAAATTATAATCCCTTGTGGCTCAAAGGACTTTCATTTAACTCCAGTTATCCTTTTTTTTTCCTTCGTTATTTGAAATGTTAAGCTGAATTAATCGTTACAAATAATTTCTAGTATTATTTACGTTGAATTTAATGCTTTTTAATTGCTGCCTGTCGGTTGATATATTATTTAAAGTTATTCAATATTTTAAATGCATTCATAGTTTTTTTATTGGCTTTTTATTTAATTGCTTTTGTTAATTTAGCCTATAAATTCTTTCACACTATTTTATGCTAATTACCTGCGGCGCTTTCAAATATTTTGATTAGTAATTCTTTAGATTTGATATTGTTGAAAGAGCTTTGAATACCCTGCAGGACTGTGTGGTTATAAGGGGTGGACTGAATTGTTATTTATGGTTAAGAGAAACATTTTATATGAAATCCTAAATAAATTTCTTTTAAAATGTGTGTAAGATTTCATGTCTAAATTCCTTTTATCACATTTTAAAATTGCTATAGGCAATAAAAAGTCCAATGATTTCATGCCAATTTTAATAGTCATAAACATTATGGAATGGGACTCGTTTGGGCCGCAAATAAAGTAATAATTTTTATTTAATAGATACATAACCCAAAGCCTCAATTGAATGCCGATTTTAAGTGAATTAAAAAATGGAATTATATTTACCGATTTATTTTAATGCAATTAAACTATTTTGGCTTTAAATTTAGCCATTAAATCACGCATTAATCCAACAATCGTTTGTTGTATTAAGTCGCGACCGTAAAGTCAGAATTATTAATGCCAGTAATTAAATATTTGTCTGCAATTGCAGTCAAATGGTGAAAGACAATATTGTTGTTTTAAATGTGGCAAACAGACGACTGATTTTGTGACTGTTGAAGTGGTTTTTGGAAATCGAAATGTCAAACAAACACAATTGAGCTGAGGTCATCATCGAGGCGCCAGTTTAATGAGAGCGCCAAAGCGGAAGAGAGACAGGAAGAGAGAGAGAGACTGAACTCATTTGAGCAAAGATTCGCACTTCGGCCATAAATGCGAATAAAGTTTAAACGTCTGTTGGCCATAAAATAAAGCAAACCAATGATTGACCAACCATCACATAATGTGGCAGCAACTCTGTCCGGCAGCCCAGAATTCAGCTGGGAAATTGCCAGCGGGAAATGGAAACCGGGTAACTGGTTACTGGTTACTGGTAACTGGTAACTGGGCGTTTAATTATGGCCAACATAATGCGCACAAATAGCAGGTTACATTCAATTTGACATGTAATTTTATCGCATCAAACAAAAACTTTATGTATGCGAGTTTATCTGAGTGTGTCTGTCTACGAGTGTGTGTGTGTGTGTGTGTGTGTGCCCCGTCGCTAGCAATTCAAATACATATATTTTATTATTTTATTATCTACTGTTTTATAACTTTTTTCTTGCTCTAAGCTGGCACTCAAACTTTCCGCACGTTTTCCGTATAAAAAATGCTATGGCCAACGTATCCAAAGCTTCCGTCAGCAAATTTGTGTGGACCACGCCCCCACCGAAATCCATGTTCACCATTCACCATTCCCCACAAATCCTCAGTTTCCAATCCTCGTACCCGATTCCCCCCTCCCGCTCCCCCAGTGTCATAAGACGCGGCAAATGGCGCAATTGTGTGAAAGTTGAAAAACGTTTTTGGCGAAATGTGCGGCACTAAACAATGCCATAAAGCGTCAAACTTGTCGATACTTTTTTTCTTCAGCATCTTTTTTTTTTTTGGTGCTGTACGTAGCTAGGAGTACGCTGCTATCCGTATCCCATATCCGTATCTGTATCTGAGCTGTATGCTTGTATTGGTGATATCTGTGCTCGGGTTTTTTTTTCATATTGCCTCGCTGTCAATTTCAGTTGCTGGTTTTTCTTGTTATTTGTGCTACTTTGATTATAACAATGGAGAGATGGAAACTGAAACTGAAATAGTAGTATAAGACAAGTGGACTGAAGAATGGCTGGGGAAATGGCTCGAAAGGGGTGGATGGGGAAAGGAGTACGCCACTGAGACAATCGCTTACAATCTTGGCAGACAAAAGTTTTCAATTTGTAACTATTTGTTGTTCTGGGTTATGTAAATTGGCTCATGTTGTTGGTTGTGCAACTTTAAAAACATTTTCATTGCGTTTGCATTTACGAATCCTCTACTATTACTACTGCCACTACCACTACCACTACTACCACTCGTTTGCCCCTTTCAGCCTCGGCCTTCTCCATTTGTGACATTTAGCGAGCACTCGTATCTGCTTTACACTTCATTTGCACTGGCAAACTCATAGTTGACAGAACTAGACAGAGAGACCGAGCGAGGGAGAGTGGAATAGAAAGAATGTTCAGCATTTGCCAAAAATTGTTATAAATTCGCATTAATGTGCGTTTCGGTTAATGTGCGACTGCGACGTTTTGGCAAAAAATGGCTGACTAATTTCGAGGGCATAAAATTATGGAGAAGTGTTTGGGCCATTAGAAAGTGGTAGTCGAACTTGGCTCGTTAATCATTTATGGGCGTCAGTTATACAGTTTTAACAGTTTTACAGTTTTTCACTTATTCAGTCTATCAGTAAGTTTTCAACTTTCTGCAACACAATGCAGTTTTATAGGCCAACCAATGGGCCAGGACGTGCGCCAGGACCTTGCTTTACCTTCCACTCTCTTTCCACACTTTTGTCCTTCTCGCTGTCAACATAATGGCAATCGGTAGCTAACATTGCAGTTGTTATTGTTATTGTTGCTGCTGCTGCTGCTGCTACTTTTGTCTGTGGCCTTGCCACTATGGCAGCGGCAACGGCAACAATTGTTTGCCCCAGGCGGCATTTTCAATGGGCAATTTAACTCAACTGAGATACAGTTGTCCCTGGTTCTTGACGCTTGCCCATAGACAGTGCACTATGTATAGTCTATAGTCTATATTCTATAGACCTAAAGACCCATTGACCATAGAATTGCCGCCGCCCTATTGATTGTGCCTGTTGTCGCTTGGCAACTATCTTGATAACTTTTCTCAATATCCTTTTGGCTTAATAAATATATTTCAACGATAAAAAGCACAAACATGTCGTTGACAGCAACACAAACACACACACATACACGACACGAACCAGAATGCCAGCCGATAGGTAATAAAATGCTTCAATAATTTAATTTAATTTCAGATGAAGAGTGGAAAATTAAAAAAAAAGGGGAAAAACAGTCAACATTGCAGAATTATAAATACGCTACGATTACTTATATTTACTGACAAATATGATAAAAATTCAATTTCTTAATTGAAATTTACAATTTTAATTGAGTTTCGTTTTAAAATGTGTAGCATACTTTCAGGTACGACTGTTAAATGCCGCATCAACATGTAAATAAATATTAAAGCATACTTTTGAGGGCAGCAATAAAATCTCTTACATGAAAGTTGTTGGAACGCTTTTAATGACATTTGCAGCTTTACAAAGCATGTTACTTTGATTATATTTGTGCAGCTGATATTTCATATTCCTGGTTTCATGTTAAAATGTTAAGTACTTTTAATTTAATTTGATATTTTTCCCATTGCTTCACAGGGAGAATGTCCAAACGTTGTATGCCATTCAATTTGGTAGTGCGGCAATCTAATGACGCCCGACTTTCAGCTACTCAAAGTAAAAAGTAAAAAAAAAAAAGAACAACAACAACAACAGGAAAACATCAGGAACAACAACAAGAACAAATAAGGCAACAGCAAAGCGAACACTAACAACAAAGTAAACATATGTCAATTTTCCACTCGAATTGCGATGCAAAGCTGAAGTGAAAAACGTAACGGAAAAAAGTTGAATGAAAAGCAGTGAAAAACCGGAGACCAGAAGCAGAACCAACACCAGAATAGAACAGAACAGAGCAGAGCAGAGACCAGCGACCAGAGACCAATGCCCAGGAATGTTACGTTCTAAATGCGAATGTGCTGTAATACTTACATACATATACATTTGAACACACACCCTTACATATATACATATATATGTATGTATACCGTCTCTATGTATTTCATTTGGCTGTCGATTTTATTGAAAATTTCTTTGGCTATTTTGCAACGTTTCTTTTCAAACATTTGTATTTTTATTTGATTCCTTTATCCTATAATTCTAAAGCATTTTAAGAAGTTTTGCAATGCGTCCAACACGAACATTGTTGATAAATATTGGTTTACTCATATGAACCTACATATTATATATATATTTTTATATATATGTGCCGTATAAGTAAGTACCAATGTAGTCACTGACTGCTCTCAGGGAGTAAGAGCGCTCTGGACAAGGACAAGTTCGACGACAAGCGGGCGGCACATGGGTCGGATGGGTAATATTGGTTGATGGGCTCCCCTTTTGGTTAGATTGTTATGCAGGGACGTCAGGGCCATATCAAAATGGCAAATTACTGAGAAACATGTCATTTTCATGGTTAGTTACATTTTTATTGTGACATTAAGTGGTTTGAGTTCGTTGCTCAGCTGCTCAGTTTTTGTGCCTATAAATTGATTGCAATGCCAAAATAAAAGGCCATTATCGCAACGTTTATTTTAGACTACAAATCCCCCAAAGTCAAGTCAAATATGTATTTTATTTGCCGACACAGAGATGCGCTTTCATGTATTCATATGTATTAATCACTTGATGTAGGATTAAATTTTCATTCATCAAAGGCTTTTGATAGCGCATAATAAATAGAAACAGGACCGGAAACTTGCGTATCAAGTGTTGGCCATTCAATAAGGGCAATTTAACACTTCAAACACTCGAATACTGATCAATTGACCAACCAAACCAAATGACTAACTGACTGAATGACTAACTGGCTAACTGACTGCAATGTCATGCAGCTCATTGGCTTCGTGCAATCCTTCGAATCCAAACACACATTCATCAAGTCGCAAGCCGTTGAGTTTGCTTTGCAATTTTGCTATTTTGGCTGTGTCATGTCATCCATTCTGGCCATGACTGGTTGGATGGTTGGATGCCTGGATGGTGGATGGTTGGATGGTGTGCCTGGCGCTGGATTAGATCAATGTTTGTGTTAACGGTGTCTGTAGGCCCCAGCCATGACCTCAAAGCAGCAGCCACGGTAAACGTCAAACAATAAATCGCAGATCCTTGTGCTTGCCAGCATAATAAGTACGTTAGCTGCCACGTTTACGTAATCCGTTGGCTCCTCGACTTTCCCCATTTGCGATTAACCCGCCCGCCTAGATAATGCCAAGCACACACAGACAGGCACACACACCCACACACAGACACATTTGGAGCAACAGCATCGACACTACAAAGCAGACAGCATCAAGTTGAGCTTACCTTTAACAAGCAATAGCGAGGGAATCTGTTGGCGCAGGGGAGGGAGCGGAGGTGTAAAAGAACTGCGGGGAGGCGGGAATTTGGTGTGGGTGGAACAGTGAATTTCGGTGGGGTAGGGGGCGTGTACTGGCTGTCTTTACTCCTTGGTTGCCTCTTTGCATTTTATTGTCGAAACGTTGCCGCTCATTGTTGTTCATGTTGTTCGTGTTGCTCGTGTTTGTCTTCTAGTTTCTGTTGTTGTTGTTGTCATTGTTGTCGTTGTTGTCATTGTTGTTTATGTGCGGGTATCAAAACGCTATTATGGCATGACTATGACGTCTGTACCTCTATACTGCTCTAATTCTTTACCTACTTATGCTTATATACTTGAGAAGCAGCCAAGTCATTACCAAGCATTATCGACTCCCCAAATACTCTGGAAAGAGAATCATTCCTTTTTCTGAGCTTAGTTTCATTATTGGCGAAGGAGTGGAGATTCGTGCTTTCCATCAGAGTGTAGGACTACGTAAGTCACTAGTTTTTAAAACACAGATCATTTCTTACTTTAAAATTTGTCTTTCAAATCGTAAATCTTAAATGAAAACATTCGTTCCACTTTGATTGCTTTCACATCACATCACAAAATGAGCTGTGAAGTGTGAGCTTAGAACCCTTGGCAATTAAGCGCTTGAATGAATACCTGCCGCAACTAATGATTACAGGGTATTAGAGTGTATACCTATACATAGGCATAGCATTACATACATATTTACTTGTATATCTCATTGTTATAGTTGTGAAATAAATAGCAAGTTGTGTGTTTGTCTCTGTCGCTTGTTAACGCCCTCGTTTTGGCGGCTTTGAAAACTTTGTCAGCCGTTGTTGTTATTAGGCAAAATTAAAGACTTTTGTCGCCTACGCATAGAGGACGCACGTACCCAGAAACAAATGGGCTTTGCAAATAAGCAAACAAAGCCTCCATATTGTAGTATGAAAGTGGCCGAGAAAGGGACCAGATGATGAGGAAAATGGGTAGCTGAGGTCGAGGTGGGGTCGACTGAAGGCATAAGCCTGGACAGCCTGCAAATTATTTTAAGCAAACTTCATTCTTGAGTTTGTACAACTCGTTGCTGGCTTGGCACGAATATCACGACAGCAATTGAGTGTGAGTAAAAGATGGAGACTGAAACTTGGACCTAGACTGTGACTGAGACCGAGAACGGGGTCTTAGAAACAGGGCACAGACTCAGGAGCAGGCACAGACCCAGGGCCAGAGCCAGAGCCAGAGCCGACCCGAACCCAGGCCCAAACCCAGAAGCAGACCTCGACCCAGGCGTAAAGACCGAGCCTCGTTCAGTGCTTGTTTTTCAATCATTATTCAGGCAAGGCTTTTCCAAGGCTTTGCCCAAAAAACATTGTGTACGGCTTGGCCAGACTGTGTCGATGTAGTTGTAAGTGTGTCAGTGTGTGTGTGTGTATGAGGGTGTGCGGGTGTGCGGGTGTTGGTGTGTCTGTTTGCAGAGTATCGTGTTTTGCACGCTTTTAATTAAAATGGGGCTACGATTTTTCACTTTTGCTTGGCTTTGAGCTGTGATTTATGAAACTTGCTTTCATGTTATAGTTTTATACATGTTAAACTAAATGCTAAGTAAATGCTAGAAAGGGTTCAACTAGATGTAAATACACACACACACACACACCCTGACACACAATAGTTCAGAAGGGTCTGCAGTTTTAATTGAAAACAAGTTTAAAGGTCAGTTGAATGTGGCAAGCCAAGAAAACAACCTGAGCGTAACCTCAAATACAGTTTCTTATATAAAATGCCTACACATTTAATGTTAAAATATGAACACACATTCGTACGTACACACACACATGTGTGTGTGAGACAACGTATCCTTATCAGACAACGCAGGCCTCATCTGGGGAGTTGTCCTGTGTGCCCTGTGTCTTGTACATCAAGCGATTAACAAAAATGCCAGCAACTAAGTACAGCAACTAAACTAAGCACAATTAATAGCCCCCAAAAACGCTGCGAACCATAACAATGCCAAGGGTAGCACATTTGGTAATATTGATACATACATAATAAGATTATGAGGCACGTGAATGTGGCCATTACTTATCACTCATTAGTGGAAAAAGGAGCAGGCAACTGAAAGAGACAGAGGGAGAGAGAGGGAGAGAAAGAGAGAGCTTCGTTTTGGTAGTTAACGACAGACCTTCTCCGTTTGCAGCCTTTTGCCTTAAAGCTGAGCATCATTCGTTGCTTGTCACACGCTGCGTATGTGTAATATAGCCAATGACTGACTTTGACAGGCTGTTAAAGTACAATACACAACATCTGGCACTCTCATTCGCATTCGTGTAAATAAGTATATATTTATTTATCGACGGCGACTGTAATTTCAGTAATTTTCACTGTTTAACCCAATACGAGAGCAAATAAATGAGGGAACAATGAAACCATTGCGTATACGCTAAGTAAACACTGGAGTTTGGCAGCATAAATAAGTAGTTAGTCAATTAACTGTCATAATTGCTTGTCCACCTGAACCAGCGTTGCCATGACTATAATTGCTCCGGTTATGACATAGACATATTTTAAATTACAACAACATAAATATGCAAATTACAAGTCAATATATTAATTGAAATTTCAATTTATAATTCACGCCATGAGTATCAGTTGGGCCTAAAATATGAAATCATCCATGCATCGACATTCAGACAGTTCAGATATAAAATTTGTAGTTACAGTTAGCCATAAAAAAAATGTATAAAATATTCGAAATTCAATTAAAATTTGCACAGCATTTATTGGCAAATTTATCTCAGAAATAAATCACAATTCTGTGCTAAAAGATTTAAATTGCTCGACGATTTGAATGTCCAGACACAGCTTGAGTCCCATTTTATAAATTCATTTTCCTGCGCCTGTCTGCCTTTTATTGTAATCGTTGTTAATTGACATCCCATTGATTGACTATTGCAAAATTTATATCTCTATAACGAAAAGAAAACGAAATCAATATACTATAAAATAATCACACAGCCCACAAGTACTGACGGCATTGTATTACAAAAATTATCATTGCATTTTGTAGGCAATTTTTGCAAGTCATTTAAGATTTATTAAAAATAAAATAAAAGAATAGAAAAAAGATGAGCAAAAAATGTTTCAGTCATTCAACCGACAGACAGGCAACTAAAGGCCAACAAATATTTTCTTTCTTTAATTTTTTTTTTGGATTTTTCTATTCATTAGAAATGACTTTTGTCATTAGGAATGAGTGTCAAGTCAGGCTCAATAAATGTTAAAATGAAGAAAATAAAAGCGTGTAGTGAGAGAGAGAAATGCCTTTGCCATTGTTCTGTTTTATGCTTTTACCAAATTGCCTGCGTCTACCAATACACTGATGGCCATTATCCATTTAACAATAACTGTTAGCCAATTAGAAAATGATATTGCCATTTGCCGTTGCTTTTCCTGGTTTCTTGCCTGTGTCTGTGTCTGTTACCGATTCGATTTCGTTCTCGTTTTCGATTCTGGAATTGGCTTCGTTCCTCTGACTGCGTTTTAGGTTTAATTTTGTTTTGCTTGCTGTTCTTGCAGTTGTTGTTTTCGTATAGCTGTAACTGTATCTGAGCTGTGTATCTGTATTGGGTTTTTAGCCGTTCAATTAAAGCTCGTTATGGTTTCGAAGCCATAAAAGTGGGTGAGCCAATTGCCTGGGGCACTGCACATTTAGGCAGATGAACATAAAAATTAAACGCTGTCCGTTGCAGCTAATGAAGTTGTTCCCATGCTTTTCTGTCTCGTCATTTCTTTGACTTGGTCTAAGCCTGATCTGAGCCTTAGTCCTGTGTCCTGCGTTCTGAGCCCACCATAAACGGCAACGACGTGACAGACTTTTTGGCTAAAAACAAAGCTGAAACGAAGCCACAGCAATGACAGTTACGTGAATGTTTTGCTCACTTTAATTTGAAGTGTGCATATGTTGGCCATTATTTCCACATTATGACGCTTCCACTTTGTCAACACTTGGCAGCTTTATTCCAGTTGATATTCATCCACACGCTGAGCCCGACTAGGAGCCCAAAATGAGGCGCACATTGCAAACATACCATATGAACTGCTCCCTCTGTCTATCTATCTGTCTGTCCAGTCTGTCCGAACGGTTGGTTCGCTCGTAAGCCCGACATCTATTTTACATTTCCACATCATTTGTTCTAGCCATGAATTGAATGTATTATATAGCATCCACACCATAGGTGGTCGCATCCACACACATCGACACACACACGCCATCGACATGGACAATGGGAACATGGAGATGGCCAGACGGACATGGACAGCAGCTGGCTGACCATTTCGGCAGGGAACCACATGCGAATGTGATGTAGCGCATAATGATAACGTGGCCCGAATGCGATCCCAAAACAACCTCACTCGCTCTCTCTCTCTCTGTCTCTCTCTTTCTCTCTCTCTTTGTGTCTCTGCCACCTCTTATTCGGTACTCCACAGCTGCCATAGCTACTCCAAATAAGCGTGCGACATGCTAACCGACTTTTTATTGGGATATGGTTATGGGAGCCCATTTTTTATGCCCCACACTTGCGTCTGAGTGCAGCCAAAAGAGGAATACCAAGAGGTGGAAAGCATGAGAGAGAGCAGGAGCAAGCTGCACATAAAAGACATATAAACAGAACATAAAATAAATTGAAATATTTACAAGCTTGCGTAAATGTTTTCACAGTATTATATGAGACTGCTCTGTCATTTGAATACAGAGAGAGCAGAGGCACAAACAAAGGATGAAATATTCTGGCATATCCTGCTTAACAATAACTTTGGATCGTTATCATATCATACTGAAGTGTTACATTAAATGTCTGTGCTGCTGAATAAATGCCAATTTTTAATTGCCGCAAACTGAGAAAACATTTATTATTGAGCAGAAAATGCGCTCCAACAAACCATGTCCTTGCCCGAAACAAAAGTTCACTTTGGGGCGAAAAGAATATGCATTGCTTTATTCAAGTATATCGGTTACAATTTCATATTTGTATATTTTAAATCTTTAAAATGTAGTGAACATTTGTGACTCAGTGTACAACAAGTTTTCTTCACAGTTCCTATGTTTAAAGCATATTTTTGGCAGTTTATGAGTCGATGTTTAAACCTAATGGGAACTAATAACCCTCTTGTTTAGTTGATGAGCAGCACACTCAATTGATTATGGAATCATTAGAGTGCGATGTTGGCTAGTGCAGCTGAGCTTGATTTTGGCCATACAAATTTAGGTATATGTGTGTGTGCCGTGTGTGCTAGCAGTCTCTATATCAGTTGGGCCTAATGTCGGCTTCCTGTCAGTTTCACTCTCAGGACAAACTTAACTGGTCCTTTAACCGACTTTCGTACCTTAACTTTATGAATTTATGGCTTCGAAGCTGCTGTTGCCATTAACCTGCGTAGACACGGTGCGGCAAAGGTAAGTAGCACAAGCTGCGGGAAAGAGAAGGGACGGAGAGTGAGATAGAGCGAGTTCCACTATTTGTGGTCGTGGAGTCTATGTAACTGCGATATAAGCGAACCATTTACAGTTCATAGAATATTCCTTAGCATACAACTTGGCGCAGCTCTGCGTGTGTGCTTATTTTTGTGAGTGTGTGTGTGTGTGTGTGCACACATACTCTGGAGCAACTTTTGGCGGCCTAGAGCATGCCAACTTTGAACTTCGGCTTCGTTGCTGTTTCTTGGCCGCTGTTTACATTGTTTCAAAGCTAAATGTCATTATAGCTAACCCCGCCATCGCACGCCTTGCCCCGCCCTTCCCTGGCTAAGACATTCTGCAGGAGCTCTTTGATGCAAAAGCGAGAGCGTGTTTGCTTTTATGCATGTCGCTTGTGTACACATCTACTATCTGTGAGCATCTCTGCGTGTGTGTAACAGTGCGTATGCGTGATGCGCATAAAATGCCAAGCGAATATAAAAGCCTTCACTCCCCCCACCACCTACTTTGGCGGCCTCCCACCACTCAACGCATGGCAAACAATTCATTTATGTGCCCGGCCGTCAACTCCCCCAACCCCCTTGGAAAAGCAGAAAAAAAAACCCAACTCTTGATGCCATCTGCCTGATTTCAGTTTGTCCTTCATCCTGGCTACCCCTTTTTGCACTGGGGTGCCTCATCGTCGTTGTCGACTCTGGTGTCGTCGTCGTCGTCGTCGCTTTCAGAGGAGGCGTTGTCACTTTATCTTAATGTGTTACCACCTACGATTTGGCATTGTCGACGATAGCCGCGCCCCTCGCCAAAGAGACTGAAAGTACACACTGCTCGGTATCTGAGAGTGTGTGGCAGCTGAATGTGTCCCTGCGGTAGCATAATATCATCATTTATTGATCCGATTTATGTGACAGGCGAAACTATTCTTTGGCTTTGCAACGCTTTTACTTTATCTCCACATTTCATTGCGGTGGTGGGGGGGTGGAGAATGATGGCGATTTAAAATATCACAAATTAGCTGAGAGTTTGATTTTAAAGAGCACGTTGCTTGGGACTGTCAATTAATCATCTTGTTTGTTGTGTCCCGATGTCTGTTCCTGTCTGCTCCTGGCCAAATCACATGCATAATTTATATGTTAATAAATATCTATTTTGCTTTTGCGGTTTTTGCCAGCGTATAAATTACAAATTCATGACCAGATACACACACTCCGACTGAGGCGAACACACACGCACAAAGCGCTTTCTATGAACTTTAATTTACTGACTTTTGGGCAATCAGCTGCCAGAAAGCAGTCAGCCAGTCCAGTCCAGTTCAGACCAGTTCAGTTCTGGCCAGGCCAACAAATGTCTAGTTGTCCAAACTGCCCAACTACCCATTTAAGTGCAAAGCAAATCTGCCAAAGGCAGGCAGCCAGCAAGGCAGTCACAGCAAAACGAGCGTTTCCCCTCCAGCCGTCTCAACTTGTTCACATCGAGGTATAGGCAATCGAAATGGCTGAATCCACTACGTGTAGCGGATGCGCTCATAAATCAATGTTGAAATCAAATAGTACTCGGTAGTTTTATATGCTCGCTCGTACCCCACTTCCGGTTCGGGTTCGGAGCACAGGCAAAAACGGATGCCATGGAAATGGTCAGCGTCGCCGCCGGAGTAACTTGCTGAGTGTGATTTTCCCGTGCCATTGGCCCTAAAGGATCGTAATGGAAAGCAAAAGAAAGGAACGGTTAGGAAAGCAAAGGAAAGGAAAGCAGAGACGACTGACATGGCCTCTGCCATTTGACATGGGGCACCAAGTAAATGGCAGCTGTAAAAAGCGTGAGAATTAAAAATAAGTTTACAGCATTTTTGACCCAAACAGAGTTTCTCCTTGCGGCAAAATATCTTATTCAAATACTTCAATCAAGTCAATTCGTTTTATCAGACGAAGATGAAGAACTTGGCTCATTGTACAACAGTGCGTATCGTTAATATTATATGCTTGATGTGGCAAGTCATACGACACGAGTGCTCGATATATTTTAAGCATATCTTGAGCTAAATAAAGCGAGTAAGACAACTTTTTAAAAATAATTTTAAAGCATTACGCTCAACAAAATTGAATTTAGCTATTTTTTCTTGGTTTTTCTTTCCTTTACATAGCTGCAAAGATTATTAGGATTTTGTACGGCTTTCAAATTCCTCGAATGCTCGTTTGTATCAAATGAAAATTGGAATTCCTAGAAAAGTGTCGAATGTCACGAGTTAGACCATAGACCATAGATTCTGCATATTTTTTATACGCAGCTTTAACACGAAACTTGCTGTTTTTGTTGCTTTTCCTAGTCCCTATTTAAAGTTCAACCATTAATGGTGACATTTAAATTGAGCTCTTTGTTAGGACAGCGCAATTAAAATACAACTGTTAATTTAATTACAACAATTAGACAAATAATTGAGTTGAACATGCAAACGGCAAATACTCTCACAGTGCTTTGGGGCAGAAAGCGGGGAGAGTGTGGGAATTAGATTATAAAATGTAGAATTTAAATCTGCAATCTCTACGCTAAACTGGGCTATTATTACTTAAGGTAATAGAATAACAAATATTCTATTTACTTAAATATGCAACAGTTTAAACATTGATTTAAATACTATGAATAGTTATGGAGGAGTTTAAGGTAATTTATGGATAGTAAAATAACAAACACTTTGATTATTTAAATATCTAATTAGACCTCGAACTCTAAAAAATCGTAAGGGGGTCTATGAACAGCCGGCAAGCAGGCTACCACTCTCTGCGCTTATTGCGCTCAGATATCGCTGCCGCTGTTTGTATGACTGTTTAAGGACGCCAGCAGAGCGTACTAACAGTTTGTGTGCTTGTTCGCTTTCATCTGTGGCTCTAACAAGGAGCACTGTCTGTTTACTATTTACGTATTCCCCTGCACTCTACTCTCTGTAATTGAATTTAAATTACAGTCTGTCGCTTGCTGCTGATTCTGATCGCCTGGTGTTTCACACAAAGAAATTTTCGATTTTGGCCTTTCGCGGATTTTATTTTGCTTGACCGCTGCCATCTGAAATGCCCAAAATCGTTAGTAATTCCTGCTGAAATACCAGGCAAACAGAAAGATCAGCAGGTCGCAATGCAAAAATTATTTAATGTTAGCATTAACATTGAACTAACATTACAATGTTAATTAACACAACAGAATAATGTTATTTAACATAACATAATAATGTTAATTAACATAACATAACAATGTTAATAAACATAACATAATACTGTTATTTAACATAACATAACAATGTTAATTAACATAACAGAATAATGTTAATTAACATAACATAATACTGTTATTTAACATAACAGAATAATGTTAATTAACATAACAGAATTATGTAAATTAACATAACAGAATACTGTTATTTAACATAACAGAATACTGTTATTTAACATAAAAGAATACTGTTATTTAACATAACATAACAATGTTAATTAACATAACATAACAATGTTATTTAACATAACAGAATACTGTTATTTAACATAACAGAATAATGTTATTTAACATAACATAACAATGTTAATTAACATAACAGAATACTGTTATTTAACATAACAGAATACTGTTATTTAACATAACAGAATACTGTTATTTAACATAACAGAATAATGTTATTTAACATAACATTACCATGTTAATTAACATAACATTACCATGTTAATTAACATAACATTACACTGTTAATTAACATTATCAATAATTTGATTTTCGCTTGCTGCTGATTCTGATCCCCTGGTGTTTCACCCATAGAAGTATTCGATTTTGTGCTTTCGTCAATTTTTTTTGCTTGACCGCTGCGATCTGCAGTGCCCAAAATCGTTAGTAATTCTTGCTGAAATACCAGGCAAACAGAAAGATCAGCAGGTCGCAGCACAAAAATTATTTCACTTTTGCATTAACATTAACATTGAATTAACATTAACATTTTCATTAATTTCGCTTCCTGCTGATTCTGTTCGCCTGGTGAATCAGCTGGAAAAACCTTCACTTATTTTAAAGCTGATCGCTGTGGTTTTTCGATGCTGCACATATTTTAACAGAAATACCAAGCAAACTGAATTAACAGCTGCTCGCTATGCACAAAATTGTTTTGGTTAAATTGGGTCTGCGCTCTTCTGTTGTATCTTACTGTGGATTTCTTTTCGCTTGAGAATTCAACTGGAAATTTGCATATTCCAGCTGTAATACCAAGCGAACAGAACTTTCAGTAGATCTTAAATATTAAATTCAAACTAAACACAATTTCACACTAGAAGGAGTACGGGGTCTTTGACAGTCGTCTCGCTCGACTGCAGCCTTTTAAAATGAGCCTGAGTTAAATTATTCAGTTTACAATTCACATAAAATATTGCACACCAATTTAGTCTTTATTTAATTAAGTTAAAGTTTTGATTGCAACTTTTATCCATAACAAAAGTTGGAAAATATCAGGCACCCACGCCAAGTTTTAACGCAATAAATTAAACATATAATAAGTAGTTGATTAAGTTTGGAACCCTTTTTAACTAGTTGTTCAGCGTTTAATAGGCTGTTAACTTTTGAAACTGTTATCAGCTCTGTTAAAACTTCGGCTTGATGTCAAAAAATAACGTTGTCAAACACTTCTAACTTTATTTAACTCGACGGACTCAAAGTTGAGCTTGTTTAGCAAAATGAATATATAAGCAGAAGTTATCCAAAAGATTCGAAAATCATTGGAGATAATTGGGAAACTCTTTTAGCTTTCCATTACAACACTTTCAGGGCCATTTACAGCTCACAGCTGTGAATCTTTTGCGCCCACAAAACGAGCTTGTAATATATGAGAAAACACACGCACACACGCACACCCAGATACCCAGACACACCGCATATACACACATAAATGTTGTGAACACAGAGACACGCCTTCTCCCACTGCGACGGCAATTAAGTAATCAGGTTGTTGGCTTACCAATTTTGCATGAAATTCCGTTATCAGCTCATTTTTCTTTAGACAGAAGCTGACGCGTTGGCGTTGGAGTTCGAGTTGAGTTCGGGTTTAGTCGCGTTTAGTCAGGTTCAGTCAGGTTCATCCAAGTTGTGTCTTGTCTCTCGCTCGTCCTTTTGGCCAATGTCGTCAATTTCTATTTTCACTGCGGGTTAAGTGCCTTAGGCAAAGTTTTTAAGGGCCTATTCAATTTCTACGCTTGATTAAATAATGTGACATGTTGTTGTTGCCATCTTCTTTTTTGTTTTTGTTGTTGTTTTTGTTGGCAGACGCTTTTAGCATTTGAGGCCTCGACAACGACAATTTTCATGCACACTCTCTGCTCAGATTATGTTTATTTTGGGTGTGTGTATGTGACAGACGGCAGACCATCAAAATGGAAAATGTTTTGCTCGATGAGCCGTGAGAAAAAAAAACTTCAAAAATAAACGGAAAAAAAGTTTAAAACTGAAAGAAAGAAAAGAAACTCTAGTATGAAAATGAAAAAAAAAATATAGCGAAAAAGATGTGATAGAATCGAAGTAGCTGCAAATGCGGTTGTGACCATGGCCTAACAAAATGTCGCCCTATAAATTTCCTACTTCTACATGTACTCACACTCTTGTACTCGAACTACATTCAATTCCATTCATTTGCATTTCAAATACATACTGCGGATACACATGAAATAAACCTACATATATATACATATACATATAAATATATCTGTACTTGTGTGCATTAAAATCTATGTATTTATGTTCATTATTTTAATGTCCCATCGTAGAGATAATTGAAAGAATCAGCAACATGTTGACAAGCCCTGAAACAATGTCCAGCAACTTTTGGTGTTGCCAAAAGAAAAATGTTGCAAGTTCTCTTTGAAATTCTCGTTCACGCTCTCAAAGGATTTTTACGCTGAGAGCGACTTTGAGTGGCTGCTCTCTGTCGTGCCTGTACGTGCTCTCTTTCACACCCTCTTAAGTCGCAGTGTTAGCCAAGTTATGTGCTGCTGCTTATGGGTTAATATGGAACTCTGTCACCGAGTCAGTGGGTCAGCCCAAATGGCATATGGGTTGTGCGACACTGTTGCAGCTCAATGTAACTTTGAAGGCATTGAAATTAAAGCTAGTTAATTAGCCTGGCGTTATGTCAATTGCTTACAAATTGTCTCTGTGTGCGTGGTGTGAATGCGTGTGGGTGTTAGCAAAAAGGGCAGCATAAAAGCGTTGCCTTGACTAAGAACTATAGGCCATAAGCGACATCTCCTAATTGGCCAGGCCACTAGATCAAGCTCAGTCTATGACTAAGTCTAGGGTTTTGTCTCTCTTCACCCTTCCTTAATCCCACCAGCTCGAGCTTTGTTTACCTTTTTGCTAATTTTCGTTTCAGTTCACATACTTTGACTTTTCCCAAGCGAAAACAATAACACAAAAAAACAAACTAACAGGGCCAGGACTCGAATAGTACCAACAACAACAGCCAAATGTAAACAAAACGCATGTAAATCAGGTATACGCAGCGTTGCACGCGCACAATAACAATAACTGTTGTGGGCCTGCTGGCAAAAGTTTGCAAAGGTTGCAACAAGGTTGATAAGTTGCCACAGTGCGTTCACATGTCAGCTACAATTGAAGTGTACTCGTACATCACAGAGTTCAACTAGACCATTTGCTGCATAATCCTAAGCACATTAGAACTACGCACATCCCAAACTGCAACTGCTGAAACAGGACAATGGCTCAGCCCAAGCAGTGCCAGAATCAGACTCTGAATTAAAGGCACCAGCACAGTTACAGGCCACTGTCACGAGGTAGTGCTGTCTGTATTTCCGGCTACAAAATGGCTAGAAAGGATAGACAGCCAAATACATATTTTGTTTGGAAATAAAACTATTTCTTAGGCTGATATAATACTTTTCTAAAAGCCTTTGTAAATATTTAAATAATAAGAAATATTTATAATTTTATAAAATCGTATTTTTAAATTAAATTATATTTGAAGTTTCCTTTAAGCTTTATCATTCACAATCACACACAATCGTCCTGCTAGCTGAGCTCCGATCGAAGCCATATCATTTTAAACATATCTTTACACTTACTAATGGATTTATCTGGTTTAGCAAAGTTTTTTAAATCTGGATTTAAAATAGCTAACATGTCAGAGCCCCTACTGTGTGTCAGGATTAGAGAGCATTGCGGAACTTTGACAGTTTCCAGCTGAGCAAAGTGTGCTGCAGAATCATTTTGAAAGTCCTCATGCAAAAATAAATTAAAAGCAATACGCAGCCTATTATTGAGTTCATATCTCTATCAAATGCTCTATGAAATGAATTTCTAAATTCAACCAATCTAAAACAAAATCTGCAAAAATGTATGACAAAACAGCTGTCAAGCTGTGTCTCGGATTTGCCAGTTTCAACTATTTTGTTCAGAATTTTGGTACTGCCTTTGTGTTGCTCTTAAATTTCCCCTGATTTTAACTGCAGTTCGAGGTAATCACGTCCAGTAATTTGTTTTTTTGCTGCTGTTCCTGTTCGAAATTTGTTTTTGTGCAATTGATTGGAAACCGAATTTCAAAGAAAATCATTTTCATATAATAAATTGAATTCCACACTTGTTTATTATTTATTTTATAGCTGAATTCACTAAACAAATAAATAAAACATAAACGTTTTATTTTATTTGTTTGTTCTTGAAGGGGAAACTAGAGTTTTTTGTTGAATTTCTTTTTACATAAAATACACATGCATAAATTATAATGTTTAGCAAGTAGTCAGTTGTAAAGCGCTTGAAAAGGTTCATTATTTATGCAATGCTTAAGAGTAGTTACAATATTTGCAAGCAAGCAATAAAGGATATTCGTTGCCAAGGCAAATGAAGCAAATCGGATTTACCAAATGGAACAGGATCATAATGCGTAAAGTGAAAGCAAACGTAACTTTTGATGACAACTGACAAAACATTTCCATTGAATTCAAAATTTTAACTGAAAACACTTTGAGCTACTTAGGACTACAATTTGTTTTCAATAAGGTTCAGTTGGTTTTCCTTGGGACTTTGAGAACTTTTAAGTCGTGTCCGTGCAATAACTTAAAATGTTGGTCCCTCATTCTTTCTCTCTCTTTTTGTGTCTCTCTGTGTCTCTGTCTCCTTCTTTGTCTCTTTGTGTGCACTGCACTTTTAGCAGCCGAATTTCATACAAATTTCATACATTTCTTTGAGATTGCCTGTGTCGCCCCCATTAACCGCCAAGTGTGCACAATTACAAGAATACTGAATACTACGTAACCCCGGCGACACCACTCGACTCCAGTTGCCTTCAGGTGAGGCGGCTTTGCACACCCAGCGCAAAAGGTGGCGAGGGTTGAGGCAGGATGTCGACCAGCTTGTGACTTCCTCGCGCTTTACAGCTGATTTGCATTTTGGGGTGCCACGCACTGCAGGAGGCAGCTACGACAGCAACTACAACAGGATCTACTATAGCTTGACTTGGCTCTCAGTCAGCTCTACGGCATACAGCATACAGTTTACTGTTTACAGGTAGCAGCTTTTGCCTTTCAGCTTATGCGACGGGGCACTTGTGGCATCCGGCTGAGAGTCACCTTCCATGCCAAGCCAGGCACCCCCCGTGGCCCTCCGTCGCCCCTGGAGCTGCTCATTCGTCTTCCCCCTTTTGAGTACCTCGTGACAGGGGCATAATATGTTTGTGCAAAGTCTTCTGTATACTTAAATAAATTACCTATTATTTTAGTTAATTATATGTACACAACTTTAGCAAACTAATCCAAAAGTATACTTATAATTAAAATAAAAGCCAGATAGTAATTAAATAAGTTCTGTAGCATAAGTTAGTCGTGTTCTGTACGAACACAGGGTATTTGCAAGTCGGGCTAGCTCTCACTTTGCTACTTTCCTTTATTGTTGGTTAGCAAGTCGCTGTCACATTTCCTTTATGCTTCAACCGTCTGTTGAGTGTTTCGCTTAATGCAGGTAAACGAGTTTTTTATGTTGCCAGCTGAGGTGAGGACTCAAGCAGGAGAGAACTGGGCGGTGGTCGGTGGGCGTGACTGCTCATTCGTCGGTTACTTAATGAGACGTTTTTCACATAAAAAGCAAGTGCTGCAAACAAAATGCGCAAAACAACGTATATATTGACTGACAGCAAGTGCAGTTTATTGTATTGACGGATGCTTCAATTGTCCCACGGCAGGTGCAATAAATCAAGCTCCCTGTATGTGTGGTATTAAAATTAACCAACTAGCAGCTTAATAAACATTATCTTGAACCCAGTGTGTTGCAGGCCATCTTCCCAGCCACAACCCGCAGTTAAACCAGTTGAAGCAGTTGGACCTTGGCAACCAAGACGGCAATGACAGCATGTGATGAATTGTTCTCACGTTCTCCGCATCCATCGGAGAGTGGCAACATAGGCAGAGACTGATGGTTATGGGTGTGGGCCAGCCCTCACATACACCAACACCCTTGGCACATTTAAGCCCGCAGTCCAATCGACTCTGAAGTTGCTGCTGCTGTTGGTCCTTCTGCTGTTTGTGCTGCTAGTGCTGCAAAAGCCTTTTTGATGCAGCGACCATAACTCATCGGGGTCCAAACACTTGCCGTCTGAGATAAAAACTATCATTTGCCAAAAGGTGATGTGAGATTCTTGCTACGAGTTAAGACCAGGTGACCTGACCTGTCTACCCGCACAGGCCTCTGCTGTCCTGCTTGTTTATCCTTATCCTGGCTGCCAAATGCCATTTCACACGTTTTTATCTGCCAAAAAGAAAGAATGAAAAGCAGCTCTAGCCATTTGTTTTGCTGCTTCTATCGTTGGTGGTGCTGCTGCTGTTGCTGTTTCTGATGATGCTGCTGATGACTAGATGACTTGATGACTTGCCGAGTTGTCGAGAGAAAGACAATCTCTCTCTAAGGCATCCATATACCCAAATGCCTTCTCAGGATGACGCCATTGATGACACGCACGCGGCACTTGTCGTTCGCCTGTCAACTCGATTTGAATATGTGTATTGTATGAGTACACTGAGAGAAACGTGCTTGTCTTTTAAATAAATAATGAATAGGTTCCAAAGGCCTTAAAGCAGAAAACAAATTCACATATCTAAAAAAAAAGTTTTCTAAATTTAATATAGACATGCGGAAAATCTTCTTAGAGTTTCCATAGCAACTTAACTTGAGCTCTTCTTGTCTAGGTTACTCTTCACTCTTTTTGCTCTGTGTAAGTGCTTTGCCTCACTATATAGCACATGTATGAAACCAGTGCTCTTAGAGAGCTGGCTAAAGAGAGACATTCAACTTGTAGTATTTCCTCTTATTTTGCATATGTTTTTGGCCATTTGTTTATTGTTTTGAGTCACAAAACAGCAAGCAAACGAAATCGTGGCGCAAATTATTCATGAAGCGAATGAGCTCAACAAATCTGCCAGCCCCCAGAAATACGCCCTCTTTCCACCTCCTTCATTTAAGGAGACAGAGAGTGAGTTCTTAGGCAAAGGCGCAGTCAAGTGGCCTAATACATATTTTTGGCAAGCCAAAGTGGCTTTAGCCCCAACTCTTTACAGGATTCTCTTTCACTTTTGGCATGTTTTGCATATTTTGCGGGGGCGTCTTTTCAATTCGTTGTTCTTGTGTTTGTTATACCCGTCATGTTCTGCCCGGCATACAGTAATCGTTCCGGTGCTGTGTAACGGGCAGCAGCAGGCATCTCAGCACAAAAGAATATATATGCATATTCTTGATCAGCAACAGCAGATGGCCTGATACAACCAAGGCGGACTGTATAAATATTTAGCTGTAAGGGACTAATTGTATATGCGTTAGAGCAATTATTTAGATTGTAGCTCGTTTTTACTGGTAGGCGAAGATATTTGATTTTATTATACACTTTTTTAGACCACTTTGGGTCGAAAAACACATAGCCTCTTCAAACTTTTAAGCGGGCACCTAAAAGTATGCAACAATTAATTTTGAAACTTTAAAAACGGGTATCTTCCAGTCGAGAGTCCAATTTAGCCCTCTTGCTTGTTGTCGTCTTCAAATTGTGCGCCAGTTAAATCGTATTAACTTTTACCGCTAAGCCGACTATGTAGCCAAATGTAGCCAACTGAAGTATATTAAGAATATATTGAGCTGCTTAAAATACAAGTCTATTCCAATTTCAGTTGCCTTCTTCCCACTTGGCAGGCAGTCAAAAAACAGAGGGAGAAAAGTAAATGGAGTGGAGGAGAGGACAAAGGGCGAGGGGGTGAACTGCATTCACTTGGAACATTTGGCATAGATTCCTTGCATCTCTTGCTGAATGGAACTCAAATTATTGTAAGACTTGTCCTAGGACTTGGCTTCGGATTTAAATTCGGCTACGGATTCGGATTCAAGCATCCAACACATGCATCTAAGTAGGTTTAAACTGCAATTTATCTGGCGCAAGAGGACGCAGCCGTCGCAGTAGGATAACCATAACTTTGCACACCACTTTCTTCGGTTTGAATTGCAAGTTGCGAGTTGAAACAGCAGCGAATCCTCCCTCCTATACACCTCCACTGCGTCACTCCTTTTGCGGACTTATGGCAACTCTGGCAAATAGAAATACTTTGCATAGAATGCGTACAACTGTTGGATTTATTATTCATAGCCACGGCATATGTTTTATAGCTATTCCACGCAATAAATATATCTATATACACACATATATCTAAATAGAACTAATTGTTATTGTTGTTGTGCCAGCTATGTGTGTGTGTGTGTGTGTGTGCAAATAATGTGTATGAATGTGTATTCAACACGATTTCCCAAGGGACCACACCATATGTGGGTGGTGTCAATACCAAACTGAACACACATTTGTGTGTAAATTGTTGGATTACACTACTTATTATTATCCCCCAAGGGTTAAAGGTTCCAAATTGCCGGAAAGGGCTTACAGCTGAAGCTTAGCAGTTGGCTAAAAGCTAAAAGAAAGCTGCGTTGATTGCCAGCTTTGTTCTTTAGTAAGCGAAAAGCTGTTTCACAACTTTCCAACCATGGGAAAGGGCAAGAGCTGAGCTTAGGTTTTCTTATCCTTTCAATTAAATTACTATGCAAATTATCTAATCCATTTTACGGCAATTTGGCTAAACTGAAATCTCAAGAGCATGAGTGCAAGAATTAAAGAGCATGTCAAGCACCATTGATTTATGACTGATTGCAAAGCGTCTTAGTAATTTTATCGCATTATGCATTCCTTGAGGTTGCCCTCGATGAAAGCCGCAATTAATGACTTTAAAGTAGTCTTAAGCTGCTCCATGAAAACCGAAAGCATTTTCAACAGCCACAAGACAGAGAAAGTTTATTGTGAATCATTATGACATTTTAAGGTATGGACATTGCTCAAGCGCATAAAAAAAATATATAAAATAAACTTGGAAATATGTCAAAAAGATGTGTCAGGAAGATGCAAAAGTAAATAAATAACTTTTTAATATGAGAAACACAAGAAAGAAATGTAATAATCATATTCAAGCGTTAAGAAACTTGGTGACTCTGCGAAATTTCAAGGTTTTCCAAGTGAACTCAAAAGACAAAAAATATACAAAAATAAAAAAAAAAAACAAAAACTTTGAAGACACTCAAGGGACTCATTAAACGACGGCTACGAAACGAGTGGAATATTTAAACTGAGACTTGCAAACTTCTGGACATAGAGCAGCCAAAGAGCCCACAGATAATAATTATGCACCCCGAAGCTTAAATCACATTAATTTCGGGCAACATTGTCACATGTTAATCGACAATTGGACAATCAATAGCACTAATTAGTTCTGTTGTTTCCAAATTCGAATATATGTATTTTCTGGGGCCTTTATGTGTTTACATCCAAGTGCGAATGGCAAATGGGAGTGCGTCTATTCCCGGGCTGCAAATTGTACTCAGTGTAAACAGGCATCAAACGACCTTAGACCTAGGAACAGAATCAGGTTCAGGTTCATGCTTAGGTAATGCCAAAGTGCTGCCAAAGTATATTGTATACATGGCAAAACATGCGTAAATTAATTTAATGTGCCTTATAAATATGTAAGCTGGCCCTAGCTCAATAAATTCTTTTCGCATACCCTGTAGAAATTCAACAAAAATAGAGGAGGGATGGCATGAGCAAAGTGTTTATGTCTTAATGAAATTTGGGTATTTTAACTACTTTTTCCCAGCTCTTTTTATGGCACAACTAAAAGTAAAGTTTATATATGCTGGGGAAATACATAAAACAAAAGGATATTTGCGAGTTGAGCACTCCCGATTATTATATTCTTATTTGTTTTGCTTTCTGTTTGCTTGCCACGTGGCCGCTGGCAGGACTCTAGTCCTTGTTGTTGTTCTACGACTTCTTCTGCTCCTGCTGTTGTTGTTCCTGTTGTTGCTGCTGTTGTCGACAAAGTTTGCTTTAGAATTTTTGAGCCCCAACTAATTGCTGCAAATTACAAATGATAATAGCCACAACACACGCTCAAGGTTATATGCCAGACCATTTATTTTATTTCATTTTCAACAACACTGAAAGAGGCCCCCCCAACCAACTCCCCTAGGGTGTTATAGAACATCTTACATCTAGCAACTACCCTGTAGTCAGCCATTGAGGCGCCTCTAAAGCACTGTAAGAATTATTGGCTATTTATCAAGCGACTCGCTGGCGGCTCGACCCCGTCGCCACGCCCCCTTTTGAGGCACTCTTGCATATACTATACTCGTTGACTGTTGTACAGTTGGGCTTCTCGCTTGACTTTGCCGTGGCCCCGTTAATTAAATGTATGTTAGCAACATACGAGTATGTAAGCAAAATTGTACATATGACTGTGTACTTAGTGCATACATATTTACAGGGTATGTGACCAGGGGCAGCCATTAAAGGCGCGTTAATTGCACTCAATTAATGGCATCAGGTTAAACGTTAAGTGAAATTAAACAGACGCCTGGGACTGTCCTCCCATACATATATATTAAACATTTTTATTTTATTTCGCTTTTCCGTCTTTTTTCTGCTACTGCTGCGGCTACACTTCCATCCCTATGCAGAGTTGGCTTATGTATAATAAATCTTGGGAATACAAGTGCTTAAGCTTTAACTAGCTTGCAGGCGAGACAGAGGGAGAGGGGGAGAGTGGGGGAGAGCGGGGCAGACTAAGAGGGAGAAAGAGTGAGATTTCTCTAGAGTATTTTGCAGCAAATGCAATGGCTTTAACACCGAAAATGTTTCAGCCACAGACATTTACAATTTATTTGGCTAATTAAAATATGTTGCATGCTAATGGAGGATTGTGTCAGAGGGTGCCTCAAATTCCTGGCCACTTGGCAACTTGGCTACATGACTACACAGCTTGGCTACTTCGTTAGTTGGCTATTTGGCTACATGGCTACTTGGCTATGGCAAGTGAGAATTCTAGACCCGCATTCTGCCCGTGCACCTACATCAAAGTTAACGAGCCGGAAGTACTGCACATTTTTGGCCAGACTCCTGAAACTCCTGACGTGCTCCCATGTACTTTACTCCACTGTCCTCCTGCACTCGCCTGTTAAAAGCTATTAAAGTCTGGTGATTAAAGCATCTAAATACAATGGCCAGCTGGAGCAAGAGAATTATAATGCCCCAAGCATCACAACTGCCAGACAATATGAAGGAAGTACTAAAAATATTATATTACAAAAATTCTTCACAGTCATAATGGCAAAGTTGTGAGTCCATTGTTTTGTAGTTACACTGTGCTGCCTATAATATACTCTTAGTAATAACAATAATAATATTAATAAAAATATAAATAAAAATAACTGCTTTATGAATGGGGGACTTTTTTTTCTCGGTCTTTGATAAACAATTTGCTTTCGTGCTTATCATCATCAGGTTTCTGGGGAAGTTCTTCGTAACGATCGGCAGTCGAGGGCAGTGAAGTGCCAACCTTACATCCGGCAAAGTCGATTATGGCAATCAGGCTGCATTTTTCAAAAGTATAAGTGAATAAATAAACGCCAGCAGCTGAGTAATTTCATTATTTTCACAGAAACGTGAGTAATTGCACATTGCAGACTTTTCATAAGAATTACAACTCTAATTGTTTGAAGTTAATTAAAGTAATTAAATGCGTTCATTATAAAAATTCTACAAGTGTAGGCTACTGAGTAAATATAATAACCTATTAAAAGAATAACCTATTTTAAGGGAAAAAGGTTATACAGTTTACTCATAGTTAATATTAATAAGCAGCAGGCTTAAAAAATATGTAAAAATATAAATAAAAATATAAATAATATATTAGTTAATTTATTTTAAGCGACAGATAAAGTTAGTTTAATTTAAGTAATATGGCCAATATGTCTAAAAGCCATGGGGACGCAGTCAAGCCTATTTTTATTCGTAGTCTAGACATAGGCACAGACATAGTTGGTACCATAATTTATACCTAAATGTATATTGTTAACAATTTTGTTTGACTTGCTTATGTGGTCATTTAAGAAAGGCGTAAAAAATTCAGATTTATTTACAAAAACAAAAATTTAAAAAGATGCCATAAGATAGGCATCAATTAAATGTCTATGAAAACATTTACAATATTAATATAGTTATCAATTACCTTATAGAAACCAATACCACACCTTTAAAATAATTAACTCATTACTAAGTGACCTTAAAGCATTCGTTTATTAATGTAATAATTGAACCATTTCGGCTGTGATTTTGAGTAAGTTTCCAATAATAACAACTGAAAAGTAAGTGAGGAGCCGTGATCAAGTACATGTAGAATATCGAACTGAAGCCAAGCACCCATTAAGCAGGACGAGAGTGTTTTCATGACAGGTTACGGCAAAGTAAACGTTTTTGGCCATCTCGTTGAAGGCACATCAAGTAAAACCGCTAAGCTCCATTTACGCTCACTCCACGGATTCATTAATTACGAAATCACTTGGAGCGAGCATCCGATCACAACATATACAAAGAGTGGAGGGCATGAAGGACGAGAGGTGATAGCTTTTAAATGCAGAAGATGGCAGCGTATAAGGGTAGACAACGGCAGACAAGTGGCGAGGGGCGATAGATGACAGAGGGATGGGGGAAGCGAATGTGCGATTGAGTCGGGCTGGGAGTCCATCAGCCAATTGGCAAGTTGGTAGCAAAGCCAAAGCCAAAGCCAAGGGCAAAAGCACAGGCAATGGCAAAGGCAACTTCAATTAAGTTAAGTCAGTTTCCTCATTTCGAGGACAACGTTGCCCCCGAAAAAGAAATGTTGTCGTTTGTTTCAGCTTCAGCTTCAGCGTTGAAGCTTTTTACATCATTAGCATTTCAGCTGAATTTTCCCAGCTTTCCATCCCCCACTCCACTCCCCTGCGACGCGGGGCAAATTCGCAAATTTTCCCATCATTAGCATTCAGAGCAATGAAACAAATACACTTAGAGAGGGCAGAGTGAGAGATACAAATAGATATAGATATATATGTGTGTGGTATGATTTTGGCTCTTACTCTGTCTTTAACGAGTTTTGGTATCCAAAGTTAACACAATATTTTTATTCATTCAGGCAGAGCTCGAAGCTGAACTCAAGTCTGAATCAGGCAAGCAAACAAGCAAACAAACAAACAAACAGATAGACACTAGGCAGGACAGATATCCATTCAGACAGGAGGACAGACAGACTGAGAGGCGCAACATTCACACATAAGCTTAAATACGTTTGCACACAAGTTCAATTAGAGACAGTCCATGTCTTTAGCCAAACAGAGTACAGAGCACAGAGCACAGAGCACTGAGTACATAGCAGAGAGTACTGTTATAGCCTGGCTAAGAAGCAGAGATGTCTTCATGTCCAATGCTGTCATTGCCTTGGGTTTCCCTCTATCTTGATTTTATTATGCTACCACACTTCTCGAACCGCAGCGAGGTCAGCACAAAACATCAAATAGACTCTGTCCACAGTAGTGCCCAATGTGCCCTTCATTTCCTTATCCCTCCTTATCCCATTGTCCCTTTGTCCCTTTGTCCCTTCGACTGGCTCGGCAACACTTGGCCAGCTCATGAGGCAGACAACGTGGCTGGGCTAATCAGAAAATGTTTTACTCTGTGAATCTGTGAAATCCTTTGGTATGCGTTCTACGTATCTCATTTTCGTTGCGCACAATTTACGATATAAACTTGTCTCAAACTCAATTCTCTTTGCCCCTGCTCTGTCACGCCCCTTATTGATTTGCATTGGTTTGCCATTTAAGTCTGTCTGGAGTCGGCAGAAGGGTGTTAGAGGAGTGGAGGGACTCGAATCATGTGCGAGCTTTGCTGTGATTTCTGGCACACACAACAGAAACTTTTATGGGACTCGCTTAAACTTTTAATAACTTTTTGTCAATTGATTATATTCTGCTTGAAATGTGCGCCTAACTGTAATTGTGGCCACAAATCGAAATTGGCTTTAAACTTAAAGCGTACAATTTAAATTTAAGCCAAAAAGATTTTCTTCTTCACCTTTTTTTTCGATTCCAAGAAAAGCTAATTTAATACATTACTGGGCTGAATAGGCTGAGACATGGAATTAGATTTAATTAGTGTGACAATTTCGTTTGTCACGTCGAGGCATTGATACGGATTTGCGATGCTTATGTAATAAGCCATAAAAAGTTAATAACAATGACATTTTGGCCAACAACAAGAACGATGAACCCAAAAGTCTCTCAATATGGTTATGGCCAACGTGCAGGATTTATATGAGCTCCTTCTATGTGGGATAGCATGTATATGTATGTGTGTGAGTGTCCTAACGAAGCTGCTTGCTTGCGGGCATATCCAATAGCCCAGGCCAGATCACCCATACGCCCGGTAGGCGTTGATGAACTGACAATTTGTGTCAACTGCCTCCGCCGCAGAGCAAAGGGCAAAAGACTAGCCATAGAACTGAACTACTGACTACCAATCCTCAGCCCCCCCTATCCACGCCCTCATCCAGTCAGCCCAGTAAATATCCAACAACGCCCTCAAATAAATGTATTTTCGAACACAAACGCCATTCATTCGTTCGTGCAATGGGAAGCATAATAAAAATTATTCGTTTCATGTTTCGCTTGGGACAAGGGCCAAAATATTTCACCGCGACGAATGTGTAGCATATGGCACCATCGTGGCCATGACCGTGCTCCTGCTCCGTGCCCCTGCCACTACACAGGCAACAAAAAAGCTATAAGATTAGGAATTTGCTCTCACAGAAAATATTTTTAGACAACAGGTAGCGAATTCATCGAGATTTTGGGATTTTTTTGAGAATAACTTAATTTGTTTTCAGTTCATATATTTTTAAAGGTGTTGAATTAAACACAACACAAAATTTGTTAAGACAAATATAAAATATATTTAAGATCGTACGACTAGAGTCTATAATTATTAAAAAATTTAAACATGTGATAAGAATTTTTACATAAATTTTCATGTTGACTGTTAAGAACTAAATTTATTAATTAAGAACTGACTCCTGCGTTTATAAGCTAACTTTTTGTCAGTGTACTCCTGTGCCCGCTTCTGTTGCTGTCAGTTATCCACATGTAACTATATCCAAGTACGTGCGTGTGTCTGTGTCTGTGTGTGTGTGTGTGAGTGTGTGACCAAACGCGCAGCAGAGCACGGGAATTATTAACTTGTAATGTGCTCTGCATAGCGTTTTTAATAAAAGCAAAGCAGAGCACAACGTGACCAGCAGCAACAGCAGCAGCGACAGCAGAAGGAGCCACATCAGTGGATCGACCTGATGACGATGGCACCACGTGTGTGCCTGATGGGCATTACAGGACATACAGACAGAGGCTCATACATTTTGATGTCCTCAATGAAGTGACGGAATAACATTCGTTTGTTTTTTGCTCTCCTTTTTTTGTTTTTTACTCGTTCATTCGTTCGTTTTTGTTTTGCATTGATTGTGTCGTCCGGTTTGGGATTGGGCTACGATTTGTGCAAGGATGAGGGTCCTGCTGCGGATTGTAGTTGCCGTTTGAATGCGATTGATTTAACGAGCGCTGTGGGAATCAGTGCGGAGCACAGCATGTGCCTGGATATGCCAGGATGTGCCAGGATATACACACGCGCGTAAACGCTTAAAGTTAAAGCTGAACAAACAGTTATTTTTTCCCGTCAGCAGCGGCGAGAATAGGGAATGTCAAAATAAGGGAGAGGGAAAGGTAGTGACACAGAGAGAATGGGAGTTGTGGGAGTGAGTTGGTCCCTTTGGTCCGAGCCTGGTTGCGGGCTTAATGCGGCGTCATGGCATCATCAGAAAACTTTATCAATTAAACTTGGCCATTTTTTATATGCGAGTCGAGCCCACGCAGCCCGCAGGATGTTTTAACTATGCCAGCAAGCTGGTGACATCGACTCGCCCGGGAACTGGCCCTGACCTGGCCAGCCGGCCACTTGTAGGCAATGCAAAAACAATGACGGCGAACCAACCCAACCACTGAATCCGAGTCCGAGTCCAAGTCCGTGTACGAGTCCTTGCATTCACCCTCTTCTCGACTCTGATGACAATTTAACAATTTATGCTCAGCCGTAACAATAAAAAACTGAAAAAAAAAACAGAAGGAAGAAGAAAAATAATGTAGGCAAATGGATAATAAAATTGTAAATTTCTTTACCTTCGACTAAGTTGTGCATTTGCTGCTACGTGTTGACTATAATTAATGTCATTTGTCAAGGTTCCTTTTGAATAATTAATACATTTATGGCGCACAAATTTTTTATTAATCTGTCGACTGTCGACGGTCGACTGCCAACTGATGCGGCCGTAAACCCTGAAACCTGAAATATTTAATTAAGCCCTACAAATTAGTGTAATTAAATTGGGATATAAAATGATAAACATGTCGAGTGCCAGGCACTAAAGCTGAGGTTTGAGTCTTGACAGATAATAATCAGTGAAAATTGTAAGCCTTTTAGATCTTTCACAGTTCAAAGCATAAATTCCAGCCAAAAGTAACAAGTTTTTATTCATAAGCTAAAAGTTGGTCTTATCGTTGAGTCTTTGCTGTGTCAAGTGCAGATTAATGCATCCTGAAGGACACTTTCAATTGGACAGCTCCCCAGCTGACTTGCAGTCGAAGTAACAAAATCAATTTCCATCAAAGTTTGTAGTCTAATTACTCATAGTCTGATTGTGCAAAGTCGTTCGAAGTTAACTGCAAATCTTCTCAAGTCGTCTCAAGAGCGGCAATAATAAGAAGCGACAGTTGTTACCAACACCACCGCCATCTCCATCGCAACCATCAACGAGTCTTGGCCAAGTTCTGCAAGCCATGCCCCATTTGGGCTGCTGTTAACGCACTTGGCTGGCCAAGAGGTGCGTCGAGCATATCCTGAGCTCCTTTGCCAGCACTTTACTAAATTGTGGCAGGTTGCACAAGGACTCCAGCGTGCTGTATGCTGTATGCTGTATGGTGCATGCTGCAGGTGTTGCAGACAAATGGCGTTAAGACGCAGCTAAGTTCGCGGCGTCAGTTGAGTTAGTAACCACAACCGCAACCAAACCGCACGCAGCACCACATTTAACCCTAGTGCCGCCCACTTGGCAAACATTGACCCACCTACCATTTTCAATGGGAGCAAAAATATATGGAGAAAAAAAACTATTGTGCGCAGTTCACAGCTTTGTTCTAATGCCACGCCCCAAAGACCAACGCCCCTTGGCTGTGGCACTGGCAAAAGCAACAAGAGAACAACGAGCGGTTGGGCTTACTAGACCAAAGTATACCCTGTGTGGCGCCCAAGGAAAACTGAAAATTTCCTACTCCTGCACACTCCTAGCATAACCTTTGTACTGGGTATAAAAAGGACTTAGCAGCGACAGCAAGAGAACAACGAGCGGTTGAGCTTACTAGACCAAAGTATACCCTGTGTGGCGCCCAAGGAAAACTTAGCGTTGCCTACTCCTGCACATTTTCAGCATAACCTTTGTACTGGGTATAACAAGGGCTTAGCAGCGGCAACAAGAGAACAACGAGCGGTTGGGCTTACTAGACCAAAGTATACCCTGTATGGCGTCCAAGGAAAACTTAGCATTTGCTACTCGTGCACATTCACAGCACAACCCTTGTAATGGGTATAACAAGGGCTTAGCAGCAGCTGCAGCATTTTGCATGGCGCCTTTTGTTGTCGTTGTCGCAGTCGAATTCTCAGTCGCAGTCGCAGTCGCAGTTAGTTGCTGCTGCACTGCGATGCTTTTAATTACAAAAGTTACGTATACGTCCTGCAGGTGATGCAGGTGTTGCAGCTGCATTTGCCAGCCCTCAGCCCTCAGTCCTCAGTCCTCAGTCCGACTGACTGACGGACTGCTCGCTGCCAGCTGATGCCAAAGTTGGCCCAGAAACGTAGCTCAAGTCGCCGGTTCCGTTCAAGCTCGTTAATTACAGTTTCGGGGTATTTTTCAGAGATTCATAGATACAGTGAGTGCAACAAATGCCACCAGCAAAAAATCAACAGTAGCAGCAGTAGCACCAAAGTCACCACCGTTACCACCATCGACAATCCTTCTCACAAAATAAAAGGACAGACAGGAAATGTGGCCAAAAAATGTTTATAGGTCAAAAAGCCAACTGTATAACTGTATAAATGTATAATTAGTGCTATTTTATGAAAGCAAAATAACCGAATGAAAGGTTTATATGCTTGCCATGGCAATTGTTACCAGCTTCTGTTGTTGTTGCGGTCCTTGTAGTTGTTGTGGTTGCGGTGGCTATATAGTTGGGTAGTTTCATACACTTATCCTGTGCTGGGGAAGTACACGTATGAGTACTCGCACTCATACAATTGAGTGTTTGTGCTGCTACTGCAAATGAATTCTAATTTTTCGTGCTGAAAACTTTCTGACAAAGCGACATCAACATACCGTATACAGAGCGAATAGCCTAGACTGAAATAAAGGTCGACTTGGAAGCCATTTAAGCATTTGGCTTAAAGGTTGTTACATAGTGGGCTTACAAAAAGCTTAAAACCGTTAGCAGCCACATCGCTGGAACTCAAACGGATGAATAACCAGGCTAACACCTCGACAATTATGCACCGTCAATTGGATTGTGGTTACACCTCAGTAACCCGAAACTCAACACCGTGTGAAATTCATCCACCGTCCAGCAATAGCAACGCCAACGCCAACACCAGGAGCAACAGCAACAGCAGCGGCAACAAAAGGACCCGCAGGCAGCGAGTTTGTAACGGTAACACGACCTATGCGTAGGGTATGAAAGTGTGAGTTTTTGTGTGACTGCGTACACACACACACCGACATACCCTGTTTGTGTGTGTTGTAAAAAATTAATTCATGTAATTAAACGTAAATATGAAAGGGCGAGAATAATGACAGTCACGATTTTTTTTTTTTTCTGCTGTTTTAAACAATTTTAAGCGCATTAAATCAATTAAATTTAAAACAATTTTAATTTAAAGCGCTCTTTAATAATTGCTTAATTTCGCTTATTAAATAATTGCATAATAACAGCTCTAGTAAAGCTGAAAATAATTACAACTAAGTAAGCGCAAAGGCAAATATTTGGCTTTCTCCCACATATGGATTTTCTGACAAAAAGTGAAAACAATTCAAAAATGAAGGCTAAGTACAACATTAATTCTGTGTTATTTCGCTTTCATTTTAAATCTATGAAACAATAGAAATAATTCGCCAAAGTATAATTAACTACACGACGCTTGAATAAATAAAAACTTCAGTTTAAGCCAGTTTAAAGCTCTTAAAACAAAGGTTATTTATATTTTACCCACTGTAATGGCTAATTTTAATTACAGACAATAATATACTATTACACCATAAAGCATAAATTTAATATTCTGTTGCTTATTTACCAGCTAATAATTTTTTTTTTTTTAAGAATTTTATTTTATAAGCTTCTTAGGCAATTCTTTTTGTGCTGTAAGCTTAAATGTACGCTATTTAATTTATTTTTACAACCCTTTAATGTAAAATGCATAGATAAGCTTGCTTAAAAAAATTATACATATTCTTATGCATTTTAGAGTGGCTCTTTAACTACTTTCCATTAAGCTAAACTTTGCAGTACTGTCATGCACACTGACACGTCCACATATACATGTATATGTGGGGACTCGAAACGTAGTTAGTACATGGCACACTATACGTATGCTTATTATTCTCATATCCGTAATTCGGGGAGAGGGAAGTGGCTTTTTCGGGGTCGGTGGAATGGGCTAGGATGAAAGTATGCGGTGGCATTGAGCTGACTGGTTTGGTCTGTGTACACAATTTTGTTTTATGGTTTTTTAGTTATGAAACTGAAACTGTATTACATACATGACACTCACCCATACACACACACATACACCCAGTTATGCCACACACCAAACAACAACAAGATGAGTTTAAAGCGGCGCCAGTGAAGCTACTCTCTAGTTGTTGTTGTTGTTGTTGTTTGTATTGTTGGCTGGCATATTTACGCAACTTTTTTATATGCTCCGGCTAAAAATAAAATACTAAAAAAATGGTTGTCGACTGGGATTGAAGGATGGAGTGGGCGCCAATCTCACAGTCTCTCTGATACGTATGTGCACACCCCCCTAGCAGTAGCGAGATAATATAAACGTTGTTGTTGTTTAAAGTTTAAACTCAGCTTGTTCCCCATCCATCCATAAAGTGCAGCATAAAACGACATCCCTCTCCACTCTACACTCTCTTTAAGCCCCTTTAGACTCTTTCACGCTCTTAGCCAAACTGGCCATGGATGAAATTGAGCATTCCACCGACTTGAAGTTGCAGCTTTAGCGAAAGAGCTTCGCTTTGCGAGATGTATCCACTATTTTCTATGTAAATTGGGCCAAAGAGCATTTAAACTGCTTGCAAGTGCTTTTCCTCACACTCCGTCTAGCCAGTTCCACTTCTCCCTCACTGTAGTTTACCAATATGCTGCTCAGCTTTAGCTGTTGTTGGCTGCCACCTGCGGCGCGCACTGCTACAAAAGAAGTTTAGTTTCTAAGTGTGTCAAGTGTATTGGCTCTTCAAATGATTTCTTAAATAAATTCCGCCTTTAAAAATAACAAAACAACTTTTAAATACATTTTATATTTATACACTTGTTTGCATACCCTTTTTTTGGCAGTGTACCGCCATCATTGCCAAGTCTCTTTTCAATGGGGCAAACTTGGTGAGCCGTTTATTTGAATGCAATTGACTGAAGGCTTAAACCGGCAAAATGTGCGGCCTCAGTTTGGGCTTAGTCTGTTGGCGACATGTTGGCTTATGGCTGAGCCGGCGGCGTTGACGATGACGCCGCCTGTCAGCTCTGTGTGTGTGTGTGTGCGAGTGTGTGGCCAAAAGCAGCGGCAACAGCAACAGCCAGTTGCAGTAACAGCAAGAGCAACAGCAACAGTACGCATACATGTATTTCCGTATCCGCATCCGCTTCCGCTTTGTGCATTGGGAAGCAACAGAAAATGGCAACAAACATGTAGACAGACAGACAGTAAGACAGACGGACTGTGAAGCTTGGGCCGTGGCAGGGAAGGGAAGACCGAGTGGTAGGCAAAATGGCAGAAACAGTCGCAACTGTCATGGTTTTATGGCCACATTTGCCAATTGTTTGTTGAATTGTTGACGTGAATGTCACTCGAAATGAAAGGCACGGCTCAAACGATGTGGGCGTTGCTGTATCCGTTGACAAGTCTGCGTTGTCGACTTCGACGCTGTCGCTGTCGTTACCGTTGTCTCAATCTCATTTGGGCGCTGCTACTTTGGCTGAAACTGTGACTGTTGCTGCCATTTCTTGTGCCGTCACCGCTTCCGCAGACATCGTTAATCTTATTTAAGGAACAGTCGGACGTAGGACGACGGCTTATGACCAACTCAGTACGTGGCCAATTCACGGCACCTGTTTGAATGAAATTTCGTAATGCGGATGCAAATTGCCGGCAAGAAAGCACGCAAGAAATTACACAGTGCGTTCAATGGGTTAGTCAGTCACCGAGGTGCGATTGAACAGTATGCCCATTCGATTAAATTAATCAACGAATTTAATGCTCAACTGCATAAAACATTAATTTGCCACAGCTTAAATTCAGGAATTTAACAACACTTTTATTCGGAAATAAAGGAAACTCCTCCATGTAAGCTGCTGCTGTGCTGCTGTAACTGCAGCTGATGCAGCAAATTTCTTGCTTTATTAAATCCACAATGAAAACAGCAAAAAACCCACACACACAAGTTGCAATTCATACAATATCCGACATTTCTCGAAACAAAGAGAGAAATCATAAAATATAAATACAAGAGAAATGTCGGTTAAAAAAATAAAGATTTAAACACATTTATAGTTAAACCTTTTGTTACCGACAAGCAAAAAACTGAAAGTATCAACTGAATACAGAAAATCTTTTATATCCGGATAACCTGAAAGACAGCAAGACATTGATCGAGTTAAAGTATTGTTGTGCTGATTCAGAGTATTACAAAGTATATAGAAAAACAACAACGAAATAAATATATTTATTGATTCAGACACTTTAAATTCAATGGTTTTTAAATATATTTTAAAGTCAACCTTTTACTAAGCACTTAAAGCTTTTTATGTTAGTAAAAAGATCGGAGACTATTTAAAACATAAATAAGCGCTTAATTACAGTAACACTCGAAAGTTTTGGCACTTTTCTCTGGGTGTGATTTAAAAAAAATCTCGGGTAAACCTCGTTAGTGTGGCAAGTGTAATTGTAATTGCAACACTAACACCATGTCCGAGACTCTTTATATAAAGCGTGCGAGGTGGTGTGGGCCCCTGAGGGAGTATCTCTCCTTAACGTGATATACATACCTTCCGCATGGCCGCCAGTTGGATGCTTCGCAGCAATGTTTGCGTTGAGTTGCGTTGCATTTACCATTTTTTTGCCGCTCTTTTTTACAATTTTTTTTGGTTTTAATTCAATTTAACAATTGCTTTTTTTCCGCACTTTTCGCTCTGTTTTTCCGCCCGTTCTGCTGCGCTGTGTGTTTTGCATTGTTGCTAGCAGCGAAGCGAACCGGAAGTTGCACAGCAGCAGCAGCAGCAGCGGCAACAGCAGCAACAGCAGCAGCCATTAGTGCAAATGAAATTGCATTTGGTGCCTCAAACACTCAAAGAAATTTAATCAAAGTCATTGCATGGCTGGGGCCATATTTGGACCATCTTTTCTCCTTCAACTGTTTCGCCCATTTTGTATAATATTATTATTATTAAATCGACTGCAAAGATTTGAAAATGCTCTGAAAATGATTGTTGGCCTCTGTATCAACAGAGAGTCCATGCTTTGATCCCTGTCTTCATGTACTCCTGTTTGTGTTCTAGTTTCGGTATAACGAAATTTTGTACTCTCCTCCCCTTCAAACATCTCCGGTACTTTCAAAGTTTGCAGCTGACGGTTGCTGCAGGTGAAGTAATTGCAAACTACTTAATGTAAATTTATGTGCATTTTGATTATTACTCATGGATCTGCTGGCCTGGCCAAGTAATCCATAAATTCAATAACCTAAGTGAGTGTCTGGCACACAAGTGCGGGATGTTAATATGTGAATAATTGGGCCACATTGCATATTCAGCACCCAGATTAGATCATTTACAACGTATTCGTATCAGTTAGTAGACGGTCAATTTAATTTAATTAAATGCTGGACTAGTCCGTTTTATCGTTTTCCTTTATTGAATTTACTTTCAGTTTCTAAAATGTAGCTTACTCTATATTTTATTGATTTCAATTAATACTTTTAGTTTCCTTTTATACAAGTTTAATTTAAAGTGATACAAAAATAACAACCAATTTTAAGACGTGTATTTCAATTGGTTTTTAATTTTTAATGAATTTTATAGTCATTCTAAATAACAAATAGACATATAAATTATAATAAACGACGCTTTCAATCATATTTTATCTAAAGTGTAATTTGTCATAGGATCCACTAAAATAGTTTTTTATTAGCACGAGAGTTTTAGCTAGTTGCTGAGAGAGACAGAGAAAGAAGGGAGCCACCCACTCACCCACACTCGCTCATAAAAAGCAAGGCACACACAAACTATAGCTACAACATGGCATATACCTAAACGTAATAAATTTAAGCTGAATGTGTTTTTATTCACTAGGTCCAAGCGACGCGTTTGCGTGCAAATTTGGGCGGCACTGCCGTCTGTGGATTGACCACATTCAAGGAGCGAGTGTTGCTTAGTCGTGTTGAATCGCTGCCGCCACGCACTGGCGGCATATTCTCCCAGACATCCAAGTTGAGATTGGTGAATGACTTGGAAACTTTCGGCACCAGCTGATCAGCGGGCTCATTGAGTTCTACGGCAGGCAACTCAGCGGAGGATGCCATTGAACCTGTCAGGCTGGTGGATTCTGTTTGACGTGGCGATGCCAGTTCCTGCTCCTTGCTGAGCTGCTCCAGCTGCTTGGTGGTCTGCTCAATGCCAGCCACATGTGTGGCACGCAGCTCAATCAGAGATTGTTGCTCCGTTACGTTCTCACGTAGCATACCACTCAGCAGCTGCTGCTCCTGCTCGATGATCTTGTTGATGTCGCTAAAGCGCTGTAGGTGCTGTTCACGCCAGTTCTCCTCACAGCGCTGTAAGTTGTACTTGGCCTCCGACTCGTACATGGCTTCGATCTGACTGTAGGCCAGTGTCTCCTGCTGCAGTTGTTCCTTGCACTTCTGTAGCTGTTGCTGCAATTCCTCCGTCTTCACTGCATACTTTTCCATGCGTTCGAGCAGATTTATGCAGAGTGAGATCTGTTTGCGAAACGCATCGCTGCGATTGCGTATGAATATCTTAATCTTCTTCAGATTGTAGGCTTGGGAAACATCGGGACGCTGCAGCATCATGGCAGTACTCTCCTCCAGCAACTGTTTCTCCTTCTCCAGTTCGGTGAGAAATAGGCGAAAGTGTTGCTCCTCCTCTTTGAGCTTGTCAGCCTGTTCCTGGCGTTGTTTCAGCTCAGACACATGAGTCTCCTGCAGTGCACGTATATCCTTGATTTCCTGCTCCCGAATCAGTTGACGCTCCATTTGAGCCTGCTCAGTACGACTGATCTCCTGCTGCAGCTGCAGTTGGCGCTCGGCATTCAGCGCCTCCTGCTCTTCCCGCTGCTTTTGCTGCTGTATCTGCTTGTCCAGCCAGTTGAGCTTGGCCAGCACTTCGTTGTCTGACTTTGATTTGTAGAGCAACTTTTCATCATCCACACCATGACGCCAACGGCCATACAGTTTGGCTTCCATTTCCAGCTTCCGTTTAAGCTGTGCCTGCTCTTTGAGAGATTCACTTAGACGCTCCAGTGTCTTGAGATCACCAGCTGTCTGGCGTGTGCCACGTTTACGTCCCAGCTCCAGCTCCAAGCCCTCGTTGTCGCTGTCCAACAGCTGGCGAAGCTTTGTGCGACGCTCTGCCAGCTCTTGCTCCTTTTGCTGTTGAGTTTTCTTTTGCTGCAGCTTCTTGTCGGCCTTATCATAGTACTCCTTGTTGGTCCAGTTCTCAAAGTGTGACGTCACCTGACCCCAATGACCGTAGTAACGATTCACTTGATGCGTCGCCTGCACTCGATTATTCTCCTGCTCACGGCGCCAAGCATACGCTGCATGCTGATGATTCAAACGCGCCGACATTTCTGCCTGCCTAGAAGAAGATAGAAAGAGAGATGAGAAAAGGGAAGAGATGGAAACGGAGAAGCTTGGAAATATAGCCAACTGAATGACAAGTTCATAAACTTCGAGAGTGCCAACAAAGCGGACAACCCACTGAAGTCTTCTTGTCGTCCTCCAGTGTGTCCAGTCGTGCTTGACACACGGCAAAGTCAAAAGAAAGCAAAGCACAGAAGAAAAAAAATTACCTACTCCAATTTGCCGTCTGAATGCTCTGAATAAGAATTTTTTAAGGCAGCACACACACACAGAGGCACACACATACGAGTGATGACAGAAGTGGTTATGAACACTAATATTTATTTATTTAAGAATGTCGTATATATATAATAAATATATTGAGAGGATAAACGAGGCCCACTCAAAAGGAAAATTTATATTTAATGCTGTTTTTGGCATTCAATTACTGTCTGGAATCAAGCAACAAGTTAGTTTTCTAGCTCCTACGTAGAAAAATATTTTAGAAATTAATCTCCTATCCACATATAAACTATTTATAATTATAAGTTTAAATTTATACCCAACTCAACTCATCTATAAATGAAAACCCCTTTATCCACTTAATTTTCCACATAAATCTTATTTGAACTTTCCCAAACATACTCTTATCTCGCGCTATCCTAACTTATTCCATCTGCTTTCAATTAAATTACAAATGTTGCTAACCTGAGTTAAAGATGCTCATAAACCCGCTGCTTAAAACCACACGGGGAATTGAGATATTTGTGGTTAAAGCGAGCTGGGAAAAAGCAAGGAGAATTTCTCAATCTCTGTGTTGCGGGCTGTGTTGGGAGCTATCTGGAGGATACCAAAAATTCAGACTTGTATATATATTAGAAAATTCCACTCTTTCCGGTATATTTTTTTTCGCTCTGCAGCAGCTGTCACTAACTGCCATGCGAGGAGCAGACTGTCAGGCAAAAGAACCGGAGGCAACCAACTAACGTAACCACGAACCAAACGAGCGCTCCAACCCAAACCCAAACCCAAACTCAAAGCCAAAGCCAAAACCCACAAGTGGAACCCAAACTCAAACTCACAAGTTACTGGGAACATGGCAAAATCTGTTGCTCGGCAAATGTGTGGCAGCAACGACAAAACTCCCATTCAGTTTTCAGATAGGAGGCTAACGAACGAACGAACTGTCCATTCCAAGCGTCCATCCATCAACGTGGCCCCATTGCAATATGTCAGAGACCCTATATATGCGTAGAAGTGCTCTCTGCCCCGAAGTTTTGGGGGCTCTTCTGTCGGAATCGAGATGCAAATTGGCGTTGGCGTTGCGTGGACGTCGGCATTGCTAATTTTGTGGAGAGATTTATGGGCAACACGAAGCGCATTGATATATGCCAAATTGTTTACAAATTGATTACATTATTAATAATGCCCATTCCAGTGGCATTATATTAACCACTTGCACGCTGGCAACAAATCGCACCACCAACTACCCTCACCGCACCGCACCGTGCCGCACAATATGTTGGCTCATTCAAAATTCACAATGTGGGAGCAAAATATATTCCACAAAGTACTTCTTATGTCATGTGACTGACAAAACTTTGGCAATAAATCAAGCAACGGTGTGAACATTGGGCGTGCCACTACCAAATACACACACACACACACACACACACACACACACTTGCACACGTGTGCGCCCACATTTCAATCGAAATGAGGAAGGAGCGAAGAAAACAGGAGCAAAAGCTGCCAGATCCACAGCAGCTCAAATGCCAAGATGCCGCCCTAATAGACTTAATACACTTTCGGCACACAAATTCACTTCCTTAATTGAAATTTTAATTTGAATACTTTGCCAAAGTTTTGGCATTCAGCCATGCTAAGCGCGGGGAGTGACGACTTTACTGTATACCCAGTGTGGAGAAGGGAAACAAGAGGCTGAAAGGGAGACATCTAGACATGCAGACACATTCTGGCAGCAATAACAAACAGCCAAACAAACAAGCAAAAGTCGCTGCTGTCGCCAGATCTGCCAGCGGCATCAGAACCAGCCGGAGGGGGATTCCCCTCTGGCAGCACCAACTGCTGTAGGCTACTCTCCTGGTCCCCTCTTCTCCTGCTGCTTGGCGTCTATGCCTCCTGCTGCTGCAATCTCACAGGCTCAGCGCTTTTCAATTTACGCGCAACGCAAATCGTTTGTCATTTTATGTATGCCTTAATATATGGCATGTGCGTGTCGTGAAGCCAAAAGCCCGCCCAGCATCTAGATATATCCACCAAATCTCTCTCACTCCCAATCTCCATCCCTCTGCTATGCCACACCGATGCCGTTAACCCACAAAGGCAGCAGCCAGTAACCAGCAACCGTAACTAATCCGTTCTGGCAATGATATAAGCGACATCGAGCGCCAACTGATGAGTTGTTGCTGGCACAAAACTTTTCCTACAGCCTGTCCAAAATGATATACATGTACAAGCATTTCCAGATGTAGTCTTAGATGGACATGGAAGAGCAACAGCCTGTGCCTAATTAAGCAACTTCCAACTGGACTTTCGCCACAATAATCGAAACATATTGCAAGGTGTTTAGCTTACAACGAGAAGGAGAAGAACACGGGGAAGAGGAAGCAGAAGAAAAGCGACTGAACAAATAATTCGCAATTACTTTTGCTAATTGTAATACACGCTTGTCATTATCTAACAGCTGCAAAGCACCAGATAATGTTTCACCTTGGTGAATACCCTAAAAACAATGTGATTCCTATTCTGATATTATTGTACTCGACGAACTCCGAAAAAAGAGCGTGCCAAGCGGCAGTTAGCAAACATCGCACTTAATACCCTGATAAGATGTACGATTAGCGGACAGTTGAATGCTAAATTAAAAAAATAATAAAAGAAACGAGAAATCAAAGTAACTAATGGTACAACGAATATTTGATACACTTTCGATAGAGTGTCAGTTAAAAAACGAAGCGATAATAGTTCCCGTAGTAGGAGTAACAAAAGATCACAAAATATTTTCGTAGCTGAAATACTTTTTGACTTTTACAAATTGTGCGAAAAGCGAATCAGATATAGATACCAGCATTTTCTGGATTGAAAAGTAAACCTGTTTCACAAAAAGTACCTCAAGCCTTATAAGAAAATTATCTTGATATAATATTCAGCTTAAATTTATTATGAATGAGAAAAGCATGATATTTGTAGCCCAATAGAAATTACATTTATTTATTGTCATTAAACTACATTTGACTCGACCTTCAATTTTGCTGTTTTCTTTTCTGTCAATTAATTAAAGGTGTACCAGTTTAATGAAGATCATGGCATACCCTTACTAATTGCAGAGTGGGTCGGCTGGTAAACGCACATGAATTAATCAGAGGCACTAAAACGGCTTCGACTTCGGCATTGGCATTGGCAACGACTTCAGTTAGTCGGCATCCGGCACGCTTCACATTGTTGTTAGCGGTTTTGATATTTTTTGCAGAATTTTTTTTTGTTTAGTTGTTAACGGCATTGGCACGACATGGGCGACAAGCGGTCTGGATGTGCGACCTTATTGGCAGCAGCAACACAGCCAAGTACTGGTGACATTGTCAATGTGGATGCTACAAAGCAACAGCAGCAGCAGCCGCAGCAACAACAACAACAACTACCATATGACCAACAACAATATGAACAACATCAACGAGAACAACAAAATATAATTTGTGGTAAGTGGCGTGCCAACAATTCAACTATTTGAACTATGCCATGTGTCTATTGTGAGCTTTCAAAATATTTCCCCTTTTCAAAATTAAATAAATAAATATAGTATGTATAGTACATAGAAACGGGGGAAGACTATTTTGGGTGCAGGTGAGGGGGTGTGACGGGGAGTGATGCTAACGCTTGCGTGTTTACCTTGCCGCATAAACACATCCAAAATATTGGCTGGCAAACGACTTGAATTTCCTTTTGATGAAATTGCGGCCATCTGGGGACTGCGGTAATCCCCCGTCAGTCAGTCCGCCAGTCCCACCGTCTGTCTGAGTGTCTGTAAGTTTAACGATAGATTCAACAAATGACAAACAAGAAACAAACTAAATAAACTACGGAAACTAGCTACCCTACCCTCTTAGCGACCCAATTATACTCTTATAATATAATATTCCGATAACGAAAAATTGTAAATCATAAATGAAAACAAAAGCATATATATATAATAATAATTATTTATGAACCAATCAGTCATAAAATGATTTAACACCGCTGATACCGCAGTATCTGTCACATATATTCAATCCAATTGGCGGAAAACAAGTTTAAAGATAGTTCCAAGAGAGCTTTGTTTCGGTTCACACACGAAACAAATGTCAGCCAAAGTTTATGTCATACAATTAATGAATATTAATCAACATTATGTTAATCTAATATTATAATTTAATCGAAATGTTTATAAGCGCCAGTGACTCATACCGTGATAACGAAATAGAAAGTTCGAAGTTGGAACGTTACAAGTTCCATAGGAATATTGATATCCCCTATAGCCATGGAATATATAATGCATAATAACACTGCTAATTTGTCTATTAAACCTCAACGCATTGACTAAAGCAATTTAACAGACACATTTGCCATGGACTTCCCCCAGAAAGCAACCAGGGACATCCCCTCAAAAGTCCGGATGGCCAAAGAATTAAAATAAATGTAAACATTAAAGAAGAACGGAAAAAGAGAACATGATATATGTGTATATTGAAAAGTGCAACGGGTCAGACAAATCACTAAATTATTCAGAAATAGTGTGGAAAGGTCATCACTTGATAAGATCTTCGGGAAATCACAGAACAAGTAGTAAACACAAATAACTCAAATGGAAATTCAATTTTATTGTGAATTTTAATAGTCACAGATTAATAGTATAATTGGCTAATTTAGAAAAAGCAGATTCAACAAAGATTGTATACAAATTAAATGACTAATTAGTGTTTTATAACACGATCAGTTTGAGAAAGTTGAAGATCTTATACTTTCCTATATATATTTGTATTAGATAAGCAAAGTAAATCGATTTTGTTCTGAGTGTTGAGTGCTAAAAAACAAAAGTTGCGTAAGCAAATTGTATTGTGGAATATTTTAAATGGCTTTAATAGCTTAAAAGTATTCGTTACGGCCGTGGGTGGTGAAAAGCCTTATCAAAAGCCGACTGACCGATATACTCGTATCACGAAAGTTGAGACTTAATGACCTAGAACACAATGATAAGCAATTATTTCAATTGACTTTATCTATCTATCGTGTGGTATCTAAACAAAACCTGCCATCTGAGCCGAGTGTGAGTCACAAGATAGAAATTTGATAAACTACATTGGCAATTAGCAAAGGGAAAGCGCTCCAAAGGTTAAGGTTGATTTCATTTTTGTGTCAACTCATTGTGTAATGGGGGACATCAGCAGTCAACAATCAGCATATGCTGATCAGTAAGGGCCAAATAAAAAAAAATACCCGTAGCAGAGTGCAAATAAAAAGTACCGTCAGTCTGTCGAACAGGCCGAAAGCAAAAACGGTTCAAAAGAGGTCGATAAATTTGCACACTGCCGTGTAATTCACACAAAAAAGGCACAGCGACGATTTGCAGCATTAAAAACTGTTATTAAATATATTTAACTAAGCAACAACAACAGCAACAAAAGGAATTAACGAAAGAGACAGTTCTCCAGGTTGATAACAATATTATCAGCAGATTGAGAGCTCTCCGATCGACAACTGAGCAACTGGAATACGCAGAGCGGAAGTGAGCGCGTTATGGAGAGAGAAACAGCAAATTTAACGATTCGTTGTTTCGGCGCTAACGTTGGCGTTGACGTTGGCGTTGACGTCGGCGTTAGCGCCAACGTTGACAGCGACGGTAGCGTCGCCGCTGAGAGACTTGGTAATAAATTCAATGCGATACACAAATTGTTTGGCATTGCGCGCAGACAACGACAGCGACGCTGACGTCGACGGCGCTGGTGCGAAATCAAAATAAAGCTAATAAAAAGAAATAGCAAAAGAAAAAAAACTAAGAATTATACAAAACAAACAAATCCGTGCGGTCTATAAACATCGTTGCGCCCTTATGCTATTCAATCAGTCGTGCACTTGAGCTGCTTCAGTAAAAACATTGGAAAAGCGCTCAGAATACAAAAATTAAACAAAAAGACCAAGTAAAGTTCGCGATCAGCATGTGAAAATTGACCTCGAAACAACAAATTTTTTTGCTCAACTCTTGCCACCACAAACAAAACTAAACTAAAGTTCCTAAACTAGAAAAAACTAGAGTATAGTATAGAAAATATATAGAAATAATTGTGCAAAAAGTTTTAAAAATCATCCGCCAAATTAATTGAGCAACAGCAATAAGCATGACAGCACTGGGATTACTTTTGTTATCTATGATGGGTAAGTGTTGTTAGGGAACCCTTATCAGCCTGCCCCTGAAATACACACACGTACACACACGCACACACTATCAAGCACACACACCCATGAACACACTACCAAAATAGTAAAGTTTGCGCTATTGCTAGCTAGTTTCTTATCGGCAAACTCTGGGCGCCTGTCACCTTGATTAAGGCCGCTTTTGGCTCACTCGTGTAAACGACTAAGATAGTGGCAATAACATGCATACCATATTCATCATATACAACCTGTATACTATATAAAACACTGCGCTTTGGCGAATTATGTTTCGAATTTTGCGCAAATTTAATTTTTCCGCTCTTACCAAAAATGTAATTTGTTTGAACAATTTTATCAACAGCTGGAGAGAGAGAGAGAGATCGACTTTTATTATAGGCCAAAAATTGATTGTACATTTTATATACTCTACTAAAAATACTTTGGTGTTATTAAGCTGCCCTGTAGCCTAGACCATAGAGGGTATTGTTTGGAGTAGGAGAAATTCTAACAGTAAACTTTACTACAGAAATTTGTATATGAACTTGTTGCCTTGTTCATTTAAAAATGGGCTTAAACCTCAGATAATCCCCATGAAGCAGCAAACTCACCAGCTGTTATTTTAACTCAAATTATTATAATTTAAAAAGCGTGTTAACTTTAAAGCCAACTTATGATAATAGCTACATTTAATATTACACCCATTTGCTTTATTGCTCAAAAAACTACTTTGAAAAGTTAAAAACTGTGTAATAAAAATAGTATTGGCAAAAAACGTGTAATTCCCATTAATTTGATAACAATATTGATACAAAACAAACAATTTAAAAAGTAACATTTTTCTGGAATAAATAAACCAAATAAGTGATGTGTAAATTCTATTGTAATTTTTCAATATTGTAAAAATATTAATAAGAGCATAAAAACATGGATAGAATTTCTACTTTCTATCCTTTTTTTGTTACTGTTTTTTTTTTAATATAATTTTTTTTCATGGCTTTAAGTGAGCGTGACTTAATACGGAATATTCCATGCTATGTATAAACAATATTTGCTTAATGAGTACGCTATTATAATATGCTTGCAGGTACAAAAGGGTACATATATGAATGTATCTATATAGGCGTGTTTTTGTGGGTGTGTGTGTGTGTGTGTAATAATAAATATCACATTTTATATGCTATGGTTGATTAAAAACAAACAATTAGCGTGGTTGGGTGCTCCACAAATTGAATAAATTGAAAACTTTAATTATAAGCGAAATGAAGCGAAGCTCACTGGGATTAAACCTTATCATCTTATCATGGCATCTAATGAGCCAACCACTCCATCAAGTTGACAATTGTCCTCCCCCACTCGTGCCCTCCCTGCCTTGTCTTGGCCATTGGCAAAGTCAATTTTATGCCGAGCATCAAATTACTTTTCGCAATTTTGCGATGAAATATAGGCGACACATCCCTTCAGATGTTAAACGCTAGACTAAAGTACGCTCTATTAAATAGTTGCTGTCGATATGTGGGTGGATAAAGGCGCGAATGTGTGTGTGTGTAAAGGTTTGTGTGTGTTTGCAACATTGATTAGCACAACGAGTTTAATGTTTACTTTATTAGGCCGCGTAATTAGGGACAACGATTACGTGGGCAGGAGTTGAGGGGAGTAGACGGGGCAGGTGGTGTGTTAACTTTTAGTTTCGTGTTTTGTATGTGCGTCAGGTGATATCGGGCGGCTTAACGGTAAATATACGAGTATAAACGTAATTAACATGTAACACTAAAATGCAAAAGGCATAAATTATACAGCAAATGATTTGACAGCAGCAAGCAAACACTCTCTCGTGCCCCCCACACGCCCCCAAGAAACACCCCGCCTCCCAGTAGTACCGGCTCCGCCTCCGTTCCCGCTGCACGCTCTGTTTATTATTCAAGCACGCGCTGCCAATTGACGATCCCATAACATTTCTAGCTTCAGATCCCGCTCCAGCTTTAAGTTTATTTCCTGTATCCGCTTACTCTCTCTGTACACAAAACGGGTATATATGCGTAGAGTCCAGGTTACTATGCTCATATATAGTTGCAAATGTGCAGGTGCCAACTGAAATGTTGTGCTCTCCAAATTTTAATTAGAAACTGCTGCTATTAACTTAGTCAAGTGGAGAGCTCTTGCTCCTGCTCCGACTCCAGCTCCTGCTTTGGCTTTGACTTCCCCTTCCACATTTTCCAGCTGCCATTTTCAAACTCGCGTTTTCCGTTCCAACTTTGCATATGCATATAAATGTGGGGAAGTGGTCGGAGGAGGACAGGAGACCAGGAACACGAAGCAGGAGGCGCGGTAGTCGTGGCGGGTGCGAAGCTTTGGCAAACATTCCAAATGGATGCCGTTAAAGTTTCACACTCCTCCTTCTTCACTTCATTTGCCCCTTAACAAACGCTCAGACATAGTTGAAGTGGGAGAGCCGTACACACAAACAATATACAAACTCTCACACACACACAGTCAGTCAGCAACACACTAACACACTCACATTAAACGAATTTTGAATGAAATAGTTTTTGGTAAAAGCATTTGCATTTATGACTGGGGCGGAGATTCCACAAAAGTTAACTTCGAAGGCCGCTGGTTTGGGACAACAGACATCACTGTCAATAGGTGGGTAACTGTGAAACGACCAAACAGATAGATTGATGATACGCCACCTGTTGCCTCTTTGCTATTTAATATTCAAATCTATTTGAAAACTTTACGAGCTGACTCATCACTTTTAGGCGAAATGAGCAGAGACAGAGAGTGCGAGAAAAATCGATTAACAAAGCGAATCGTCGCGCTTAATATACTCTAACCATTATTATAGTGTTGAATTTCAAATAGAAATAATTCATTAAATTATAACAATAATAGTTTTCGGCTAAATGACATTTAAGTCAAAAAATATATTGCGGCTCTGCGGGTGTATTGAAATTTCCATGTTTATTCTAAAATTGATTCCAAAAACATGCATCCTTAGCTATTTTTATTTATTTTTATACTAATGGTGATGCAGTTTTTCAGTATAAAGATATACTAAATTTGCCTTGTTTTTTTAGCAGCTAACAAAGTCATAGCATCAATTTCTATTGACAGTTGTATTTGTTTAAAGCTGACAGAGCGAAGTAGATTATTTGTGCAGTTGAATTAAATTAAATTGATTTAACGAAGCTTAAAAAATAAAATCATTTAATATCATGTGTTGTACACGGCATTTAACAACCACAAACGACCAGTAAAATCAAGTATGAATGACAATCGATAGTAAGAAATTAGCATTACAGATTAAGTTACAATTTAACAAAGTAGTTAATTCACTGCATATTGTGTTAGTGTATTTAAAATAGTAATAATGACAAAGCAAAATCGCATAGTTAAATTTTTGCATATTTTGTATGATTTGGGGCCGGTTCATTAATTGACACATTTGGCAAAGAAACAGACGTTGCAAACACTGATAGATATATGCAAATATACTACTTAATACGAATGCTTATGTATGTAGATAGCAAAGCGATCAACTCGTTTGGTGGGCCATTCAACGGGCTGTTTGGCTACTTCTCTCTCTCCCTCGCTCTCCCTCGCTCTCTTATTCTGTCTCTCGCTCACTGCTGGTCTTCCTCAGTAGTTGCTTAGTGTTCGTGTGTGCGATGCGGGGGAATTTTTATGAAGCGTTCCGTGTGGCATTTGGTGTTTGTGTGTTTGGATATCATTGCGATTTCTCACCTCGTTGGGGGAACACAACCACAAAAACCACCAACGAGTAAGCAAAAAATACAGCCACTGGGCAAAAGTCGGGGAATCCGTTCAATAATTTATCAATGGAACAAAATTTGCGCGACTAACGGAAAAGGCAATACGCGTCCCACGCCAATACCAAGCGATTCGATAAAGTTCAAGTCAAACAAACTGATGCAATTAATGCTAACAAACTTTTGCCAAACACACACACACACACACACACTGTGTGACGTAATTTACACACACAGGTACAGGTACTGGTACAGATACAAACACTCACACAAGAGTGCGAAAATTGTAAATAAACGTGGTACGTTGGTTGCCTGTTTATTGGCCAAGCAAAAAATAAACATGGTAGCAACAACATCAACAACAGTTACTGTTACAGCTCCAACTACAGAAACAGAAACAGCCATAGCAACAGCTATAGCATACCATATCTGATAAACCACTGACGTTCGATTTCTGCTCTTGCATTTATTTTTTACAGGTTACACTCAGCAAATGCAGCACGCTGCTACAGAGGGCGGGGCACCGGGTGTCCCTAGTGCCCAGCTGCTGTCCCGCGCAGATTGGGGAGCACGAATGCCCAAGCAGGTGGATTACTTTACTGGACCCGCTCCCTATGTTATCATTCACCATTCCTATATACCAGCTGCATGCTACACCACTCCGGACTGTATGCGCAGCATGCGTGACATGCAGGACTTTCACCAGGTGGAACGCGGATGGAATGACATTGGATATAGCTTTGGCATCGGGGGCGATGGTATGATCTACACTGGACGTGGTTTCAATGTGGTGGGTGCACATGCACCTAAATATAATGACAAAAGTGTGGGCATTGTGCTCATTGGCGACTGGCGAAGTGAGTAAAAGAAGAGCTAATTATTTTAACTTTTTACTATATTAACTATCGTTTTTATAGCTGAACTACCGCCAACTCGCATGCTGCAGGCAGCAAAGGATTTAATAGCGTTTGGAGTGGCACAGGGTTATATTGATCCTGCCTACAAGCTGCTCGGTCACAAACAGGTGCGTGATACTGAGTGTCCTGGGGGTCGACTCTTTCAGGAGATTTCCACGTGGCCCAACTTCACACGACTTAACACAACAGTGGCAACGCCCGAGACCAAAAAGGTTTAACAACTTTAACTACAACTACATTTAAAACAACATAAACAGAAGCTACATGTTAACAATCAGCTTAGTGTACGGGAACATCCACCTACAGTATTTCATAAGATTTGGTGTCGCATGACGAGAACCGAGAGAATGAACAGAAATAAAAACAACTATTAGAATTACTCATTAAACAGAATCATTTGAGTTTGATTTACTTGCAATTAATTAAAAAGAATTTGTTCAACAATTTGTAATTTGAAATCTGAAATTTGATTGCAATTCAATTTGTCTGCCAAATTATTTTTTAATTAGTGCGTTTTATTTTTTGTGTTATTTCAACCGCTGCAAAGTTGTCTACGCTCCACAAATTGATTTACGGCCAGGGCGAGTTTTTAACTTTATCATCAAAATGGAAAAAGAGAAAAAAACATTTAATAATAAAAATCAGCGGCAAAGTGACTTTTAATTTTATTGATACCACTGTCTGTTTGACTTTGATTTGCAAACTAAATTTGACTGTGCAGCAAATTGTAACAAATACGAGAGCAATGAACGGTCCAGTTGGGAGTGCTCTGCGAAGAAATACTCTGTACGACGTGCTTTGTGTAACTTAAAAGTTGTGCTAGAAATAAGCATCATAAATTAAGATTATTTCAAAGCCAGACTTTTTATTTAATTTTAGTTTCCAAATTTATCTAAGTCAGCTAAACTCTTATATTCCAAGAGCAGGGTATAAGCTGTGTAACCATTTTAGCGTATTTAAAGCTATTTTATTAACTAACGCTAGAAGTCAAGCTAGTATGAAACAATTCTTCTAAACAATATGAAGATTCTGGAAAATAATAAAATTCAGAAAATAAATGTGTTTAAACCTTATCTAGGAATATTGTATTATTTATAAAGCTAACTTTTTGAACCCAGAAATTTCCGTCATCACTGCCATAAAGCGGAAACAAATGATTTTCTGGCACCGCCCAAAAGTATGCAGCGCAAATTTGTCGGCGGCATTTAACCCCAAAACTATGCGAACTTTTAAATATTCACGAGTTGAGTTGGTTTTTTCGTTGCTCAAATGAAAAAGTCGAAACAAAACGAAACTAAAATATGCATTTGTTTAAACTATATAGATGCATAACTTTAATATGCAACTGCCTGGTCAGCTTCCATCTCATTGTTGATTTTGGTCGTATGTTTGGTGAAATGTCATTTCCATTCGAATGACCGTGTCGAAAACTGATCAATTATTTAAAGCAATTATTTTGTTTTTAATCAATCGTTTTGGTCAAATTTCAATTATTTTATAACCAAAAAATGCATTTCCATATATATTACTTTTAATGCTATGCCCACAACAGACAGCTTAATCCTGGGGGAAGCATTTGACTCTTTTTGTCGAGGCGTCTTTTGTTAATTTCAATTAAGAGAAGTGCCAGACTTGTGTTAAGTGTCGACTGGCTTTGGCAACTTTTCTCTTCGTCCTACTTTCGTTTGCCTTTGTCGTAAAAATAATAATGAACTGTCTGCCCTTTCTTATTTTTTTTATTCCGACTCTTCTCTTTTTTCCAGCAATTTGTACTTTATTTCGACATTGCTCCAGGTACTTTTGCGTCTTTATTACAATATGCTTCAATGTGATGTCGCCCCTTGCTCGTTTTTTTCGCATATCTTTTACTCTTTTTCTGCTTATCAGCTTTTAGCTTTTACTCAACTTTTTACCTTTCGCACTTTTATTGTGCTCTGCTTTTATAACCTCAGATTTGACTCCATTTGAATTTCTGTTTGAAGTTTATCTCAATTATTGCCCTACGCAGTTTTTTTCGTATTTTTTCTTCCTCTATCAATCAAATAGTGTTGGCCACCTTTTTAATTTTTTCTGTTTTTAATCAATCAACTAGAGTTGCCAACTGTTGCATGAATTTCAGGAGTCTTCTTACTAAAAAAGTGCAATTGTCTAATCGATATACAATCATTTGGGACTATAAATAAGATCACGCACCAACCGATAGATTGCATGAATGGATAGCGAATGCAATCAGTCGACGACAAATGTCAATTTTAAAGCATAGAGATAGAAGAACCGAGAAACGAGAGCAGCGAACAGAACGTTTTTGATCAGAATCAAGAAAGAAATATAAAGAGGACGCAACTCGCAGTTCGCAGCTGGCGACAATGTAAATATTGCAAATACAAATCTAAAAAAAAAAGAAGTATCAATAAAATTTATCAGCAAAAAGTGCGAGCTAAGAGGCACTAATGGGTTTGGATTTTCTAGACGAATGGTTTTTATCACAGGGTAAGATGTCTTACCCTCAAACCCCAACCACAACCCCAATCCCCTCCCTATTTTCCCCTACGCTCCTTCAATTCCTCAACTTAATGCTAAATCAACCCACGCAAAGAAACTTGCGTAATTGAGACCCATTTACTACTAGACTACTTAGCCCAAATGATAAGAGATTCGAGTTGTGAGATGTGAAATGCCGGTCTACGTCATGTAACAAACTAATACATTCAACTCTTGTATTATTTATAAATGTATCTAAGGTATGCATATATATGTATATATATTCATAATTCCAGTTTCATTGAACTATGCTGCACCTGCCATAAGGTCAATTGGCTTTACTGAGCGCCAAATTGTCGAGTATGCTAAAAATATTTTTTTTTCGGCCAAAAACAAAATTTCAATTTCAATTTTCTGAATTTTCCTACCAAAAATTGAGAGCGACAGAGAGGGAGAGAGCGCACGCTCGCAAAGAGAATAAATGGGAGCAAAAGTTACAAATATTTTTGTGTATTTTTTTTAATGTTTTCGAAATTTTCAAGCTTTTGCCGTGCTGTTAAAAATACATGAATTTAGTTTTTGAAACGCCATCATAGGCGCTGCGTGCCAAACAAAAATCTCTCTCGCGTCTGTGTTTTCATATTTCGTTGCCCCACTGTGCAACTGCTTTGTATGTGTGCACATATTTGTGTGTGGGTGTGTATCAAAATTGTCTATAAACGGCGGAACGTGCGTCGCAGCTAATAAAAATACCCAAATATTGCAAATGCAAATGAAAAATAAAATTAAATGATTAAAAATATAAAAATAAATCTTGCAAAATGCGCAACATTCGAAAAAGAAAATAGAAATTTGCTCAATCACTGCGAATGATATGGAAAAAGTCCATTGAAAAGAAAATTTCTCTAAATGAATTTGATAAGTGATTGCTCTAGAAAAGTTGTCTGAATATTGAAAAATTAAAAGTTGTCATTACCAACTGCAAATTAGACATTTGTTAATATCAATTGCAATTTGTTGCTTTAAAATCTGGCTGGCCATCATTTTATTTGGTCTCTTTTGTGTGTATTAGTTGGCCTAATGACGGCATATTTATAAGTATAATTTTTATTTGCATGTCATGTTTAATTAACGCCTCCTCCAAACCAGAGGAAAAATAATTTTCCTCTTTTTTTCTTGTGTTTCAATATACATACATATACAATGTATATTTTGAGAAAATTTGCAAAAGGCCGTTGGACGAATTGGAGAAATGGAAATGACGATAAAGAAGCCATGGAAACTTGCAAATGGAATGAAACAAATTTGGATTTCATTCTCTCGCCTCTATTTTCTTCTTTTTTCTCATTTTATGTGCGAGTGTGAATGGGTGTGTGTGTGTGTGTGTGTGTGCGCGCTTTTCATTGTATACTTTGTGAAAGGAAAGCGCCAGAGCCAGAGATTGTTGTACTTTTTTTAATCTTTTTTTTTTTTTGATTCTCCGACGCTTTAGCGCTCGGGCACAAAGAAACTAAAATTAAATATTTTCGCCTTTTACATATCGAGGCAGTGGCAGAGCAAATTGTTTGTGCTGTTGTAGTTGTTGGTTTTGTTGCTGTTGCTATTGTTGTAGCTTATTGGAGTGCATACATGTGTAGCTGTATTTGTAGATTTGGCTGTATCTGTAGCGTATTAGCTGGAATTGCATAGGATTTATTCAAGTATTTAACTTGTTAGCAAGTCGGAATTTGGCCAATTTAACACAGTTCAGAGATGGCACGCTGATTGTTACTATGACACAAAGGCCTACATTTTGTTGTTTGTTAATAAGATACACTCAATACGAGAGCAACAACAAGAACAACACAAAGAAAAGCAGCAACACCCAGTAGCTAATGAGCGCATGCATTTAAAAATAACATTTGAAATGAAACATACCCAAATATATACGAATTGAAAATTGAAAATATTTTAAACAGCTGTTGCTCATCGTCGACAGCAGGTTTTAAATAAATAGCACAACGGCAACAGCAACAATAGCAACAACAACAACAACAAACATTCAACAAACGAACAAAAATAAAAAGTATATAGAAAAAAATCACAAAAAAAAAATATAAAGAAACGGCAATTTGAAATAACTTTTGGACAAGTGGAGAGTGAGCCAAGTGGAGGTGTGTGCCAGCATCCGACCCCCTTTTTTCACTTCAGCCAACATCGTTGGTGCTAATGTGCAAAGTTTTGTGTTTTCATCAGCAACAGCAACAACAACAACAAAAGCATAAAAATCACAGAAAATTATTTAAAAAGTGTGTGCAAATAGACGACGAAAAGTGGGCGACCAGAGTGCCAGCAACAACAGCAAGAACAAGAAGAACCCCTGGAGAATTAACAGAACGGAAAACAGTTGCTGAGAGTTGATAAAAAAAAATTTAAAAATAAAAAAAAAATGCCTTTCGTGACGCCGCGTAGCACAACGAGCGGAAGCGGCCCTGGCAGCACTAACAGCAGCGGACGGACTACGTTCCGTCCACCTTGGGTGAAGGAGGATGCCGCCACAGCGTCCAGTGCAGCCACAAAGCCAGCGACAACGCCATGGGCCAAGAAGACAACCGCCAATGCGACCAAGGAAAATGGCGAAAAACCTGCACCAGCAACAACAACAACAGCGAAGGCAAAGGCAGCAGCGCCAGCGGCAACAACAACAACAACGGCGGCTAAAAAGGCTGCTGAGCCGGCCAAGAAACCTGGAGCTGCAGCAGCTGCAACAACAACAGCTGCCAAGAAGGCTCCAGAGTCCATACTCAAGAAGACAACGGTGCCCGTTAAGAAACCCGCTGTGGAGCCAGTAAAGAAAGCCGCGCCAGAGCCAGTGAAGAAAGCGGCAACTACTCTGGTAACAAAGAAACCAGTGGCTAAAAAGAAGGAGCCAACGCCACCACCAGAATCTTCTTCCGAAGAGGAAACTGAAGAAGAGGAGGAGGAGGAGGAAAGCGAAGAGGAAACAGAGTCCGAGGAAGAAGAAACCGAGGAGGAAGAAACCGATGACGACGAAGAGGATGACGACGACGACGATGATGATGATGATGACGACACCACGGTGGAAGCCAAGGTGCCGGAGCATGTCAAGAAGGCGTCACAATTGCGACCAACGCAAATCAACAAGAAACCGGAGCCACAGGAAAGTGAGTTGACACAGCGTTTCACATTAGAGAAACCCAAATTGCGCAGCGTTGTGGTCAAACGGGATAAGTCAATGAAAAAGGTTGCGCCTGAGGACGACGACGAGGCCGTCGAGGGTGAAACCGAAGAGGAACGCGAACGTCGTTTGCGTTTCAAGCTTGAGAAACCGAAGCTGAGGCATGTGAAGCGCGAGGAGAAACCTTTGCCGAGCAAAAGTACCGATAATCTGCTCAAGATACGTCCAGTGCTCAAAAAGGTACCCAAGGTTGATGAAATACTTAAAGAACCCAAAGAAGAACCCAAGCCCGAGTTCAAGACCAAAACCCTGAGGAAAGCGCCCTCAATAAAACGCGAACCGAGCATTAAAAATGGTAAGTTATCCCACCACGCACCGTTCCGTCTCGAGATTCGACTGGAAGCTAAACTACCCGATTAACTACTCTAATGGATGCTGTAAATTATTGACGCTTCTCTAATGTCTAAAAACAAGCTAACAGACAATTTAAATATGGGGCATAAACACATATATATCCACGTATACCATATATCTGATTTATATGGGCGACTGTTCTGTTTTGGTTAAGTATAAATATCTATCATATTATATGTATCAATTCAATGGCCGTGTGCATTTTTCGCATTGGACCTTCAATTAGCTTCTCTCCCATTTTCACGCTCTCTGTCCCTCTCCGTGTCTCTCTCCCTCTCTCTCTGTATATTGTTCTCTACATATATCAAAACACTGGGACAAGACAAGGCCGACAGACGTCATAGTGAGAAAAAAAAGTTGTATAAAAAGACAGAGTGACTAACGTAGCGTATGAGTGATATTGGACATGAGAATATTGACCAAAAAGATTAGAGATGTGCGATACAGTGTCCAGTTCAATCGTATTTATCGATACACAAATCAGCAAGCATTTTAATCACTTTATTTACTTGCACATTTTTGGGACAAAATTATGCTTTTTTGAATACTGAAAGTCTGCCTCAAATTACAAAATTGTCCAATTAAATACGGAATTTCTCAAAGTGACTCTGTTTTAATAACATGAACCGAAATTTCAGAATTTATACGGGATTCCAGAGAGTCTCTTCCTCTCTCACTTTTAGTGTGTGAGAGAGTATGATGAAAATGCAATTCCCTGGGAGTTTTATTATGCATGACAGAATTTTTAAGTACGGTGTCCATCTCTAGTCCTACGTTTGTATGCATATATGCATATCTGTCAGTTACCCACACGACTGCACCTATGGTACAGGCATATATACACATATATATGTTGAGTAGGATGTGTGTGGGTCCATTCACACTCACCTGAGTGAAGACTGCTCATTTTAAAAAAATTTTAAAACGCACCCAGAGATACTTACACATACTTGTGTGTGAGTGTATGAGAGTACGTACGTCGAGGGGTGTGTGTGTGTATAAACGAAATGTGCACAAAACATTTCATCAAAAATGTTGTGCCCAAACAAAAACAACAAAGCGCATAAAGGCTCACACAAACACACACACACACACACACACACACACACTTACGTACTCGAACAGTCACATACTATAAAGGCTATAAAGCAATATAAATAACATATTTTTATTTATTAAATTTTAGTGAGTGCTGTGCATTGAGTCGAAAGGGGCGCAAATTGTTCCCGCCCACATATCAAAAACATTATATTAAAACAAAAATAAAATAAAAAACAAAGGAAAAAACTACTTTTTGAATAGTACAAAAAATAAAGCCAAAATATTGCAATATTCTAATGCACTTTGTGGCTTCGAGCAGCGCCTGTTCGTAGTTCAAAAACAATAACAGTGAGTTGCATAAGTTATCTAATTGAATTGCATTGCCTGTGGCCAATGAATGAAGTGAAAAGCTCGTTAAGAGCGTAAAGATAAAGGCAATGTAAATGGGCGGTGGGCAAAAGGAAACTGGAAGAGGGGTGTGGCAAGTGGCAAGTGGGCAAAAAAAAGGTTACGTGTTACAGTGAGGCAGTTAACTCGAGTTGCGGCCTGTCCTAATCAGTGGGCAATAACGTGACCGCAAATGCGTCCTAATCTTGCCAAGCAAACACAAACACACACAAAAGGCACGAGGGTTTCACTTCTAGAAAGAATTGGTTTGGGAGGTCACTAAACAAAATGGTAACCGTTGTCCCCAACGTTTGTCCTTTAAAGCTGTCGCATAATAAAAAAAAAACAAAAAAAAAATACGAAGCAGGAATAAAAAAATCAAGGGAAAGAAAAACAAAAAGGCAACAATGAAGACAGAAAAGAAAAACATTTATTTAATGTGCTCGGACGACGTCTTTTGGGCCGCCGACTGTTGTTTCTTTTCTTTTTATGGTCTAAGTAAAATTCATGATTATTGCTCATTGTGTCAAAACTACAACATAAAGTGGAATGTTTAAAACCAGATGAGAATGATGAGTGAGTGGGATACACACACACACACAGTCATAGGCGGCACTTGGACAGCGCCTTTTAAAGCCCCACAAAACCTACAAACCTAAAAAAAGGAACTATCAATGGGAAAGGGAACTCGAATATAGTAGAAATAGAAGTGAAACAGAGTTCTGTGTTAAGGACAAAAGATATATGGCAATGTGCTTGATATAGTCGAACTAAATGTCCCATTTATATTCAAATATCCGCACTAAAAAACGAGAAACCAAATAAAAAAAAAGAAAAACCGAAGAGAAAAAAAAACATGACAACGGCGGCCACAAAGCCTAGCCAATGTCTTCAAAGGAGCCAAAAGGACAACTGGCTGGACAAAATATATATTCTTTTATTTAAATGAGCCAGCTTTCTATACATCTATGCATATATACATAAGTATATATGGTTGTATGAGACATGTAACGGCTGTGCTTCCTTTTAGGCCCATTTTTTTCCTGCTCCGTTTTTCTTCGTTTTTTATTGGGTTCGTTTAAGTTTGTATTTCAGTTTCAGTTCTGTCGACTTTCAATAGGTGCAGTCATTTTGGTTTGGCTGGAGAAATAGAAAAGGGTCTGGGGAAGGGAAAGTGAAAGGGACATAAAAGATGATTAGGCCATTTCAAATTGAACGTAGCGTGGTCAGAATGACGTAAAAGGAAAAACGTTCGAAACACACGAGAGCATTATGCCAATAATTACACTGAGCGACAATAAAATGGTCCACTAAATAGCTAATTGCATCAGACACACACACAGTCACACACACACACTTGTACTATGTGTATGTCAACTCAGTTGTAAAGACTTCTAGTCTGATGAATTCGCATTGATTGGACTAAATTTGGTTTATGATGCGGAAACTGCTGATATTTTTAATAGCATTTGGACGTGTTGCAAACAGGAAACAGCCAGAAATACTAAGCGTTTAGATTTACCTAGAGTAATCTATATAAAATTATTTTCAAAACTAAATTGATTACACTTTTAAATTAAATTAATAATTGATGAACTCATTAACGACTTTATTAAACATTTAAGGCTTCTACCTTCCTACACAAAATGTTCTTTTTAAGGCAGTTCAGCTGCTTTCTTATAGCTTCTAATAGCTTAAGTAACTTTGCTCCAAGTTTTTATTGTATTTCTTTAGCTATTAGGAGCATTTCAAACTGCTTTACTGCCGTACAAAACTACTCTTTACAAACTTTAAACTGGAATAAAACTTCCGACATGTTGTAGTGTGTTTCAGTTGGCCGCAAATAATGAGCGGACGATAGTTAATAACAGGATGATGAGAAACCTTAATCAGACGCCTGTAAACTGCGTGGATTAAAGCTGTCAGTAAAGGGGATTGGATTTGTTGATGTTTGTAGTAAGTGTAGCGAGGGTAGACTGTAAAATATGGCGAAGCTTCTCAACGCTTCATCATGTAAAGCACAGACAATGGAACAAAGTCAGTAATCAAACTGGAGTCCATGCTAATGCTCCGGTTCACTCCGCCTTCGCTTGGAGTGCTCCTACACCCCGGCGTCACCCCTCCACAGATTTGGCTGTGTGCTCGGCACAGCGTGATTCAATGACAACGGCAACATTTGTGCATGCATAGAATATTCTGTTGATGATAACACAATGGAAAGCATGGAAGCAGCATGGGTACAGAGACATTTCAAGGGACAAGGCCGGAGGACTAGAGGGATGGGTGATGGGGTAAGGGGAAAGGAGAAAGGGGCTGAACTGAGAACACTGAGTGAGCTCGCAAAATTTATGTTTACATACCCCGCTATTCATTTTGCGTCGTTGTAAGTGCGGGCTTTGCGGTATATTAAGTGGGTAGCATCATCTCAGAGACGCTGGGACGCTCTCGTTCAGCTCAGCATTTTATTTAAATAAGAAATAATTTTGTCGACATGAATGAATGAATGAAGAGTTTTATCTGCACCCGTCACCCCGTTACCCACAGTGCCTTGGGTAAGTTTCGTTCTTTATATTTCGTGCGCTTCTCTTCTCCCTTTTTTTATTTGTTCGTTTCTTTGTTTTTCTATTCTCAGTTTCAGTTTCTGTTTTCATTTTGTAAGAGTGTGGGTGTGTGTGTGCGTCTTTTTGGGGTAGGGAAGGTCCTGATTTAGGATGCCGCTTTGCCAGAGCTTTGCCATAAATTACTAAAACGAATTAAGCGAAACTTACTAAACGAGCACTCAATTGGCTGCCCAAAAAGTTGACCACGTATTTTAATCAGTGACTACAAATGGCAGCCAGACAGAAGAGGATGGCCAAAGGAACGTGGCCAGGATGTTACATTAACATGCAGCAACAACAAGAACAAGAACAACAATAACAACATCAGACTACAATAATCAAGTTTGGCGCTGATTTCATTGAGTAAAGTAACACGAGTTTGGGATTAGTTTCGAGCACAGGTGCAGAATGAGCAACTGAATTGGAGCAGCATCTAATGCACCGCCATCGCCAACGCCACCGCCATCACCAACGCCATTGCCACCGCAAAAGGCAGCCAACCACTTAAAGATTAAGTGCAGATTCAGCCAGGCGCAACTGCTAAAACCAGAGGATAAAGAGATGAAGAGCGAGTTTGGGTAAAGCGTATTAAAACGGGGCAAAGGAGCGAAGAGGGAGGGGGAGAGTGGGGTAGGAGCTACAAGGCCAGGCAGACAAAAGGATAAGGTTGGGATTTGGAGCGCACTTCTGTTGCCTGCAAGGTTGGCTGCCTTTTGGGTGGGTGCCTGGGTGGTACTGGGTGCCTGTGTGGCTCTGGGTGGTTACGTTGTGTGTTGCCTTTTGGTCCCGGGTTCATTCAAACAAAGCTAATTAACAGATTTGTCAGCTTTTCATCACTTGGCGCCACCATTGTCTTAAGCAGTTGTTTGACTTTTGCACTTTTCAGCATCAAACAACAACACAAAGCAAAAGACAACGATGCCAAGTCAACCTGTACCAGTTGACGCGGCGCCAAACAAGCTAGCTGAAAAGAATGCAAAGTATTGTGTAAGAGAAAACAAAAAACACCAAAAAAAACTCAAAAAAAAAACAAACAAATAAAAAACTTGTACGTGTTGTTCGGAGTAGGGATCAACAACATGGAAGGCAGCATTGTTACGGGTTAAAAAACAAATCAAAAAGTTTTCCAATTGCTAATTACAAGGGCAAACAGTTAGTGGAAAGAAATATTCTGGCGTCTCGAAACTTGTTAGGCCAACAATTTAAGCGGAAATTTATTAGTAACAGCTTGTGCAAACATTTCAAATTAATTGGCCTCGTTAACAAAAGCCTGCAGCAAGCGCATCGCAGACTTTAAACTAACTAAACCAAACTAAACTAAACTAAACTAAGACCCAAGTAGAGTCAAGCGCAACGGCACAAAGTACAGCAGCAGCAACAACAACAACAACAACACCAACAAAAACAACTACCAAAAGAGCAGCAACAAAAAAATGCAATCAAAGTTTTGCTCCCCTTCTGAGCGCTTGGAACTCAGGATATTTGCTGCAGGGTGTTAAAGCAATAAAAGAAGCTCAATGTTGGGTGTCGGGTCTGTCGGTTTTGGACCACGGCAGTAACTTTTCAATCTCAGGCAATGCTGGGCCAAGAGAGGCGAGTGTGCAACAACCGAATTGGAAAGAAAATACTCCCACTTCCACTACCACTACCACTACCACACCCGCACCTACACCTACACCTACAGCCAGGGGAAACTCAATTGATATGTATGGCCTGTGGCGAGAAGAACTTTGCGCAAACAACTGACACAAATTGCAAACTCATTAAATTAAAATTATATTTAATAACCGCGAGAGCACGCAGCGCTAAACGATTTACTCGAAAAAAAACAGAACCTAAATAAAATACTGAAACCTAAAAAGTGGAGAAAACATCCATACATACTTATATATTAACTAAAACAGCTGCTAACCATTCTCCTTTCCCCTCTCTCTCTCTCTCTTTCTTTCTGTCTCCCTTCTCTATCTCTTTTCTCTCTAGTTCCAGCGCCACCGCCGCTGCCATCTCTGGTGCCAAAGGCTCCACCACCGCCACCTCCGCCACTGGCCGCCGGTGAGAAGCGCGAACTCACGGAGACGCAGAAGAAAACCATCGAAAGGCTGAAGTATGAACACCCAAAAATCAATACTTAAAGGGACTCTAAAAACCATTTATTTTTGATTTCCATGCAGAACACGACCACGACGACGTCCAGACTGGTCAGAGATGATGAAGGAGGTCGAGAGCGGCAGGAAGCTGCGCCACGTGGCATGCAACGACAGGTGAGTGCAGCTCATTAGAGGTGTATTTACCAAATGGATGACAGCTCATTACCAACGGATTGCAACGGGAGTGAATTAGTCTTCCCGCTGAGCTATGAGTCACATTAATAAACTAGAATAGTTCAAACTATAACTGCAATTCCACAAACTTATTGATTGTAAAGTCTACAAAGATAGTTTCAAACTGATTGAGTAAAAGGCAGAGAAAAACAGAGACAAAATTCTTGGTTTTTAATTGCCTAAGTTATTAAAGAAGAGATGGAAATGAACTTTGGTAAAAGAGACGAAATATTCAAGGATTAACGAGGGAACTTTATCAAAGAAATGACACTTTATAAATACTCCCACTTTCCTTGCAGATCTCAGCCCATTCTGACCTGCAAATCGATGACTAAAGTGGACGACAAGTTCATCTATGAAACAGAAAAGGACAATTCGCACAACAAGTTGCTCCAGCAGATCCAAGGCGGCGTCAGACTGCGTCCCACCAAGACGAATGATCGCAGTAAGCCCGTGCTGGACGGTCTACGCAAGTTCCGTCGCCAAATGACAATTGAGGAGCAGCTGCACAAATCGCAGTCAAAGGTCAATATGCTGAGCGAGGCGCCAAGCAGTCATGCATTGGGTCCGGGGTCAAATAACAGCGCATTAGGAGCGGGCAGCTCGAGGCCCAGCATTGTGTCGACCATGTCGATTGATGAGGAGAGTCCCGATGAACTGGATGACATTGATAAGATTCGTGACGATCTGCAGAGCACGAAGCAAATGTTGGCAATGGAACTGCGTAATCGCGAGGCACAGGAGCGTGAGAACAAAAAGTTGTTGGCCAAAATCCGTACACTGGAAACCGAATTGGAGCGCGAGAAGTCGCGAGAGAAGAACCTCGAGTATGGGTCAAATGTCATTGTGGCCACCATGGATCCCACGCCCACATCCGAGCAGGCGTATGTCAATTCGCTGAAACGGGAAGTCGAAGATGCTCGCAAGGTGTCCAAGGAGGTGGAAAAGAACTATCACGACACCACCGAGCAGCTCGTTGATGCGAAAACGGAAATCGAGGAACAAAAGCGACAAATACAATTGCTCGAGCGCAAATTGGCAATGGCTCTGCAGGTAAGCAAGAAGCAACAAATAAGTCTAAAAGAAATCCAGGAAGAAATCGAGTAAGAAGTGGACTAAAGAAGACAAGTCGCACAATGTGTTGGTGTTGTCAGTTGAAGTTAAAACTAAAGTTAAACTAAATCTTAAAGTTTTTGGGGTCATAACCCACACATATCCACATGTTCTCGCACATTTTCAGCGCCGTCAGCGCCGCCTTCCTGCAACTGCTCAGCCTGAAAACTGAAACTAAAAGAAACTAAAAAAAAAAAACAGCTAACAAAGCAATTGCAATTAGTCGCTTTTTCTGCCATCGATTCTAGACGTTTGACGTAGTAGTAATTGTAGCTGCTAATGTTAGTAATAGTGTTAGTAAATAATTACACACATCAGCTGACAACACACTTCACAGTACACATTTTTAGGGGGGATTTGAGACGTGTCTGGATGTTGAAATCCGTCCCCTGAAACCAATTAGTAACAACTTTAAATTGCGTCAATTGATGGATTAATGACACCTTTACAGGGGATTGATGTAGTTAGTGCTGTTTTTAAATCCAGTTCTCATTTAGCACACCAATCTTCGGTAAATAAAGTTATTTAGTTTCTACTGGGTGTATTTGCTTAAAAAATTAAATATTTTAATCATATGTAGGATATATTCTTGTCGTCGGGTAATTTCTTATCTCATGAATTCAACACTCCACTGCAAATTCATTATCTGATTTCAACATCCACACCCAAATTTACCCTTCAAAAATGTTGTGCACACACTTCAAATTGAGTTCCATATTCGATTTTTAAAAACGACATAAGAAACCGAGACAAATGCTTAAAAAACACGCTGCTGGTTGCTCACACTAAAACATTAACATTAACTTGTTTAACCAATCGCTTATCGCTATTATTATAAGGGCAATACGACGCCAAGCACTAACAGACCGCATATTAGTTTTCGCTTTGCTTACGACGACGACGAGGACAACGATGAGTACTACTATGACCATAACCAGGTGAACTATCACGGTAATCACGGCCTGAATAAGGTAATGCCACAAGCTGCATTCGTTCAGGGGCTTACCCGTTGGAATGATTTGGAGTCTAAGTCACTCTTTTTGATTTCTTGGGACTGTAGGGAGGCTCATTCGATGGCTCCAGGCGAGCGAGCGACATACATTTCGGACGCGATAGTTCACCCGAACTGGAACTGGAGCTAAGCGAAAGTGATCCCGATGAGCCCGAGGAAAAGAAGACAGAACGACGCGAAAGAAGAATGGGCAAGGAGGTGAAGGTGTTGCGCAGCAAATTGACCAAACTAAAGGTCAAAGAGGAGGCTGCCAAGAAGGAGAAGGATGTACTGAAACAGGCCATGAAAAAGAACCATGTGTTGCTCAAGTGAGTAAAGAAAATTAACTTAATATTCGTAAGAGTAATCAATCTCTTGTCCTGTACAAAGGGAGGAGAACAAAAAGTTCAAGAAACTGGAGAAGGAAGTGCAGAAAATGGCAGCCTCAATGAAGCTGGATGAAGACGAACTTGATGGAGAGGAGAAGGACGAGGAGGAAGAAGCCGAACCGGAGGAAGAGGAAGAGGAGGAGTCCGAGGAAGAGTCTGAGGAGTCAGAGTCTGAAGAGAGCGAAGCAGAGTCCGCCAGTGAATCAGAAGCGGAGGTAAATACGAAATACCCTTTAAATGTATGTGTTCTAACCATATGCACTCACCTGTGTTACAGGATTCCGCCAACTCCGCCAAGAAGGGCAATCTGGAACCGCGCGTCAAGAAGCACGAGAGTCGCTTTGCCGCAATGAAGAAGTGCAATGTGCTCCTTCAAGCCAATGTGGACAATTTGCAGGATCAAATTGTGCAAGTGCGCTCCCGGGCAACGAATCTACAGAACGAACTGGATGCCGTTATTGCCGATTTGGGCTTTTAAAAACAATTGTTTCAATCACCAAATCAGGTCGCAACCAACAGCAGCTGCACCCAAAGAATCGAATGTACAACGTGTTTGTTTTCTGTTTGCGTAGTGTTCCTTTTTCAATGTATTTAAATTTATAAATTAAATATATTATCAACAAAATATGTAAGTCGGACGCACACTATGTATTATCACATTCACGTTGAAAATTGATTTGTGTTTTGTGTTCTTTTCTCTGCTTGCCGGTAAAACTTGTGTTGTTTTTCAATTATTTTATTTATGGTTTGTTGTGGCAACGGTGGCGCCGACGCGTTGTTGTCAAGGCCTAATTGCCATAACAAGGTTACGCACTGTAGTCAATTGCGTAGTTTCTGTAATGAAAACGAGAGTACTGTGACGTCACGAGTACCAAGTGGGCGATACCTTATGTATTGCAGTCCTGACAAGTATCGATAGTAATGTCAGCTGTTATGTACAGCGCCATCTATCACATATTAAACGAACTTTATGTTTGAATTTTACAGAGTTTGAATTTATTTATTAGTTTATTTGTTTCTGTTGTAAGCATGTATAAATAACAATATACAAAACAACAACTCAATGAATTTAGCTAAACTAAATCGAATAGTTAAGGTATATATGTGTATATCATAGTCATATGTGTGTATGAGTTTAGTATTGATGGTATGAGTATCACGCTCGAACTGTAAAACTTTATGCCTATTTAAGTAGTTACTATATTAATATTTATATTTATATTATCTGTAGGTATTTAAATAATGCGCCTTTATATATATGTACTAGTGGACCAAGCAAGTACTCGACCCACTGTCGGTATAAAAGCTGAGCTTTTTAATATTTCAATATATTTATATATATGGAAAGTCTAAGTTTTTGAATTTGTTTTGAGCACTTTTCCCAGAATGCTCAAAATTTGATTTCATTGTTTCTAGTTTATTTTTTAAAGTACGACGTGTGAACGATAGTTGTGTTGAGAGCTGAGAGAAACCGCAAACGTGTCTAAAGCATTCCATTTGACTACTACAACTATCACTACAATATCTTGATCCTACTCCAGCAGAATGACTCGCAATCTCTTCCGGAGCGAAGATTCCCGGGGCAAGGTCATGGCCCACTTCTTCATGGCCGTCAGTATGACGGAGCTGACCACCATGAGGGCACCAAACAGGGAATAGGCATTGGGAGCTTCACCGAAGAACATTATTTGCCAGATGAAGGCGAACACGATGTCGGCACATCGAGCGATGGCCACTGGACCGGCCTGTTCCACTTGGAGGGAGAGTGTGAGGAGGATTTGTCCCAGGAAACTAAAGATGCCGAGGATGACGACCAGCCAGCGATCGCGTCCGCAACTAGGCCAGCAGACGGCACCAATTGATCCACAGACGATGAGTGTATATACTAAAGCAATTGCTCCAAAATTGGTCATAATCACCGAGAAGTGAAGATTCTTCAGGGCACGCAGCAGGATGTAAACATTGGCACCAAATAGCGTAGATGATATGGCAGCGACTGGTCCCCAAATATCATAGGTCTTATTCGAATAGTTCCTTTCGCTATCCGCATCGGGTGCGACGTCACCGAAGACCAACGGCGGTCGGGTGATCAGGACGACGCCAAGAAGCGTCATGTTGATGGTGACCACGTTGAAGAGCGTGCACGGCTCCTTGAGGAAGACACGTGCAAATATCGCAACGAACACAGGCGTGGAGAAGATTATCACACTGGCGTCGGCCAACGGCATGTGCCGGAAGGCATAAAAGCTGAGCATTAATCCCGTGGTGCCCATAAAGCAGCGCAGCAGGAGGATCACCCGTTTGCCCTCCGGAAACACGGGCTGCCTGGTGTAGATGAGGATGGGGATGGCGGGCAGGAGGACACCCACAAAGCGAAACGAGGCCAACTCCATGGGATTGACGTCCACGAGGCCCTTGACTATCACCGAGCAGAGGGAGAAGAAGAGCGACGATAGTGTGGCCAGTATGATACCCAAATATGGACAGTTCACCCGCGTCTTCAGGCGCTCCAGCCACTGATTGGAGAGATCACCCGTTCGTGTCCCATCCACGAACTGATGCAGCTCCAAATTCTCTGGCATTGTGATTCTATTTACTAGACTACGTTTTATTTAATTAATGGCACATCCTGCAAGTATTTAAGCACATTTACTTTCACATTTACTTCGTTATTGAGTTTTTGTTGTACCTGTTTTATTTCGACGATTGTGATTGGAAAAATCGATTTTTCAACTTTTGTTGCGGCGGTTTCGAACGTGCGGCAAAAAGCGTGCAGCGTTTGCTGCTGGACTGCGGCATTGTTTAACTCAACATTGTAGTTTAATATCACCACACGATTACACGGTATTGGCAGACTTAATTATTATATGGCTACACATAAACATTTGAAATAATTAGAAAAGTTTAACAGTTGTACGTTGTAAAGAAGTCAAATGTTTAAACAGAACTGCCAACTTAGCAAAAATTACAGCAAAAGAGTGACTGTAATACTCAGTTGGTACTTTAAGTCTTACGTTTCGCACGTCGCACTAATATTTAAGCCACCAGTATATGCTTGTACAATATTTTAAGTTTTGTGACGGGAGCTTTTTGAACAAAAGCCCGCCAGAAATCTTATCCGGTGGATATAAATTACTGCACTCGTTGCTTACGTTTACAGTGACGTTTGATGTGTGTCTCTGTGATTTAATGAAAAATTCAGAATATTTTGGTTGCCGTACTAGATACACTTGTATTTATTTTTTGGTAGTACATAATTTTTATGGTACACAACTTGCTGTACCTAAATTAAATCTTCATCGATATTTCGTGATTATGACAAGACATCGATACTGGAATCGATTTTGGTTCCAGCTCTAATTTGTGAATTCATAACACTGCGCAGTGATGAAATAAATAAACAATTCAGTCTGTTGTTTTGAAAATGAAAATATTTATTTGGGGTGAACAAACTTAGCACTCCTCGTTCTGAAAGCTGTCAATCAATCAAACATATACTTTACAACCACAGTGCAGGCTGCACAGTGGCGTTATATTTTGATTTTGCTAACTTTTTTAATTTATTAACTGCGTTGGAGCCATGAGTAACCAGAGATCTGCCGTAAACACAAAAAGATGGGCCTTAATCGCAGCGGGTCTGGGCCTTTTCTACGTTCTGGTGAGGCACAGGCAGTCCATGCTGGGTCTGCTGCGTCGCAAACTGTTGTTTGGAAGTTCACAGCCAATGCACCACAAGCGGATCGAAGTGATTAGTTCGATCCACGAATCACAACGTGTCTTAGACGAGCTTAAAACGTGGGTAACAAATAAGATCCACTCGGAAAATCTGTTATTAATCTTTTAGTTAATGCTACAGACACTGTCGGTCCTTCAATGTCCTGGGATTCGATTGTGAGTGGATTACAGTAGGTGGAAGTCGCAGGCCAGTGGCTCTGCTCCAGTTGAGCTCTAATCGTGGGCTCTGTGCTCTATTCCGACTGTGCTGCATGAAGCAAATACCCAAGGATCTACGGGAGCTGCTCGAGGATGACGATGTGATCAAGGTTGGAGTTGCGCCACAGGATGATGCCAAAAAGTTATCACATGACTTTGGTGTTGGCGTCTCCAACACTTTCGATCTGCGTTTCATGGCCGTAATGGCTGGTCACAAGCCTGAGGGATTGGCCAAGCTGGCCAAGACTCATCTAAACTATGTGCTGGACAAGAACTGGCGTCTGGTCTGCTCCAACTGGGAAGCCACGCAACTGGAACCTGCCCAATTAAACTATGCTGCCAATGATGCACTAGCCGCCGTTGCCATTTTTCAGAAGCTATCGAAGGATCTGGAACCTCGAAGCTTTTGGGACTGGAGTCCAATAGACTTAAACAAAATACGGCCAAAAATCGAACCGTTCCTAGATGTGGATTTCACAAAAGGTTACGGTGCCGGGCAACCCAAAGATCGTTCTTCTGTTACTGCCAGGAATCCCTTGACAACGAAGGTAAAGCCCCAAAAGGCTCCCATGAAGCAGTGCCGCAATTTTGGCACCCAGTCGAAAGTCTTCTACGACAACTGCCTGCTGGAGGCGCCCGACGGGGAGCTACTCTGCACCATTGATCGACGCAAGGCCTCCTGGTATCTTAACCAAAGTTTGGGCACAAAAATCAGTGAACATCCATTCACAGTGCGCCTGAACTTTGAACCAGCGGGTCGAGCTGTCGGGGAAGTGGGCAAATATTACCAGACGCCCAAGGAGAACCAGTGTGTGGTGTGTGGACGCCGAGATGCCTACATTCGAAAGAATGTGGTACCCCGCGAGTACCGTAAACAATTTCCAGTGGTCATGAAGTCGCACACGTCCCACGACATCCTCCTGCTATGTCCCAACTGCCACCAGGTGAGCAATATGTCGGATAACAAGATACGCAACAGACTGGCCGTTTCCTGTGACGCTCCCTTCAAGCACGGGGAAGGAATGGTCAAGTACCACGACGATCAGCGGCTCAGGTAAAGTAGAAGAGACTTGATCTTATTTTCCAGTGTCTAGTTTCCACTTCTAGAAGCGTCAAGTCCGCTGGAAAGGCACTCTTGTTGCAAGCTGACCGCATTCCACAGGAGAAGGTGGCACAAATGCAGAAAACCCTTCTGGACTACTATGTGGAAGAGCAACACATCACGGAAGAACTGCTGACGCGAGCAGCCGCCATAGACTCTAGAGTGGAGAACGAAGACTACTGTCAGCACGGCAAGAAGGTGGTGGACATGTATCGGGACAAGTTCGGTGGTCTCATCGAACTGGAGCGGACTTGGAGAGAACACTTCCTGAACACAATGCAACCCAAGTTTCTGCCTGAGCTTTGGAATGTAAATCACAATGCGGATCGCTTGGAGGTGCGGGCCAGTGAGGGTCGTGTGGACAATGCCGATTTGGTTGTGGCAGGTCTGGAATCAGCTGTGGCTACCAATGAAGCTAGTAGGAAAACCATATAGCAGTGGATTTCTGTGTTGTTTATACCTGTTTTCAATTCGTTATTCATTCAAATAAATTTATTGGCATTTCAATTTGCTACGTATATAATACAAAACAGACACGGATACAGATACAGATACAGCAAGAGAGATTTACAGATTCGAAATTCTTTGAAACAGCGCAAACAATTAATGGCATTGGTCTATGAGCATCTCTTATTAAAAACTAATTGACTATACATACGTAATAAGATAGTTAAATTAATTAAATATTTACATTGCATAGGATTTAGTCGGGACTGCAGCACCTTCTGTTCGCTAAATGAACTCGAATCCCTCGTATTTGTAATCTGTGTTAATTCTCACCTCCGGCAACATCGTCTTGCCATCAATACTGAAGGCTGTAAGGTACGTGGACGTCTTCCCATTGAGCTCCTCCGATTTGAGAGCAACGATTATGTTGTCATTCGCGTGGGGCAGGAACTTGAAACTGGAAAACCCGTGTGTAGGCGTTGTGTTTGCCGCATCCAGTTTAACTGTAGCGATATCACTGAAATCCTCATCGGCAGAAATCAAAATATTGCATCCCATGTGCTCGTCCAGAGTCTCATTGTATCTGAAAGTGAGTGGAAGATAAATAAAATCGACTCACAGTTTTTCAGCCGAACTCACTTCTCTTTCGAGCAGCGGCGTGGAAGGAAGTACCAGCGTTTCTGGTAGGCCGACCAGACACCGCTTTCGTGAATCATGTAGCCTGGAAAGGAGATTTGCTGGGACAGTAAACGCAACTGTTTGTAGTTTTTCGTCCAATTGATGGAACGCACCTCGCCCGTTGTGCTGACGGCCTTCACGTACATGGGATTATGATTCTGAAATTCACCCGTGCTGGTGGTCCACTCCTTGCCCATGGAGCCAACATACAACGTGTGATCCTTTACAGTTGCCCATTCCGATTTGAAGCCCTTGGTGTTGTGTCCATCGCCGTCCATTAATATCAGCCAGGGTATGGCTTTGTCGTTGTTTAACTCATAGATGAGTCCTGTGCGATCATCGAAACTTAATAGTTTCCCATTGAAAGTGACCAGTTCTGAAAGCTCCATGCCACGTCCTTTCAGTGCAAATGAAGATTCTAGCGTCGTGGGCGCACCGTCGTCCCAGCTGATTTGTATCTCGTTTTTTGTCGTTACGTATGTTAGATAACCTTTTTTTAGATAACTGCGCCACGTTACACTGCCGTCTGGCTTGACAACTTTGGAGTTTGTATCTAGATCCGCAATCATGGCAATGCGATAAATAACAGCACCACCCTGAACACTCAACGGAGGAGTCAGAGGATACGTTGCATTGTATTCCAGAGTATTCGCGGGTATCATACGACTGCGTAGCCAGTAGCCGTCAGAGGAGGATTTGGAGCCTTGGCGTGCATACAGGAAGAGTAGTATGAGGACCACGGCACAAAACACGAGCAGAGCAAAGTGATAATTAAAACGCACTGTGCGATTCCCTATCCGATAAGTCGGTGTTCGCAGGGCGGATCGCCAGTCGCGCAAGTACATGGCGCGCGGCGAGCTTTCGATGTCCCTGTCCCTATACGCGAATGCTGGACTTTGCATTTATAAATGTATTACTTATGATTTTGGTAGCGTGGCAGTGGAAATCAAAAACAAAGATGTGTCAACAATTGTGATGTGATGTGTCGGTTTTGTTGTTTAGATTCCTCTAACGATAATTAGCAGTCGGTTTTATCGATTATCGCTGGACCACATCAGCTGATTAACAAATGATTTGTTTCTTATGAAACTTTAAACAAATAGTAGAATAATTGCTAAATTTAGTAAAAGTGGTAAAAATTGCTGCAACTTTGATTTATAAATAATTTGATTGTTCAATGCATTATTCATTTTAAATATATACTGAAATACATCCCTCCTTGCATTTACCGCTTGCACAACTTATCGAAACTAGTCGTGTGTTACGTTTATCGGTAGACCGCCACTATTTGTGAGTACCAATAAAGCATCGATACTTTTCCCAAGACCGGCAATTGCAGATAACAACTTGTTTGTTTCATTCAGTAAGTGAAACCGAATTTCTTATTATATGGCAAGATGTGGTCGCGCTTAATACACAACGTCAATTCTTTCTTCGCAGGCAAATCCTACCACAGCCACAGAATGACTGAGCCAGGAGCTAGTAGCAGCAAAGAAGCAATTGCCCGCCTAAAGGAATTTGGATATGGCTTTAATAAAGGTGAGCTTACAAATTTCAATACGTGTCCTTGTTTCTATGTACCTCTTTCTGCACTTAATGTGTTTTTCATTATTATTTCATTACTCCGTAGACGGCGTTCTTTGCAAAATTGACCCCGAAACTGGCGAACCTGGCGCAGATCAATATGTCTTCAAAATAAGCGAAAACCAATCTGAGAACAGAGAACACTATGAGAAGTTGGCAAATCAGATTCCTGAAATCATATACGAACTTTTGGAGCAGAACGGCCTCCAGAAAGTCTACATACCCTTCAACAAACCCAGAGAACGCGCCACGTTTGTGTTCTCCCAGCCGCAGACTTTGGCCAGACCCAAAAAGCTGCTTGTTCTGATTCACGGAAGTGGCTACGTGAACGCTGGTCAATGGGCCAGAAAGTATGTTAGTAAACTTTCTAAGAAATCATATCACTTTTCATAACTATTCGACAGATTAATCATTAACAACTCCTTGGACCACGGCACGCAATTGCCGTACATTAAGCGTGCGCAGTCTCTGGGCTATGATATACTCGTGACCAACACCAACGACAATGAGCGTTTCATTAAAGGCAAATATGTGCCAATAAGTGGCCTAACTGATGCTTTAAGCCATGCTGCATACGTCTTTGAGCATATTATAATGCCAGCCCAGCCGGAGAGTGTGGCAATTGTGGCTCATAGCTATGGCGCATTAGTTACCAGATATTTGGTAATTTACAATCCATATAGTAAAGTGCAGGTGTTTTAAACATTTTTCACTCTTTGCAGACGGAAAACTTTACGGATTTCTTCAAGGAGAAAGTGTTTGCCATTGCTCTGACCGATGGAACTATTGGACATCCTCCGGCAAGCTGTAAGAAATACTTCATTGATGTCGCCTGTAATTGGGCGTCAAGCCGGCTGCCGCTTGACACGGAGTTAAGAGCAGGCGATACTGAAGATGATTTCCTGTCCGTATCTGCTGGTCATCCTGAACACGAGTGGAGCTCCTATTCGGCCATGGATTCGGTCTTTAAGTTCATTGAGCAAAAGTACGAGAAGCGAGTGCTTGCTCAGAAGACTGCAGCTCAGTAGCATTCGATTGCTTAATACACACACTAATACACACACTCACACAAACACACACTCTTGTAGTCAGAATCTGTGAATACATATATCATTCGTTTCTATATTTGACACTTATCCCTTTTCTCCAAGGAGAAACACAAACTATCGATTTGCTATGCATAAAATCGCCCTCATAACCACTCAGATATGTCACAAACACTCACATCAAGGCCATCTAATTTGATTTTCGGCACTTTGGCACATTCCAAGTGAGTTAATCAAGTTGATGGCTGATGTATCGTCGTCGATAAAACAAAAAGTGAGAATTGTGTCCAGTCAACAAGGCATAAAAAATACTACCGAATGTCCATATACACACTCTGTCGTGTCCCCACGTCCCCAAGGTCGACATTTGAGCCCTCGTCGATAAGAAGGGCTTTTATGCATTGTTTTGGGGTTGCTACTTTATCGTCAAAAAATCGGAATTTCCCAGAATTTCTGTGGTTTCTAAACGACCACATCGTTTAATAAAATGCGTCATAAAAAAGTGTCCATAGGGCATTAACGTAGGGATTATTATAGCGCACAATGATTATTTTTGTTTAGAAACAAAGTTCTTGATTACAATTAAAATTAATTAATATATTTTGAAAATAAATGCTGAACTATAATTAGTATTTTTTGTTGGGTAAATTAAACAAGCATCTCGAATTTTCCAAACTTCGTTTCTTTAAAAATCTTGAGTCTTTTAAACTGAAATTAAAGTACATATTTATTTAAGTCATGGTTTTACCTTTTGAGTTTAGCTTAAGTCGTAATACAAGTAGAGACACCGACGTTTATCTTTAGTATTAGGTAAAAGCGAACTTAATACCCACAAAGCGTTCATTTTGCGAATCCCGAATCCGGCAAACGAGGAGGGAGTTAGAGAAAGACAGAACGAGCGAGATGGGGAGAGTGGGAGAGGGTGAGCTGCAGACGGCAGCAGGCTGTTGGCTGAGTTCTGGTTGTGGGTGGGACCGTAACAACGGCAACCCTACAAGGCATGCCCCCTCACTCTCTCACTCCCCTTCCCTTCCCCTCTTGCACTGAGTTGGGTGCTCAGCTTGTATACATTATCGCTGTCATGGCCGCAGTCATGGCTTCTGCTCCACCTTAGACATCGTTGACGTTGTTGTCGTCCTATGGCAGGCTGCTATCTACACTTTGACTCACCCGAACCCGCACCCTACACACACACAGACACAGAGGCAGAGACACGACGAGAACGGCATTAGTTTAGTCGGTGCGAGAGTTCGTGTATCCTTCGTGTCCCTCGCTTTCTCCGCAGTCAGGCCTTTGTACGAGTTCAGGAATGGGTCATGCGCCTGAAGCATGTATGCACACACACACACACATACCCAGAAATATATATCTCTGAAATACATAAAACATCCTCTGACGTTACTTTTTCTGTGTGTACATGGCAGCAGTAAATAGCGTAGGAAGAGTCCTTCCCCAAATTCGATGAGTAAATAAAAACAAAGTCACAGTTTCGTTTGCAGTTTAAACTAAGGATTTAAGTAAATCTTAGCCAAGTCCTTACCGCATTTCACTAGCATACAAAGACTAGCAATTACTTAAAATAATCATTGTTCTTGTGGTTATTTGATAAGATCTCTGTCTCAGAGAACTAACCCTTTTGGAGTGTTGAATTCCTTGCTGGGATACAAATATTTGCGAGGTCGTTTATTGCTGGGACACAAAGATTTTCATTTTAGATTTGCCGCTTGCCATAAGATACCAATTTGTTTACTTGCCCAATAGATGAATGCGTGTGCAGATATAGATACATTTCAAGTCTTACCAATAATTCGACTAGCAAATGTGTTTTGAGTATAATTCTGCTGAATTTAATAACAATAAATTGCGTTCACTTTGTTCTTGTGCTTGATGTGGCATATGAAACATATCCCTAATTCCTAATGAATATCTTCATAAATCACAGTTCGCAACTCTCTATAGAAAATGCAATTTTAAAAACGAAAAAAATAGCTGAAAGTCCGTTGTGGTCTGGGCCAACTTTATTGCTTGAAAAGTTCAAGCGATGTCATTCAAAAAGTCATAAATAATAATGTTTTCCAATAAATGTTCACATATGAGCGCGCACGCACACAAGCAAGCACTTGACTTCCACACACACACACACACAATACCCACTCCAATTCCACTCTGAATACTCAATCCCAATCCCAGTTGAACCCGCGCCACCCACCAGTGCCAGCCACAAGTGGAAGCATCCAACTGTTCCATGCTCTACTGGAGTGACCATCGTTGAACCTTGGCTCGTGGTCTGGAGTTCCGTGGGACACCCCACTGTGCTCGGTGCACGCTTCCATAACTTACAAGGTCATATTTTTCGAAAGAACCATTAAGAATCTTTTTTGAGGCCTATTCTCAACTTTTTTTCCACACATTTTTTTTCTTTTTGATAATTTAATGCTCATGTGTGACGAATTTTTATGGCTGACAAATGATTGATGCGTTTCTGCCATTTCCTGTAAATATCATTAAAAATGCTTGTTTCTCTGGTTGTACCACTGAAACCCAGTGGAACCAGCAGTTTAAAGCCTCATCTCGTTGTGTGGGTTGCCCATTTAACAATGGCGTTAAGAGCGTCTCAAGAATTTGCTGAAATGCAAGTTTAACGTCAAAATAATATCGAATAAGATTAGATAGCATTGTGTCTTGAAGCACTGTGCGCTCAGTGGGTGGGGAAAGGAAAACAAGCAATTTTACAAATTGTACCATTTGCACCCCTTTTTGCTGAGAAATACGGCTCAATTGCACAGTGGTGCAAGGCACCGAATTTAAATATATATTCGGTGTGTTGAATAAAACATACAAATTAAAAATAACTAAATTTCCTTCTCTTTAAATTAAACAAATTTCTGTTTCTCCTGAATTTCCTGTTTAACTTTTCTCCTTTTCAGAGTTTTGGTTCCACTGTGCGCGACATTTTAAAATTCGAGCGCTTGCCTGCACAAAGCCACACAAATCACGGCAAATACAATAACAATGGTAGTCCTGCGGACAGCCCCTTGGCAGGACCCTGTGAATGTTGTACAATGCTAAACTTATTTGCTGTTTATGTCCTTGTTGCTTCTCGTGGGCGGCTGAGGCGACAAAAAGGACCTCAAAGCCAATAAAACGATTTTTTCGAAACTCCAAAACTGACTATCTGTCCGTGTACATCTATGAATTGTAAATGCTAACGAAAAAGGACAATTGAAGTGGTCGCAGTCCTTCTTGGCGTCAAGCATTCGCGATATAAGATAATAGTATCATCAACACTCAGCCCCGTTCATAGCCCCGCCCCCAATGCCCTTTACCCACCCGAGACGGGGTACGCCTTCACAAAAGGGACACTGTCTGAGCGTTTATTTATCAAAGGCGTTGCTGCGGTGCCGCCCCCTTAGGGCTGTAGGATTTGGGTCCCAAGTTCGAGTTCGTCTTGGGCTTCTACGCAGGATTTAGTGGGTGTCAGGCAATAACAAGGCGCTTTGGATTCATGATAACAACATCCGGTAGCTAATTTGCATTGGATTCTCGCAAATCGGGAAATGACTGAGCGAAAACTTAACTTAAAGCATTCTGCGGTCAAGTGACAGATTTTTCACGCACATTTAAAAAACATTTAAAAAACCATTAAATGTTTTTTCCGTTTATTCAAAAGTTCTTTTCACCATTCTTTATTTTTTTTACAGCTGCATCACACCCCAAAGTTTTTATGAATTTTTATTTTTGTGTGGTTCTACGTGGCTTCAACAGCATTTTTTCTGGGATTTCGCTGGGGTTTTGTTGTATACCCTGTACGCTGTATATCATATATGAGAATGTTTTGTGAAATTTAAATATAATAGTAGTAAGTCTTTGAAAGACTATACCTATACTTAATTATTTTATAGTACAAGGAACCAGTTAAAATTCAAACAAACTCTGATTACAGGGTAACTACTGGAAAGCAATCCCAGCTGCAGCGTTTTTACCCACAGTTCCGCTGTTGTTTTTTGGTCTGACTCTCTAATCTTTGCGCCATTTATTTACACTTGATTAACACGCGACTGACATTTGTTTGACTTTTTTTTTCATCTTTTGTGTGAAATTAAAATGCGACTTGCGCCGCAAAAATATCAACTGAGTCCTGTGGCAAGTCCTTTGCTCTGGCTGCGGCTTTTTGACTTTGCCCTTTATTTTTTGTATACAAAAATTATTCATTTGTGGAAAATTGTGACGGAATTGGGTTGTGGTTATGGTCCTTGGCCCTGCCCTAGCCGCAGGCCAAACTGATTAATAAAGCAAACGTCAAATGTGCACAATGGGCACGCATCACATCACAGACACACCCACATTCCAAATGTACAGGGCGTTAGTAGTGGGAGTGGTAGAGGGATGGAAATGGAGATGAAGACGGGGCAGCTGTCAGCTGTGTTTCTATGTCATATTCAAATGCCCGATGCCCGATGCCCAATGTACCGCATGCCGGTCACATCCTGTTCCTGTTCCTGCTGCTGCTCCTTGCAAGTGGAAAGTAGGCTTAGAAGTCACAGCATTGTTGTCAACTTGACTCTTGAATAGATTCTGCTTGGTTCGCAGAGGGCGTTGGCCATTGTGTCATCTGGTGGGTCACAGTTGGTTTGCCATTTGCCCAACAAATTATTTGCATATTAAAAAAATGCCACACACAAAAACCAAGGAGAAATCGTTTATCATTTACTTTCTAAAAAAAAAACTGACTTTAAATGGCACTACTTTAATATATAAGAATTCTTAGTAATATACATATATCTGCTTTACTTTTTATCAAATATTATTGAGTATTACTATAGTAGACGGTTTCCCATAACTGACCCCAGGGCATAACATTGCCAAGTGATTTATAAACATTAAGATTTATATGATGGCGTGTGTCAAACACAAACACAAACACACACATACACCCCTCGCGCACACACACGCCCACATACTCAAGGCGCACACGTTAAATTGATAACAAAAAACAAAACTGGGAAAATCCCATACAATAATCAATTTCGGTGTGACGGCTTGTTAATACTCTATATTTTAAAACTAATAAATATTTATTTCAAAAATTTATAAACTTACCAATATTATAAAATATATTTTAATGCGGCTTTCTATAGCTTACTAATCCCAAAATTTCTTGCTCAACAGCATATGTTTCATAACGAAATTATAGGACTCTAAGCCAGAGTATATACCGTTTCAGTAAAACATACATAAATATATTTTTTCCGCTGGCCATTTCACATTAATGGCATACCTAATGGTTTTATTTATGGAGTGTTTAGTGTTGCTCCATTTGAAACAATAGAAAACACGCTCAGATACTTGAACATCCTCTGATATGTGGGGCTGAACCTTGTTTTCAGATGTTCTTATGAGTGTCCCGAAGCTAAAGCAATCCGTATCGAATCATTGACTTGCTTGGCTTTTTTATTATGATAAGAGGTATCATCAATCACTAAAGATATGTGAACATCTTTAAGACTTGTAGTCTGAAATTCAATATTATATAAAATCAGAATAAAAGAGTGATGTGTGGACAGTAATATTAATATATAAAATATTTTAAAAAAGTTTTTTCTTATAAAAAAAAACTACATGTACTAAACTTTAAAATTGTATCGAAAAACGTCAAGTAGAAAATATTTAGAATTTTTCAACCAAAATTGGTTAAGAAAATATTGCTCAATTTTCAAATTCAATTTGTCACTCATAAATTTCACGCTGTATTAAAATAAATTTGTGACAATTGAAAAAATTCAAGTGGGTGCTTTATTTACTATGGAGAAACAGCGCCGATGTGTCGAAATTGTTGCAAAATTTATGGCAATATTGGGGTGCCTTGGGGTGCCTTGGGGGTGTAGGCTATTCGGGTTGGTCTGTCAAAGTTAAGCGACGGCCTCTGCACTGGCACACGACATGCATAACAAACGCAGGAATACCCTTCTTAAGGGTCTGACAATGTCGCGTTAAATTTGCACAAGTTGCCAAATTGTAAACTTCTGTCTCGCATTCGGTTGTGCTCTTTTTTCTACCCAGAAGGTTGTCTACAGGGCGGAGTAAGCGTGTCCACATAAATAACAAAATTTGAGGACAAAATATCAATATCCACTTTGCAGTACGCCAACTGCATGTGAATGAGGTGTTCCGTGCGCTGCCACTGACATTGTCACAGACTGTTCCATAAAAGTCGCAGCAAAAAAAATAGAAGAATTTTGAATTTCAAATGAAATTCTATTTCTTACTTTGTTTTGCATAATTTCCATTCGCTGGAAGCGACATATTGCGACTAAGTTTCTGCGTTTTGCACAAAACTTGCTGAATTTTACGCGTATCAATTGCAGAGCGAAATAAGCGGAAACAAAAGCAGAAATTCTAGTTATAGTTTATGTTAATTTTGTGAATTGTTTAAGTTTTCATTTGGACTTTGTTTCTACAACTATGCAAACTTTAACTGAAAGTGCTACTGGAACTTTGGATTTGACAGAAATTAAAGTTGGATTGATCAAAATTATAAAATGAGAAGAGGAATGCCACAATTTAAGTAATTTAAAACATCTTTATTATTAATAAAATCTTTTAATGCAAGAAGGTTTTTTAACAGCGATTACCTAACTAATCCAAGTCATGAGCTTATAAGAATTTAGAACAGACTCAAAGCATTTGCTCTGTGTTTTTTATTTACGTACTTCAAGTTCAAAATGAGTCCATAAAATGTCCAACAAATCTGAAATCATCAAATTTGTAGATTCTCTTTTATGTGACTTCCATAAAAAAGTGCATCAACATTTTTTGTTCTTCATTCTTTTCTTCGGATTTGCCCTCGTTGAGCCGGTCATAAGCCAAATTTAATTTGTTCTCATATGACATTTACGTGCATATTCAAATAACTTCGTTTTTGTCATCCTTCAGTGGCTTTGATGTCCCAGAATACAGCACAAGAGCAAGAGTGGGAGTGAGTAAAGTCGTTGTACAGGAAAAGGTTTCGCTAGATTAATTTAGGGTCAGGCATATAACATCATTTTTTATGTGACAGTCTGTGTAAGTACTGGGTGGATGCTGTGGGTGTAGCTCAACCAGAGATTGAGTTTGAGTTTGCGGTGGGTTTTGGTTGCGGTGGTTGGCAACCGCAATCAAGTGGCACAGTTTGTGACAGAAAAGCTTTCTCTGTCGCATGTGTGAGCTTATTATTTATTGGGAAAGTCTTGAAGTCGTTGTGAATGCTTAATCCTTTCGTGGAATAAAACGCTTCTAATTTATTACCTACAATGGTCGCATATGTTTTACAAAGTTTGCTTAATTAAGGGTAATAGATCTTAAAACTAAATTCGAGAAAGAAACAAAAATGATATGGAAACCTACGTTCCATAATTTACATGTAGAAATTATTGGGTTGAACTCTTGCTTCGGGTTTGTGCTTCAGTATAATAAGCATTTTGCTGTGTCTTTTTGGTTGCACTGGCTTCTGCAAATCGCGTGATCTGTAGAATTCCTGATTACTGTAAAAAGGACTGGGCCTTTCAACCGTTTCCTTCTTTCGATCCATAGTAATGCCCCTTATGTGAATGATGCTCATCAGCCATTGGAAGGGCTTGAAACGTGCTTCCGGTTTCTGGACGGCCTGAAGCTCGTTCGGTGACTGATACTCGGTTCGGTATTGGCTTCTGTGATGTGGATTTAATACCGATCTTCTTCTTGCAGGAGCTTGGCAATTGTCATGACTGGCAATGGAATCGAAAATTGTATAAGCCTGCACGGCTGTGAAGCAAAAAGCCAAGAATCCGAAGAGGTAGAAACGCGTCAACATATCCGAAGGTCTTGAATTGAACTGTGCACTCGATTAAACGGAGTTTTAACTTTTATATTTATAGAATTCGAACGGACCGTGAACTTCGTTAAGTAAACAAAACTTCAGCAGTGCAGCTGTCCCAACTTGCGGAATTGTTTATCGGAATTTATGCAGCATGTAACTGTGTCAATATTGACAAAAATATGGAATTTATACAGACAAATTGACGAAAAGATACCCTATACTGCTCAGTCTTTAAATGAAATATAACAAATATCTGATATACCCTATTAACTCTATAAGCAGGGTATGAAAAACAAAAGTAGCTGAGCATCTCTTGAGCAAAAACACGTAGCTGTCATTTGTGTTCGTTTTTTTTTCGTCCTTTCTGCTCCAGGTTGGAGTCTAGAGTCCTTACCGCCTTAAGCACAACTGTTGTGGGTCTCTCTGGGGTCCTGTTCCGGAAATCACTGCGAATGACAATCGCGCGTGAAGTGTTACCTCATGAAAGTGACATGAATTCTAAAAGCGTTGCGGGTAGCACATTATCACATTTATTTTTTTTTAACTTTCAACTTCATGCCGTCACCCTGACAAATGTGTGTGGTATAATTTTTTAAGTGACTGCTTTTATTTGCATTTTGGTTACATTTGGAGAACGCCAAGTGGGAATTAACTGAATAAATTAAGTCGCTTACTTTTCTTTTTTTAGAAATATCGCTATTTAATGGTCTTTGCACTCGACTTTAACAAATTTTTCATTTCCTGATCAATCCATTTTGTATAGATACTAATCCTTGTGTAGGCATAGGGTTTTCCAACTTCACACGCTGCTCTGCCATATGAGAGTAAGCCATAGATTGAAGTAACACTCTCATCCACTATAGGTCCACCTGAGTCACCCTTAAAAATTAAAATTTATTAATATGCTTCATATTTAACTTTTCATTATTCCTTACGTCACAAGCTCCTCGTGGTCCCTTGGAGGTGATGGCACAGACTTCCGAGTTGGTTAAGTATTTAAAGCGATGATCCAGAAAACATTCTTTATCTGTAATAGTGTAAACAGGTAGCACTTCCAAATCTTTTGGCTTATTATATTTCGTGCGACCCCAGCCAAGTAGATAGCCATTTAAACCTCCGCTTTTTCTGGTCGTGTTCCGGAAATCAATTGTGCCAAATTGAATATGGTCAATTGGTATTTCTGGATCCACGTGCAGCAGAAGTATATCATTTCCCTTGAGTGGTGTGAATTGTGGATGCTTCTTCATGGCCTTGACTTTGAAGCGTTTGGCGTTCTTGTCGAAAAGCGTTTGGGAACCACCAACGACAGACAATTCCTTGGCGAACAGTTGTCTTGGCTTCAAAGTACAGTGGGCAGCAGTTAGTACAAACTGTTTGTCCAGAATGGTACCACCACAGAGATGTGTGTACTTTCCACCATCATTTCTCTGTATGGACACCATAAATGGAAACTTTTTGGATTCAATATTACTGCTCTCAGTTGGCGTATCAATGAAGTTATCAATGGGTTCAATTTCATCATTCAACAGTTCGTTTGCAGCTGTAGAGTCCCCTGAAGAAAATTATTGCTTATGCGCTTTGTGGGTTCCTACAAATTATTGAAATACCTTGGACATACACCAACTGGGATTGCGACCACAAGTTAAAATATATTATTATATATACAGCCGAATATAGGTTATAGCTCATGACTTAGCTGACTAGTTGAACTAACTATTTCTGCTGGACCCCTAGTGGTAATACCCAATTGTTGCTAATTTAGCTTGAAATCCTATTAAGCACGCTATAATGATTATATTTCACTTAACATTTCACACAGACCTCGCTGGTGATTAAAGCTGATTTTAAAGAAGTTCTATATGGGAGTTTCTAGGGTTCCCATAGCTTTAAGCATTTTGTTTCCATGAAAATCAGTTGGTCAGCGAAAGAGCCAAAAGATATACATATATAAATAAAAAGCTAAGTGTTACTCATAATGACTGTTCAGTTTCAAATTCTTCATTATACTTAATGAAAATCTATAATTAATCTGCCACCAAATGAACATAACTGTTAAATTTATTACCGGTTGAATAATAAATAATTTTAATGACGTACCATTAAGTAGCACTATTGTTATTTTTAGGCATATTTTTCACTCTCATTTGCGATCAACATATCGTTAATAAATTTATGTTTTTTTTTTATAAATAAACCGAAAATATTGTTTTTAAACTCCGTTGAATTAATGAGACTTGTAATTAGTTCAATCAAGCGGCAACTTACCTGAAATAGAATTGTAATTTTCCCTATGATCAGATCATTTGTATACTTACCACCATGCGTGTCAATTGGATTATTTTTGGACCTCTAAGTATTTGGATGATTATGTGTACACTGGACTACAATGTAAATATGGCCAAAAGTTCTGAGAAGCGTTTAAAATTAATATCTTTTTATTCAAAGGAAGCAGTGCTATTCAAATTGTCGAATTTGGTGTGCAAAAGTTACAACGAATCGTGGGTTGTTATCAACAAATGCCGTCTGAAGGCTGTCAGTCGAAATGTATCGACCTTATACTTTAATGGCACATTTCTACATCCAGTGAATGATACGAGAGTTCAGTTCAAGCTGTATAAGAAAGCAAATGGCTTCAAACCATGGCTGTATAGTGGTGATATTAATGTCTGCAAATTTCTTAAAAAGGCTTACAATCCTGTCGCAATATTAGTATTTAATTTATTTAAAGATTTTACTAATTTCAATCACACCTGTCCTTATGTAGTAAGTATTGAATTAAATTTAACGTTCTCGTTTTCATATTTTAAATTAATTCTATTTAATTACATTCACAGGGCACACAAATTGTCGAGGGATTCTACCTAAGATTTAATCACATGCCACATGCTATACCCACTGGAGAATACTTGCTGGCTTTGACTTGGTTATTTAGTAGTAAAAAGCAGTTTATTACAAATGCTTACTTTACATTTACAGAGGATTTGTTAAGTGATTAAGTGTTTTAAAAACCACAATTTGAATGTGTTTTTTGTGCAGTGTAAAGTGTTGAATGTAATGTAATCGGTGTTATTCAATACAGAGTAAACTAAAAAGAGATTACCAATCTTCTTACGGTATGAGTCTGAATCGAATTGCGAGCTTCCTTTTTTGGTATAGCAAACATTATCTTCAGTCTTTAAGTACCCTTGAGTTTATAATACTAAATTCCATTGAAGTTTCTACTAATACTATATCCCTACTACTATATGAGACTTTCCATTATCCACTTACGTGGAATTGTTTCGTGTACACTGAACATGATTTATTATGACACATAAACAACAGCTTAACTTCCGGCTGAGTACCACGCTGGTGACGTAAAAAACGAAGAATGAAGAAAAATTGCAGTTCAGTTGAGATATTGACTAAAAGCTCAAACCCGACGGGGAGAAAGGGGGTGAGAGAGAGATAGAGAGCGACCAAATGCCACTTACCTTTTCCGCTTAAACACCCTCAACTTGACCATAATGGTGAGCCATACCGTTAGAAACGGTAAATGCATTTGAAAACACGTTCAGTTTCCCCAGGTTTTTGGCCAGTTTTTGCCATTTGGTTTTTTATTAGCCAGCAAGTTGTTCCTTAACATAACGTTCTCTGTTCGCTTCGTTTTTTATGCCATTGGTGTTCAACCGTGCGTTCAGTTTCAGGGCGTTGTGGTCATCATTTTTCTTGCCCTGCCCTGTCCCCACAACCAGCATCACATGGGTGTGCATGTGCGTATGTGTGTGTGTAAGGACTTTGGTCAGATCTGGAGGTTTGCCTTCTCTTTGTCGCCAGTCAAAGGGAAATTTATTGTTTTCCCAGTGGTTTGAGTCAAAGTTGGATCGCTTCAGGTGCACTGGTCCTTCGGGGGCGAGTTCGAGGTTGCTGGCTGGGGGGCGTGGGGTGTCACTCTTGACATTTAAGATGCCACACAATGGCCACTCGGTGACCACTCAGTGGCCATTCGATGCTCTCCCTTTAATTTATACGCATCGCCTGCATGTGACACCAACAAGTTGCTCACATTTGTCCTGGCCAAAGTTTTTGGTCAATCCATTTGCAATTCCGATGATTTTTTATGACCCGAGAGCTCATTCTCTTGCGGTCACTTGACAAAAAACTGTTGCATTGACAAATCTAATAAACAAATGACAGACAGCTGCTTGAAATTTATCGACGGTGACTAAAGTGGCATATGTTGGCCATGTCATCCAAGTCATTTAGTTAATGGAATAAACATGCTACCGATATTAGGTAAATATGTGCATATGTGGTCAAGTTGAGTGTTCTAGTAGTATTCTTTCAAAGATGGAACTTCAGTGTCCTTCGAGATGTAAGTATATATTTTAATTTTTTAATGACTTACATATTAAATTCTCAAGTTTTCTTTAATATAGTGAATCCGTTATTTTTGTAGGAGAACGGCGCCATAATTTCCCAAACATTTCCTGCTTTATTTGCTCGCTTACTCAGACGAGCTGCATCCTTTTCCTTTCTCATCTTTATCCTTCATCCTTTTGATTGCCTTTGTGCATGTCGGTTAATTGTTGTCAGCACATTGTTCAATTGTTTTATGGTTCATATGCATTTTACCGACACTCACTTTGTCTAATTGGGTCGCCCATTATGGCAAGATGTAGACCCAGTCTCAGTTGCAGTCCCGAGTCCCAATCCCAATCCCCGTCTCAAACTCAAGTCACAGTCGTGTTCTTAGGTCTTCAGGCACTAAAGTCAGCAACGTGCAACGTTCCAGTTTTATGTGTGAGCTGAGAGTAAAGACAACCATTTGACAGCAAATTCTCCTTCTCCAGATCTTTACTTCGTTGGGTTTTTAGCAGGTTTTGGCATCATTTGCAGTCGCCCACTGTCACTTCATGTAACTGCTTGGGGTTTTTGGTTAAATGCGCTGCCTCCATAAGCCATTAGGGCTAAGTGATTTGTTTTTGTCTGACGAGGCAGCTCTGCTCTCCTCCCCTCTCCCCTACACTCATCTAGCCTGCACCTAAGACTAACACCTTGCAAATTGCCAACTCGAAAATGGGAAATTTCTTTCCTCATTCAGACAGACACCCAAGGCGCACAATTGGAACGAACTAATTGTGCGGAAGCTCGGGCTTGGTTTGAGTTTGCAGAGTGTTCCAGTTCCAGTTATGAAAGTACATGGATATCTTGGTGCATAGTACCCAAAAAAGCAGCAGTCCAAGTAGTGTCAACTGCTCGATGAGATCTCTGGGTTAGAGCCAACAAAACGTGTCAAAGTTTATGCGAAGACAGTCAAAGTTTACACAATGCGACTAAAACTTGACAAAACTCAAAGATACCAAAGTTTCCATTTTCATATTTCTTACACAAACTGTGTGGAAATGTCAGTGCCGAGATATGTATAAAATATACAGAGAACTTTGGGTACAAGACATGCTGATTGTATCTGTTCCATTGTTGGACCAGTGACATGTGTGACATTTGCCATCTGACGGGGGGTGGGTGGAGTGTGTGTGTAAGTCAGATATGTGCTTGGACCTTTTGATTGTTGATAATAAAAGGGGTGGCATGGTCTGTGTCAAGGGGGCAGGGATTCTGCTGTGATTCAATTTAGCCAACAACTTTCTCTAATCATATGCAAAAAGTAAAAAAGTTAATCAATGATTTACAAGAACAATACGTGTGCACATGTTCACAGTTGCCTTGGGCTAAGTTGAATCGCAATTCAAGCCTGCTAACTGGGCTGTGCCACATGGCCAACACCCGCTTGTTAAAGCATTGCCAGTGTGACCACCCATAGCCCAAGGGCGGCAGCAGTTGGCATGCGGTCGCAGACTGTTGTGAAGGCAATGGCAAGGCACAGGGCACGAGGGGTAAGGAGGGAAGGAGGGAAGCGGAACGAAGGCAGGACGCTGCAATGAGCTTGAACACAAATAAGGCGTCGGCACTGATCCTTGTCAACCACCAACAATAATTTCAATGTGGCAGCGGACCAGACCACAGCCTCAACCACAACCACAACCACTGCCACAATCTCAACCACAAGTCGAAGAGCAGCAAGAACTACAGTGAACCCAAACCAGTGACTGCAGCCGCTAATAATTCAATTAGTTGGCTCAAAAAGATGCCAAACTGTGATGCTGACTGGTCTGTGGCGGTTACTGTAGTTGGTAGTGGTGCTGTGGTGGTGCAGAGGGGCCGGATATCGCTTAGTTTCTCTCCTCAACTGCACAGAAGTATTGCGGTGCAACGGGTTCGATTATCAAATTGCCACCGGCTTAATATCGCACCACTGCATAAATTTCCTGCTCTGCATTGAAAATTGTGCAAACTTAAAAATATTACAAGAAATAAGGAACTCATGGTGTGAGCTCGACTTTGAGATACCTATGGCATAGGCTTTTAAAGAGCTAATGTACAGGGAAAGTAAGTACTCTGTAGTACTGGGTATTGTAAAAGAGTCAGTTATGAAAAATATATAATTTTGGGTTTTTAAACTGCATGCTGTGTATAATGATAGTAAATTTAACTGATATATTATTAATATCAAGCGGTTACGAATTATATATAGGCTAATTTTAATCACAACATTTTTTATGCTTAGCAAAATATTTTCAAATAAATGTAAAGTATCTAATAAATTATCTAGTCAATCGTTAAACCGCAACTAAGCACAACAAATCCGTAGTTACAGTCAAGTAATTGTGATATAAATAAAAATCAACATATCAAGATACAAGTCGAAGGATGTTAAACAACTTGGATAATGTAGAGGTGGATTTGCGGTCGGGTGTTTGGCTGTTTACTTGGCACATGTAAATTTTAAATTGTAAATAATCGTAAATAACGCAAATATCGCCTTAAGCACTGCCAAAGCGACAAAAGACGACGGTCTGCTCTCAGTTCCCAGTTCCCAGTCCCCTGTTCCCAGATCACAGTTCCCCGTTTAAAACTCGCACTTGAAGTAATCCTATAATAGGTTTGGGTTGAGGAGGGTGTGAAAGGTGCAGTTATAGCCGAGGTGTTTGGGCTGGAATGAAAGTCAGTAGCCAGACTAAAGCTGGCCGCGGGCTAAAGCTGAAGACTAAGCCGCTAACCAGCATCCCTCGTCTATGCATACCCAGCCCTGCTCTTGCCACGCCCGCAGTTGTCGTAAGACTTGGGAGAACAGATTTATAGAGCAACACGGCGCATGTTTTGGCTTCCAGTCAACGTGTGCGTATGCAAAGTGAATTTATTGACTTAAAATGCAAATTTCACATGACTACAAGACGAATAAGCAGTTGAGAAAAAATTACAAAATAAAAAAAGAGAAAAGCCCAAAGAGATTTCACAAATTTTCGCATAACACGCTCGACAGTGTACACTCTGCGGCCTCCCCTCAGCTTGACAGATTGCCAGTTGGAGTCGTATTGTATTTATTTAAGCCTGTCTGTACAAGTGGCTTGCAATTTGTTGAAGATTAAATGCCATCTTATGTGTTGACAATTTGTTATTTTTAGAAATGTGGGTGTGGCTTGAGGGCTTGAGCTTGTTTGCATGCGATTACTATTCGGAGCTATGGTGGATATGTACTTCAGGAGTTAAGTGTAAAAACCATTTAAATACTCACTCTCACATACTAAACTGATGGCTTACTTTTTACGCATATCTGAGGGATTTGTCAAGTTAATGATTGTGCATTATCTGGTCTGATTTAGGGTAATTGTTTCAGGTAAAAGTTTTGCTAGAATGGAGGGGAAATCAAAATATTACGAGAAATCCTTACTATGACTTAAGTAAAATGCTGTAAACTAAATAACTATTAAGCCAGAAATAAAAAAAAAATAATTTTATTATTTTAAAAAGGTTTTCGTAGTCCTCTAAGTTTATTAAATCCAATACGTGCTTATTCAAAGAGTATCATGTAAGTATATTTATTCACTCGTAACTACTACATATATTCTTATCTTTACAGGGGAATACAAGTTTACGGTTAACGAAATAATTTAGAGGCGGCTTATCGCTGGCCGAAACTTTGAGCACACTTTCCGCCCAGGTGAAAGTGAAGGCAAACAAATAAACAAAGTTGGCTTAAACCGAACGGCGAACAGCGAACAGCAAACAGCGAATAGCGGAAACCGAAATCTCACAACTAACCTTTATTTGGTTTTTGTGGCAAGTGTACGGCAAGGATATCCGACTCTGATAAGACTATGCAACGCACACAAAGAGCCATTAAAAATCCCTTTTGTGTTGGAGCCAAGTGGTGAATAAACAAAGCAACCCTCTCTCTCCTACCGCACAGCCTCTATTTGGAGGATATAATACATGATGTTGAACAAATGTTATGAGAGGCGGCCAAGAAATTAAGCGTGTCGGAGCTTGTTGACTGCAAATGCCAAAGTTGTGAATGAAAAGCGTAATAAAGTGCACCATAGAAGCCGCAAATTATAATTTTAACCTTTTACGCGCCTCGGAACTGTTGGCCAGATGCCTGCCTAGGATGGCACGTAAATGTGGGCGGGGCACAAGGGGTGAAGGCGACATGTGTGCCGGCAGCGATAAGCGTAGTGCCTGTGGCCTCATCTAATAGAATTAAAACCCAACGGAAGTGCTCCAAAGCTAGCACGGCGCAAAGGTCGTCCCGGATTTTAATGGTACACCCCCCGGGACCTTTACTCCCAAGCCCCCTGGTCACAAAGGCTGCGGTGCGAGCGTGGCATATGAGTGAAAATAATAATAACAGTAATTTGAATGCTCAACTAGGCAGAGAGCGAGAGGCCTCAGAGTTTAAAATTCATATGCAAATGATTTGGAAACATTGCTCAAACTCAGTGGGAAGAAGGTGGCTTCCTTACCGCCCACCTCCCGGGTTACACCCCTTAATGGGTAACCCTTGTGGTCATAAATTGAATATAAAGCATTACTCGGTTCTGCTTTTTACTATGCCAAATAATAATTCAGGATTAGTCGCAACTTGTTTGCCCCATCGCCAGCTCCAAAAGGTTAATTACAACATTTGGTCAGGTCGTACAAATTGCCATGGATGGTCGTCCGTTCAGCTTCAGATAACGTAATCGCTGTTCTGAACAATATTCTCCATTAACTGGACACCCAACGCTCTCTACAATTGTACAAGTAATTAGAAACGTGTTCGAAATAAAATAAAGCTGGGCATAAACTAAATGTGCATTAATTAAAAATGTAAAAATAACTTATTTAAACTATTTTACTATTCAAATTTAGTGTACAATATTACTGTTGCCAATCTGAAAAGAAATTTTATATAAAATTATTTTTATAAAAAAATGTGTGCTAACTTAACTGTTTCTTCTATTTGTTAATTAAGAAACTTGAGACTTAATTTGCCAACTCCCACGTTGATTCATTAAGAACATTTTGGACTTGTTAACAGTGTGACAATGTTTTACATTTTTTGTTAAAACACTCTACCAACTTTAATTGCAAGGCAAGAAACAGCAAACCCACGCAGTCAGGTTTCTAAGTGGTTTTAAAAAAAGGGTGTGGGTTTTCCAGGGGGTCAACATGATCTCATTTTATCTCTCAGTTGATGATTTCGAGAACCGCAAATAGTAGCAAACAGCACAAACTCAGGCTTCGAAGCCAATAAAAGAGTTAGAACCACGCTTTAACAAAAACACTCGCTGAATTGGTAACACGACAACAAAAAAGTTATTTTTGTGGTTTGCAACGTCTGTTGTTACAGCTAAGCAAATAAAGTTCTACAGTCTAATATTTAATTTAGTTAAAAGATTTCTAACACTCTAAAACTACCTACGTTTCCAGTGGTTGCCCTACTACTAAATTTAGCAATTGGTAAGAAGTCTTTATATGTAAAAGTTCAACTATGGCTATATTAAAAGATACAATTTAATATTACACAATCTCTACATTTAAAGAACTAGTTGGAAAAGACAATAAGCATAAAGTAAAGTTCCTTTGTCATTTCCTGCAAACAAATGTATTTAATTACTGAAGACTTTTCATTAATTAAAACAACTCGCAGTCCAGTGAAAATATGATTCAAAGCATATCAATGACTTATAAATAGATGAGACAAAGAGCAGGAATTATTCACGCTACATAATTAAAACAGAATGCGATGGGAAAAGGGTTGAGGTTCGAGACTCGAGGCTTGTGGTGCGGTGTTTGAGGTTTGAGCTTTGGCATCGTGTAACCGCAGGCAACCACAATGTGGCCACTGTGGCAAAGTGTTGTCATTCGCTTTTGGGTATTTGCAAACAGCGGAGAAGGATTTAATTACACACAATTACCGGATACCACAAGGCGATCCATTTACACTTGAGCTCCACTGGGCACAGCCGATGACACTTTCCAAGGCAACAGGTAAAGTTCCGTCCTCCCTCCCTGTAATTCTCTCATTAATGCCGTTAGAAATTTTAACGAACTTTATGCAAATTGAAAACGGAAACACTTTGAAATCGCGACACAGCTGACTCCCGACTCCCTTGGGTAGTTTTTTGGCACACGGCTCAACTCTTTCACCGGCTGAAACTGGAATTGGAGTAGCAGCATTCTAATTGGAAGTAGCAGTGGGAGAATAGCAGCTTGTCGCATCGTTTCGTGTTAGTTGAGTTATTATTGTAAATTAATTTTTGTTCATTAGATTTTATAATGTTACAAACTTTTCGACACGCAGCTGAGACTGAGTGCTCTTCAGTGAGTAGTGGAAAGAATGGAGGAAATATTCCTGGTTATTTCATTCGGGGTTGGTGTCAAGCGATATTTTTAGTTAAAGTATTTAAAATATATATAAATTTGTCTAAAAATATATAAAATCTATATTCCGAGAGTACAGATAACAGGAACTTGTTTGATATTGAATACCGTTGAGTATTTTGTGTTCGCACAAAACGCTTCAAACTTTGGCGTATTGGCGCCCACACACACACACACCCACGCACGTACTCACACATGTGAAATTGTGCCGTAAATAATCCTTTTGAAATGCCGCAAAGCAAATTAATTAATGTGCCACACAGCCGGAATTTATGGCATGAATAGCAAAGTGCGGAGGAGTGCAGATGTTACAGGTACACCAGGAATGGGGCTGGTATGGGCTTAGGTGGTGGTCGGGTGAACTGTTATAATTACTGTACCCACACAGATATATATGTAGATACTTTGCAGTACAAAATGCAAATCGAAGCGATTGAAACTTTCAGCGCAAACTCAAACTCATTTTGCATATTTTAGTTTGTGAATTATGGCAGGAAAGTTGGCTTTTAATTGAAAGTACACACTGAGTGGCACTGTGACCACGTTATGAACTCATTGATATCGAGGCATTATGAAAATGAAAATGTTTATTATTATCATTATTACGCATTTGGTCCTGGCGACATCGAGATGACAAAGCATAATAAATTGCCACACTCCCGACTCTGATTCCCACTTCTGTTGTCAGTTGGGAAAGTGCACTGAGTTTTAATGAATTTTTAATTAGTTGCAATTAATATGGTAATTTGTTAAAGTGGTAATAGTCTGACTACTTAATGGACAATTCGAATAGTCTTGATATTTTGGAATAGAAAAAAGGCAGTCAAGATTAAACGAACTGATGGAAGTAGTAATAAAAGATCAATCATAAAGAAGCATAAATAATAGATGCGCCTAAAAGTGTGCTACACAAATTATTTACTATATTCAATATTTACTTATATACTCCAGCAGCTGTTTAACAGTTAAGGTATATGAAATTAATTGATAAGTTCCTTCTTAGTTACTATGCTTTATACGCCTTAATTAATTTCTTTATTACTGTTAATCTCAACTTAATCTTTACCATTTATTTACACTCATTGCCCGGGGCAGGGAATACAAATGCGCACAAACAATTTCATCAAAAAGCTGAAAGGCAAAAGCCCTCGGGCCAGAGACACGAATCCAGCTGCAGATTAATTGCATTAATTAATCGCTAAAAACAAAGTACATAAGCAAACATGTCCCACACTTCCCTACATCCCACTCTGCAGCCTGCAGTCTGGAGTCTGGAGTCGGTAATAAGACGTACAAACTTTTGGGACCGTTGATGAGGATGTTGAATAATGTCGAAATGGGAAATAAAACAAGTGGCGTTTCCGTTTTTCATTAAGTCTGCCAGACGAATGCCAAATCAAAATGTCTATGCCATGTTTAATTTTTATTTTTATCCAAAATGATTTGTTTGTTTAGCTTCATTTCAATGCAACGTTGGTCAGCCAATTGTTCTGTCCAGTCAACTATGGATTGGAATAAAGCTCAATTTCATAATTAACATGGGTTTAATTTCATACTCATAAGCATTGCTCTAATCACAATAATAATAATAATAATAGCAAAGTTTTTCCACCCTGTACTTTTGGACATTTGTGTTCAGTTGGTTGAATGAAATGAAATTTGATTTGAATTGATTGATCATTCCCAGCGGGTGTTTGCCCACCCGGTGGTACTTGTAATGTATCCTGTAACCGAGTGTAATCCTGTAAAGACCTGCACAAAACTCACTCAGCTGGATGCCATGCCATTGTTCAGCGATCCTTTTCAATGGCAACTTAACTTTGAGCAGTTGAATTAGCCGCTGATTCGGGAAATCAAACTGTCAAGTATCATAAGGCATCATAGCTTTTCAGGAGTCTAGAAGTAAGTATGTAGTTATAAGAATAAAGTTTACTTTTATCAAGATCCATGAACAAATGTATATGAGAGCTAGCTGAATATTTTAAATATTTGAGAATTTATGCTTTAACTAAATCGTGTTTATCCTGATTAACGTACTAATAAGCCGACTAACTCATTGATTAGGAAACTAATTCGCTTGCCAACTTACCTGGTATTCACATGCTTATCTGATGACATCAAGAGTCAGACATCAGAACTGTATCTTCCATATCTTTATTCTGTCCACATGCCGCACCGTGTCCCAAGAGTCAATGGACAAACACGGAAAAATCAAAATCAAATGCCATAGCAAAGTGGATTTTCCACCCTTTTTATTAGCAATTGCTCAAGTCCCCGTCCCCGTCCTTGTCCCCTGTCCTCATCACTTTCACCACCGTCTGACTGTGCGCCTGTTCGCCCAACCAACGTTGGTGGTGGGCAGTGGGATTTCTAGTGGTTGTGGTAGTAGTATGCGGTAATCCCACAATGAGCTGCCATAATAGATGGCAAGCAAATTAAAGAGCTTTGTCGACGGCATTGAGTGGGTCTAGAAGCGGGAACATTTTGTGGCCTCGTTGCGGTTGTTGCCGTTAAAGTTTGTGGGTTTGTTTGGCTTTCAGTTTGGGTGGTGGCGTTGACTTCTGTGTTGTGCTTAACATTTGCGGTTTCGCACTTTTGCAACAATTCAACGACGACGACAGCGACGACGAGGATGACGACGACGCTGACGCTTGTCGTGTGCCAGCGGGTGACCCAAACCCAAACAAATTCCCTTTCGCACTCGCACTCCTACTCCTTTCATTGTACGCAGCAGGGTGGAAAGTTGAAGTGCATCCGGATGGTCAGTAAATGTGGTTGGATGGGTGGCTGCTCTTTGGTGTTTGCCGTACACCGTTCACCGTTTGTTTGTGTTGATTTGCCGCAGCCCAAATTACAAAATGAGACTTTTTGTCATTATGCGAATTATGAGGTGGATAAAAGGTATTAAATATTTTGGTCATCAGCCGTTCGACCGTTCTTTCGTTCAGCTGGTTTTAGCCTAATTGAAACGCAGCCATCTCTCATCAACGGGCCTCAGCTGGCCAACAATTTTGGGCAATTTGCAAATGGTCCACTCTTTGCTGAGGGTCCATTGTCACTTCAGCCTACGAAATATTCAGCTCATATTTTAATAATTCACTTTTATTACCTTTTAGGCATTTTTAAGTTGCACTAAAAAAGGTTTCAAGCTTTTGGTTTGTAGTACAAACTATTGAAAACTAGAAGGGGATCCACTTTGTAGTCTCCTCTTCCTGCCTTGTACAGTTGTTTGTATTTCCAGCCAACTCTTTGTCAATATTTTGTTATCAGTTATTCATGCATGACATCATTCACATATAAATCGAATTACAGGCTGTGTCTGTGTGTCAGGATTTTTGACATTTTTAAATTTCAATTTTGACAGTTTTCTGATGAACTTCTGAACAGATTCACCTTTACACACGTGCTTTAATATCCTGTGGTGTACATTTGTATGAAAAATTTTAAATTCAATAAAAAAGTGTTCAATCCTCTGTATTTAAATTTATTATAAGGTTTTTTTTTCTCCATCGCAACTTTTTAAGTTTTGGCATTAAGTTTTAAATTTATCTTGTTTGCGTAATATTTTCATTTCTTCATTTGCATCCAGTGGTTGTAATTAAATTTGGAAATGTGACAATTCATTTTACCCCTTTACTTTTTGCAAGATTTTCATGTCCAACCCTTTTGCTGTACTTCCACGCCCCCTACATTGTCAACGCCCCTCATGTGTGAGGAGGTTGAGTGTTGTTACATTATCATTGACATCAAGGAGAGCGTTGTACCTTCTCTCACCCCATCACTCTATTTGTCTGTCCTTCTGTCCTTACTGCATGTCCTGCCCTGACTTTTGTGCACATCTCCCACTGTTTGTAGTCGTATTATATGTCATTGCTCTGAAGTATTCTCAAATGTTGCGTCTCTTCGCATTTTAGCGATTTTTAATGCAACCGCCAGATTTTGCGCATTTTAAGTGATTTAATGGATTTTGCATGCATTAATTTGAACGAGAAGTTAAGTTGTTAATTGCATGCGAATTTATTATTATTATTTATATGTGTATGATTACTCTCTGTCCGTTGTCAACCCAAATGAAGATAAGGGAAATGCGACAATTTTGAAGAGCTCTAGAGAGTGCAATGATGCGAAAGGTTTTTCGTCATGGAAAACTCTACGTCAATGGGGTTAAAGTTAATGGAGTTTTTAGCAGAGAAACTCATTGAAAACTGCCTACACTTAAGAAGAGTTTTGAATAAATTAACAAAGCTTTGAAAGTATATTCAATAATGTAAAGTAAAGTAAAGTAAAATATTTATTAACTGTTCACAATCATATAGAACTATTATTGAATAGCATGACATCATCAGTGATTCTGCCAGTTATATAACTGCACATATCTGCATTGTAGACAATTGAGCAATCAGTTTCCCTTTTTTTCTTTTTCGTTTTCTTTTTCTTGTTTCATCATGATACTTACTTTTGCTTTCTTCTGTCGCAGCGAATAATTAAAGAATAACAAAAGAGGAGCAAAACGGACTGAATGACAACAACAACTGTCAACGAGGCAACATTCTATCAAACTGTCAATAAGCAATTCATTTGCAAATGCGATTGTCAATGGAGGAAAGAAAAAACATAAAAAGCAAAACAAGAAAAACGAAAGAAAACCACAGAAAATACTCCCCAATTGTAGGTGAGTCCATGTCATTGTTTGTCAAAAAGCCATTGCGCTTAGTATCGAATTTCAAGTAGCAAAATGACAAAAAATACTGAGTGCAGACGAAGAAAGTGTTCGACTAGCAACTACCCTGGAATGCATTTTATGTACTAACTTTTAATTTATATGAAATTTTAAATTATTATTGGCATAAAATGAAATATAGAAAGTTAGTATAAAACTGGAATATTTTTTTGTCCATTTTGTAAGTTACAGGGTATTAAACATAAAACCAAATTGTGCTCCCAGTGTGCAGTCAAAGCTACTTTAAATATTCAGCAGTATCTACATATCATATGTTAGTCAGTTTCTCTGGTCAAACACTTGGGTTGATCTGAGAAGGCACAGGGTGTTGGTTGGGTCGTAGTTGTCATGCCAAAAAAGTGCTGTGAAAAAAAAAGAATACTCCCCTGGGTTGTGTGTGTGTGTGTGTGGCAATCGCATGTGACAGCGAGTCGACGCGTTTTGGCACTCAGACTCCCACACGGATGGGCAGGCGTAGCAGGAGCTGCAAAAGGTTGTAGATTGGAGAATATAGAATGGCGAAGCAGAAGGAGATGGAGAAAGAGTAGTAGAAGTAGAAAGAGATGGGGAAGGAGACGATGGCAACCTATCAGGCCGCTGCCATCTAACCGAGCGTTGACATTTGTGCCTGTTCGCTTCATGCACAATCAACGGTTCGATTTAATGGAAAAAATGAATTTCACTCCACGCTCTGCGGTTTTGGAGCCTTTTGTGTGACACAAAAGAGCGACGGCAAACGAATTTCCATGAATGTGAAAATTGGTTGGCAGCTAGGAAAAGCGTTTAATGAACTTTTTTCTCTCTCCCTCTCTCTCCCCCTCTCGCTCTTTCTATCTCTCGCTCTATTGGCTGAGTTGAAATCCGCTCGCACAACAAATCGAAATTCGAAATTGTAATTGAAGCAAGTTTCGCACAGCGGTTGCTAAAACAAGAAAGAAATGTACAGTCGAGCACGCCCAACCGTATAATACTCTCTGCATTTTTTTCCCGGTTAAATTATTAAAATCGGTATCAAGATATTACAATGTATTGTACTTGCATTAAAACACGTGGAAACAAAAACAATCTAAGCAAAATCACACATACATCTGTTTGTTTGTGTGCGAATACACATACGTTTGACATTATATGTGTTCTTACATATGTATGTGTGTATTTGGCGCTGCCAGCGACTGCGGGCTGCGCTGCCGCCACACAGACAGCGAAAACGTTTCTGTTTCGCTCGCACTCATTAGTGATATTGCGTTCAATTATCAATATTGTAACGCTTCTAGTTTTCTTGTTTATAGTCCGATTTTAATGCACCTTTCAGGAATAGTTTGAAATTGTTAGCCTCCACTCGAATTATGCAATTACAATGCTGTACTATATGAACCAATGCCTAAAAACGGAACGAAAGTTGTTTATGTATTTTGGGAAAAAGGGGCGTGGCAGTCCAAAATTTCAAATGCCAATGCATTAACGCTGTCGCTAGGAACCTCCATACCAAAATTGGTGATCCTAGGTGCCATAGTTACTGAAATATTCTCCGGAAACACCGATTTTTTCCGAGGTGTGTCTAGTTTTTTGCTCATTGTGGGCGAATGGGGCGTGGCATCGAAAAAAAAAAAAAAGATTCTTGTATTGACTGACTAAATATGTGATCGATTGACACCAAGCTCGAACTTGTAGCTCTTACCATCTCTGAAATCTGTTTGTTCATACGGACAGACGGACAGACAGACAGACAGACAGACAGACAGACGGACAGACGGACAGACGGACATGGCTATATCGACTCGGCTTGTGACGCTGATCAAGAATATATATACTTTATGGGGTCTGCCACGCCTCCTTCTGCCTGTTACATACTTTGCACAAACCCAATATACTCTTGCAGAGAGTATAAAAAGTAAGTGTGACTATGGGAGTGTGCTGGGTAACAAGATACCCTTTATTATTTCACGAAACACACTTTGATTTAAAAACTATCATGTGTTTAAATATTTGTTTAATAAATTGTTTTAATTAGTCATAGAATGCTACTGGCGTCCTACTGTTAGCATACACCTCCAGCTTAGAATACAGGGTATCAGAAGATGATATATACATAGAAACTGTCTATGGATTTTTTACATCTGCTTTTGTTGCATTGTTGTCAAGAGTTCGTGCTTAATTAATTGTGGTTTGGGGTTTGTGTACGAATACAACATATCGCAAAAAGTTTAGATATCCGTTAAATGCTTTCCACTTTATAGTCTCGTATTTTTTGTACACTTGATTTAAATCTAAAAAAAAAAATAAATAAAACCACCGATGTTCGGTGTGAAAATTGACAATTTTTGACACAATGCCGCCCCGATAAGCATACTCGTGAAGCGTATAGGAAATTAAATTTTTTCCAATCAAAATCATTTCAATGGCAGTTCACATTCGCACATGAACAATTGCTGTGGAGGGAGAGCGAAGATACAGAAGAGTGGGAGTGTAATATATAGCTGTAAAATCAGCACTTACAATCCTAGCGAGACATTGAAGAGTTTGCCAAATTATGGACTATGTATAAAAAACTACTTTCAAAGGGAATAGCTGGGGAAATGCTATAAAATATTTTCATTTATATATCAGACAAGTTTTTTTTTAATAAAATGTTGTTTGTGCAACTTTATAAGCTTTGTAAAATTTATTTAAATATCCTTGTGGAATTTTTAACAAAATCTGATATTGCTTTTGGGCTCTGAAAAAAGTCACCAAATGAAACATTTCAATTAAATGGTATGCATTAATATCCATTAAATTAGTTGGGCTTCTGGTACACGAGTGTGTAAGTTGTGTGTATTCGTAGCTCGGGAACTGTTCGAAAACAATAACATTAAATCACTTAAAGTGTCAACGTTGCTGCAACAGTTCGTGGCGCCCTTGGCCGTCAAGTTGCCCCTGCTGCACAGTGGTACTCAGTGGTGCCCAGTGCTACTCAGTGCTGCTCAGTGTCCAGTGCAGTCCAGATGGTATTCATTATCATAATCTGCAACATCATAAAGCAATTTGGTGTTGGCATCAAAATGGATGGGGCGCTACTACGCTCAGAGTTGTTTTGCGTCTCATAGAGCGAGTTTATGGTTGTGTGACTGGTATAGCGAATGCTTGTTGTGAGGGGTAGAAGGGGGTAGGAAGGGGGCGTTGGAAAGCGGGGAAAAAAGCAGAAATCTTAATTACTTGCCCAAGCGAACGCTTGACCTCGTGCAACGTCTGAGCTCACACGCCCAGGACGAGCAGTTGGACTTGTCCAACTTGGGTTGAGATGAGCGGAGTGTTGTCGTCACCCACAAACTCAGTCGCCCATAATGGGGGTTAATTGGGCTGTGTGCGCGACACGCATACATCTTGGTAATTAACCAAAGATGCGAGTGCCAGGCTCATCCATGTCATGTCCAGTGCTCAGTGGCCAGCCAAATGGACATGTGCCTGGCGGTTGCTTTCTCTACACTGATAAAAAGGGGCAAGCATTATTAAAATAATTTGTTAAAATAGAAAATGTTATGGCTATCAAATTGATTGTTTTCGGAAGTAAAAAATAAGTTCAGTTTTTAATACAAGTCAAATATATATATTTCTTTCAGATCTAAATCTAATTTAAGCCTTTTTTTGCAGTGTATGAGCTTACTGTCCTGCTCTCGCTTCAGTGTCCGCTTGGTGTTAGGGGGCAACAATTAAGGCTACACCCATTCTTTCACTGGGTGTGAGTGGGAGTGTGTGTGTGTGTGTGTTGTGTGAACTGTTCACTTTCACTGAAACTGTTGCAATTGTTAGAGATAAGTATCGAAAGAGACCTCGGACTCTCTGACACCATATGCACATTTCAAATTAATTTATGAGGCGTTACATTCTGTTTGCGCTTTCTCTAGAATTTATTAACCGAACCCCATGATAATATTTATATATATTACTTTATTTCCCTTTATAGCTTTCTTCTGCCAGCCCCTTAGACAGTAATGGACGCATTGTTTGTGTCATTGGACTTTCTTTGAGATACATTCGCAATTTATTTTTCCATTATGTTAATTATTGACAATTGCTGGTGACCAGCGAAAGATGGTCAAGTGCTAATTATTTCTATTTACTGGTTTGAGTGAATAACCCCAATGCACTTTTGTAATTTATGTCAAAGACAAGAATCAGTTAGTTTTTTTCTGGGCGTAACTTTCTTCACAAAGTGTGATTAATTTAAGTTTGCACCAGAGAAGAAATTACTCAGAATATTATAAATTCTATCCCTTATGCATTTCTTTCCATTTCCTACAATTTAAAAAATCTCTTAACCAAAACTTTGGCTCACCTTCAGTCTGTTTTTGACTATATACATCTGAACAAACAATAGGTCCATTAGGAGCAGCCAAATGCATAAAATCTGGCTGAATACCCAACGCTGACTGCATTTCTAAAATGAAAAGTATAAAAAACACATTGTTGTCCAAATATTCTTGACAATACAAGAGCTGACCACAAACATGCCTGAAATAATGGACTTTAATGGATGTTTTCAAGCAGGATATATGGACAAAAGATTGCTGTGCCAAACAAAGACTAAAAACAGGAATTCGGGACCAGTTCAATTAAATAGAAATTTAAACAAAAACAGCTTAAAGAAAAAAGTCAAACTTAAATTTTGAAAAGCTATCAATCATGTATAAATTTTCAAAAATGCATCACTTTCGCTGAGATTTCATTAGCCAACTGTCAAACGTGGTTAACAATGCCGGACATGCTGTCCCTGCGGGGGGTGTGGCTCATAAGGGCGGGATTGTGCGAGGGTGCGAGTTGCGTGGTTGGTAGCCTTAATTGTTATTTGGACAAATTGTTTTTCGTTAACAAGCCAAGGATTAATGATCTGGTCAGTCAATAAGTCTCCCTTTTCCCATTGCCCAGACTTGGGCGTCATAAAGCGCAACGGTTGCCACATTTTGGGGCATATAAATTTATAACTGTTACGGTTTTGGCAATTAAAGCCACACTAATTGCCAACAATAAGACACTTAAGAAAACATGACTTCTGCATGGCAAATTACAAATGTAAGAAAGAGCTGAGAACAATTGCTGAAGAAACCGCTTAAAAACTCAACAAAAGGGTTAAAAAATACCCCACAGAGCTAAGAAAATCAAGGGATAGCTAAACTCAAGTGGAAAGAGTAGTTTTATTGGCCAGAAAGTAAAAAAAGGAAGAAAATACAATTGAAGTGGCTGCTGACAATGATGTCATAGCCATGGACGGGTAGGACAACTGTCAGGATGTCATTACGACATCGTTATCCCATCGAAATTAGTCATTAGACCAAGGATTACCCTGGATTCTTGGCGCCGACAAACGAATTTGCAACATCAACAAAATTCAGCTTTTGATGTTCCTTAAATCAGCTTACAGCAATTTTTATATTGCAACGCCAGCAAACCGTTAAGAATTGTCCACGAATTAAAGCGTTTTTCGGGCTTAACTCACAAAATTTCTATTTTTGTTTTACCCTCAGCAACGCACCTGTCTGAGTGTAAAAGTGTGTGTTTGTGTGTGTGTGTGAACCCCATTCGAGCCCTTTTGGCTCTTTGGTTGTAGATAACGGACGCAGTCGTGTTCGAAAAATGTCGCGGCCGGAAAAAAGTTTTGCGTCATAATAAATAATTTCAACGCATTCGTCTGGAAGGATTAAAAACGCGAAAATAAAAAAAATCAAGTCTGCCTTCAGCTATATCCAAAATAGTCCAATTTAAATTGACTATTTGGTTTATACCCCTTATGCTTTTTTTCGGTATAAGATTTCAGCTGAATAATTTTTATAAAGGTATGTATTGTGAAATTGAAATGAATTGGAAAGTGAGAACAGCTTGATAGTTTGATAAAGGTTCGTTAGTAAAATATCTTTTAGTGCAGACTTTCCAATTACTTTGTGCACTTAGCGTAATTGGAAACGATCAATTCTTATCTACAAACACAAGTTCAGTTAGACGATATCGTGTGTCTACAGAAGAACTGTAGAAGAAATACAACGAGTGCTACAATTGGTATTGCTTACTAAGCTGCGATTGGCATGCAAGCCTCTTTAGCTCAGTGGTAGAGCACTGGTCTTGTAAACCAGGGGTCGTGAGTTCAATCCTCACAGGAGGCAGTTTCGATTGAATCGAATTTTTTGCAACTCTAAAAATTGCCTTTTCAAATATTTTTAAATTTTAAATTGCAAAACTGATTGACATTCGATTAATCCAAGTTCCATGGCTAAAAGTCTCAAACAAAACTTCTTCAATTTAGATAAGCGTAGTACCTTGAAAAGCGTAAATGTTTTTTACATTTATACAATTTAATTAGAAACTCACACAAGTCAATGGCAAGGATATGCAGGGCAGCCATGTGTGACATTATCGCTGACAGGATGTCAACGGCACGCCGCCAGAGGGCGCTTGTTGACACCCCAACAGCGTTTGAGGTTTGCGCTTTGCATTAAAGGGCTTGGGCAAATAGAGGGCATGGGCGTGTGCAGGCCTTGGGCTTGTTCAAGGACATGTTAAGGATACTCGTGCTATTAGCTGATGTCGTCGCAATTGTCGTTGTCAAATATTTACCCAAATATGTTTGAACAAAATGCGACCCGTGCCGTGAGTTCAAAACTTGACAACTTTTTGGTATTTTGTATTTGACTTGTTGTTCGCTTTTAATTATGTTGTTTATTTTATCAATGGCCTCATATCTTTACCATCTATTTGTTTATAATTAAAGTCGCGCTTTTGACGTTTGTTTTTCTGTTCTGCTCTATTATATATCTGGGCATAAATCGCATTCAATTTGATTTCATTCAGGGCCTTAATTAAAAACCAACAACTGACAGCAAAAGCTTTGTTATTAATTAATTTGGCCTTGGCCAGGGCATGAAATGCGCATTAGCCAATAAATCGCGGTGCAGTGAATTTTATCGATTGTTCCGTGGGTATTTCGTCCACATGAATTGTTACCAAACAATGGCTGCAACAACTTTTGGGAGTTTTTTATATTATTTAATCTAAATTTACAAAAATGTATCCTATAACTTTACGTTAAAATGTTTTATGTAACAATAATTGTACTAAATATTTTATTTCAATTAATGCAAATCCCACAAAAATCGAATTGAATTGTCAAGTCAGCACCCCAAAGTATGCAACACTTTTTTTGCAAATTCGAAACTTCATTTCGGAGTGAGACTGGCAATTTATCATTTTGAAAAGTTTGTTGAGTTTGTTGCAACTTGTTAAGCGGCTGGTCGCAAGGGCGACAATCACGTAGCACAGTGCACATGGCTCTGTGTGCTCGACGGGTGCTGGAGCGACTGCAGGTTTAGGGGTGAGCCGTTAGAGGGCGCCAGTCACTGGCTTATTGCCCTGTTGCCGAGATCCCCTTTTAACTTTTGAGCTGTGCTGTTTTGCGTCTTTTGTAATTAATTTTGATGGACGACACGTTGCGCTTAGTTGATTCCCAGCTGCGTCCAGGTAAAACAGTACAACTTTTCACTGATCCAAAACTTTTCTGCCAGCAGATTAATCCGGCCAGAGTTTCGAGTGCCAGCTGCGCTCCAAACATTTTAGGTGTTTAATTTTTTGTGGTTGTCGCTGTGCGTTATTATTATTATTTTTTTTTTTTGGGTGTTTGTGTGTACATTTTGCTGGTCCATCAATGTCTGGCAAAGAGACAAAAAGCTATTAAGGGAATTAAAAATGCATGAAGCTAAAAATGGGTTTGACGCCCGTTTCCCAACCGCACAGAAAGAGAGCAAAGTGAGCCGTGTGTAGTACATAGTGGCTAGACCTGATTCCTGACCGCCTCGCACTTGGCTCGCACTTAGTTAATTGGACCGAGTCTTTGCCATTTTGCTTGATTTAAAATTTTCATAATTCATACTGAAAATTGTTAATGTCTTGGAGGTCTGTTCTTGTGGCAGCTGTTGGTAATTGCATGTTGCTGTTGCCAGCAATTACAAGTGGGTGGCAGCAACTGCCACTGCCACTGCAATTGCAACTGACAACACTGAAGCCGTTTAACTGTTTGTGCACTTTGTCTAGCTGGCAACGCCCCAACACCAGCCCCCACCCCCGCGGCCAGAGTTGCCACTTGCCAGTTGCCTCATTTAGTTATGTAGAAATTGTATCCCATCAGTGCTCCCATTTGTCTAATTTCTGTGTACATTTCTTGTGAATTAGAGTTGAGAATTTATGAACACACACACATGCATTCATTCCACTATTCATGCACTCATACATTCGTTTATTTATTTATTCATCTGCCTTAATTGCCAAAGACGAATGACTATAAAACTCTCACAAGCGGCGATCTTTCTTTTGTTTCTATGCTCGGTTTGCATTCTCTGGGTGCATTCCTTAATTGTTCTATTAGCTTTAATTGATGTACTCACTCGCATTCACTTACTAACTGTCCAACGCTGGCACATGAATAATGTTTGATTAAGCAATTCCAAGTACATAGCTTACAAGTACTTTAAGTTTCTTTAGTGCTTAAAATTCAAAAGTCAAATGAAAGGGAAAGTTAAAAGTCAATAAAAATTATTAGTATTGAAAACTGGGGTATCTGTAATAAACTTAAAGTAGTTGAAAGTTATACAACTTATAAAAATTCCTTTTCATTTTTTATATATGTAATATTTTCAAATATTTAGTTTGAAAAAAATACTTGCAGAATTTCTTAAAAATATCATCAAAGATATTTGCCTGAATTGCGCACTCAGCGGCCTTATCGATATTGTTGTCTGCTACCTTAGCATATTGGTCAGCCATAGGCCAAGTTATTGATGCCTCTGATCAGATAAATCGCTCAGAGACCGAACGCTTCCTTACGATCAGAAGCAACAGTAATCTACCTTCTCTGGTTTATGTTGGTTTTTGGCCATGGCTTGCGACAATGTTGATGACGTTGCTTGTGTGACACTTTTGGCAAACAAAAATGCTTCCTCATCCTTGGCATTCCTCAGAGGCTACCAGAGGCTAAAAAGAGAAGAAAATTGTGTCATGATGTCGAGGATGTGGTGAGAGGAATTATGTCTATAAACGATCAGCTATCTGCGATCGTTGATCAGGGATAAGTTTGCCCGCCCGCTGGGTCTTTACGATGTCGTAGAGGTGCTAAAGTTTGTTGTTTTTTGCCTCTCATTTTGAGGCATTTTTGCATAAGTTTGAGAGGCAATGGCCAGCAATCTCCTTGGGCAGCTGGCTAAATGTTGATCCCTTAAAAAGCCACAAATTACCTCAGCTGAACAATCCGATTACCTGCACAGTTTGCTGTCCATTTGCTCATTCATTTCGGCACCCGCACAATGGGCACAGGACATGGAAACTCTAGTAACAAATCCACCCTTGTAGCCTGGCATCTTAAGTAGCCCACAAGGTTTGTAAATGTCACACGCCTCTCCAGTTGCCTGTAGTTAGTCCTTTGTTTTTCCCGCTAAATCTCTGGCTACTTTTCTAACAAATTGATTCAACCAAACTGGACAACGGTCACCGGTCACCGTTCACCGATCTTAGCTATGGCTTCCGATCCCGCCCAAGGCACGATCCGAGACATATGGCGCAGACCTTCGCATCTTGCCAGTGATTTGCCTCAAAGATTAGCCTCTGTCTGCAGTGCTTTGTCTTCGTTGCAACTTCGTATTGTCATGGAAATGCGTATTGGCTGCATTTCTGTAACTGCAACGGCAGTGGCAACTGCAACGCATGCCTTTGGTCCAGGCCTGATCACATTGTCCCGAGGCAGCCGGAATTGTTTTCTATGGTGAAATTTGTATCGCCTTTTCCAAATCTACTTAGCACACAATGGCGTTGAAATAGTCTTATTGCTTTTTGAGTGGTATTTGTGTAAGATTTATGGTTTGATTTTCTATTTGCGAATGTCCATAAACTTATAGCCTAAATAACTATACAAGCATATGACAGAGTAGGATAAAGAGTGTTGGAGTGGGAAAGAAGATACATTGAAAATAAGAAATATTTTTAAAGACAGATTTTTTATTAGCTATACTATAGACTACGCACCATCGTTGCTAAACACTCACTGATCTGCTGCAATTTTAAATTTTTGTGATATTATTTGCAGATTATAACTAGATAGTGATTCTGTTACATTGGTTGCTTTTTTTTTGCTCTTCTTTTGAGATAAAGGTAAGCTTACGCAGAGTTCGAATTCATAGTGGAAGTTTTTTTCTTATCTCTTAAGTTTACCGTTTGAAAAAATTACTCATATTGTTGTTGTTGTTGGAAGTAGAACAAAACTTTTTTTTCGTCGTTAAGAGAATAAAATTCTCTTTTAGACAAAATACATTGGTATGCGTTCTCTTTAGTAGTATTGATGACTGTTCGAATTATTAGTGGTTGGGGCTCGTATAGAGAAACTGAGGACCTGTCAGAGACTACTCTGTTTAATTTTTGTATTCAAAACTTTGTTTTTCTAAGCTTGACCAAAATAACTTAATTTCTAAGGCTTACTGTGGATCAGCACACTTTCTCGTTTGCTATTTACATGACTTTATGCGAGAGAGTTAACATTGAAAACGGCACCTAAATATGGCAACATTGGTATTCTCGGGTCAATTACAAACTCCTGACAGATGGGTTCAAGTTCGTGATTTGCAGATTTATTCTTTCACCAACTCAATTTTGTTTGGCAATGAACACAAGTTGCGGTTACAGCAAGTGACTACCAAACGATATTCAAATGTTGTCAAAGACGTCGATTATTCAAGTTGAGACGCTAACTACCGTTCCGAGAATACACACACACACACACACAGTCAACCATATATACACTCTCCCACACCTATCCAATCACTTGGTCGATAAATTTCACAAATCTTGCCATCACCGAGTATCAAAAGCGGCTTTAAACAAAAACAAAAAGGAAAAACAACAAGAAAAACGACAGTTACAATAACAACAACAGCATTCGATTCTGGTGAAAAACAGTTTTCCTTTGCTGCGTCACTTTAGACCAGGGCTTGAGCCTCAGTTTAAGAGTCACTCTTTTGGGGTCTGAACCGAGAGGCTCGTATTTATGGCATTTGCATATATTTTGCATAACGCAATCGATGGCATCGACATGGAAAATATGTTTACCTTACGAGTAGCTGCAGCTACTGCTAACTATCACCCTCTCTTTCACTCCCACTCGCACTCGCACTCTCTTGGTATAGCGGCATTCTTGGGCTGCTTGAGCTTAATTCGGCGGATACAAGATACATTTGCATAGCATCGAGTGGGAGATGCGCATAGATTTGCTGGGAAATGATTATGCTGTGTTGCTTGGCGAAATTTAGCCGTGGAAAGTTGGCCAAATGAAGCAACTGGCAACTGGCAACTGGTAACTGAAAGCCGCCCTCGAACCTGCCTAATGTATTATGTATGTAAGTAAGTATATTTATGTGGCACACTGCAAAACCTAACAAAAAATGATAATTAAGTCTACTTGTCGTCTATCTACAAATTAAAATCTAAACAAGATATTTTTCATGTTCAAGTAAAAATTTTTGCTAGCTACAACTAAAACGTGCGCCCAACAACAAATTTTATAAACCACAACCGAAACTTCACCAGCTGCTGCAGAATCAGGGGGACCGAGAAAGATAGAGAAAAAGAGTGGGAGAGGGGTGGGGTGAGAGGGGGTGAGGTTGGGCCAAACTCGAGACATAAATATTTAAAATGCAGTAGCAAACTTTTGGCACGTTATTGTTTGAATAAAAAATTTCCATGCTTGCGATTTTTATCAAAAACAATTTTTGTGCTCGACTTAAGATATCAGCAAAAAACAAAAAAAAAACAGAAACAGAAATGAAAATAGATTCGGTGGCGCCCTCGCCTCCCTTGCCCCTTTTCCCACCCCTCTCACCACCCCTCTCACCACCCCTGTCCCCGTCCCTGCCCTAGTCATCGTTCAATTCAGTAGCCGGCAGTTGCTTGACCCGCAGCTGAACTCAAATTTTAAGCAAATTGCATTGCTTTTTTGCCCGTCGTCGGCGTTGTCGTTGTCGCTGAACCACTCAGTGGTTCAGTGGCTCAATGTGGCTCTCAATGATTGTCTTCAAATGCGAGCAACCGCAGCAATCAACATAAAGTAAAAAATAAAGAAACAACAACAACAATAGAAGTAAAAATAAAACAGCAACTGCAACAAAATGAAGTCATGTTGTTGCAATTGAACTGCAATTGCAATGTTTGTTCAATTTGTTAGTAAAACAAAGTAGACATTAATTGAACCCGGAATTTATGCCATAATAAATAAATTATCTAATAAAAAAACTCAACACAACTCGAACTGCTAACGATGACTAAGTATTTATTAGCTTTAGAAGAGATGAATTAATATTTCCTTGTAGGCTATATTATAAATGAATAAGATGAGTTTTAAGGCAGGTAAAAATAGTACTTCCGTATCGGAAGACGTTTTATAAATCTTTCTAAATTTAAATTTAATATTTTTGTATTTTATTGTAGTAAAATTCTTTTTGTTTTGAAATGAATAATAGATTTTACTTTATACAACAATAACGAAGTTAACAGAGTAAATGTCCAATAATTGTGTAGTCAATTTATGTAAGCTACTGGCCATCAAGGTCAAGAAATTAGTCAGCATAAATGACACTTAGTTTAGTTAGTAGAACTTAAATAAAATAAGTTTTATATAAAATATTAAATTTAGTTAAGCTTTTGACATCGCTTTTGAGATTTTGAGTAGGCTGCAGTTATTTATGATAATTAATTTTATATTTAAAGAAATAAAGAAATTTTAAAATTTATCTAAATATTTTCCTTTTATCAGCTAGTCTTAAATAAAACGCAAGTGAATTTAATTTACAAACAGAATCGATTATATTGTTATTAGCACTTATTTTTGTTAAGAACATGATAATTCAAGTTGGCTTAGAACATTACTGACTAGATACATAAATCTATAAATCTGCATATATACGCTGATTATTCAGTTATTAGGTTCATAAGTATATTTTAAACTCGAATACACTGGTTGCATCAACCGTATAAATTCGAGTGTGGCTGTTGTTGCCTTTGAGTCACGTACAATTTGCAATAATTTGCAACACGTTCGCCATCACTAACAGCAACAACAGCAACAATAACAACAGCAACACAAACCACCAGCATCATCCTGGTGAAGTGTTGAAGCGTATTCTAATCGAAGCCACTGATGCGGCGGTTGGCAATAAATTGGCAACCAGACTCTGACCAGAGCAATCAACACCTGTCCGACGAGCACCAACAGCAACAGCAACAAGCAGAACAACAGCATCCCTTGGTGCTGTGCTGAGAGAGCATAATTTAGCACTGAGACATGGAAAAGCAGCTCTATTACAAGTTGATAATCCGTGACGATCGATTGCCAGAGATGTAAACTCTGGTGATATCCTTGGCAATGCAATTAAGTAATGTTGCCGGCAACATTGCAATATTACAAGACCAGCGCACACCTGTGTACAGGTGTCTGAATGTTTGTGTGTGTGAAATTTAAATTACATTTATTATGTACTGGTACATTGATCAGACTTTTAAGTGCAGTTATCGCATTCTGATTAGTTTTTGTTAACAATAATACTGGCTGTAATGTTGTTATTAGGTTTTATTAACGGTTGCGTTTGGGCTTTAGAGCTGGCAATGACAATCAGCTGAAGATTCAAACTGTGTTTCACACCAAAGAGGCGAAGTTGGAGTGAAGCCCAACCCAGTATTGGAAATCTTGGCCCATCTGTGCGCATTTCCAGGGAAAAATCGCGGCCAGATTTTCTGCGAGACTGCAATCAAACTATTGTCCCTCTTGCCGCTTACCTTTCGCAGTTTTTCCGCTTTTCCTCGCGGTCTCACACAGCGAGCGCAATTGACGCGTGTTGCTGATTGCTAAAGCCAAAAACTAAAGCCTTTCCATTTAATGGTGTCCATATGATTCACGGCGCAGCGCACCTTTTTGGCCAAACGAATGGGCCAACAACAGGCTGCAGTCGGCAGTCGGCAGTGAGCAGTCAGCAGTTTTCCCGCGTCGCCATCGCCATCGCCATTTGGATCCACAGATGCTTTTGGTTACTCAAAAATTCGTTAAATACAATTGGATTTCTTTTGGGGGCTGAGTCCCGCTGTCGATGACGACTACTACGACCAAGTTGATGATGTGCCTGTGCTCAAATCGTGCCTGGGTCTGAGTCTGGGCCTACTCCTGGGCTGCCTAGGCACTCCCCCGCGGTGAGGAGCATATAGTTCCCGCTGCACTGAGCAAAAAAGCGAAGAAAATCTACAGCCTGGCAAGTCGACTTGAAAAGACCCTGTACCTTAAGTATGAACATTTGATTTGAAGTCAGTTACTCCAGAAAGATACTTAGCTTCTAATACTTTTGGACTATTAGATAAGACTAAAGACATGTTGTCTTAGAAATTCTGGTTTACTTTCTGTTCACTCTACTTTCCGATACTAATTTTCACTCTCCCACTTACCTCACAAACTCTCTGCACCTCTTGAGTACAGGGTGTTAAAAAACAATTGCAATTTTCAACTAATGCTTATTGCTGGAAATCAGTTTAGAAAAGCCAAAGGAGCGAGCACCCCAGTCAGTATCTCTGTTAAAGTGTGAGTAAAGCCAAGTCAAAGTCGCAGTCGCAGTCGAAGTTGGAGCTAGAGCTGATGTTGGAGTCACAGTAAGAGTCGGAGTAAGAGCCAGAGTCAGAGACAGAGTCAGAGTCCAGAGTCAACGTCACAGTCACCTGGGCTGAACTCTGCGCTGTTGTGCACTGAAAAGGTGAGTCCAGTCCACTAAAAGTCGCCTCTTTGATGAAAACTGTAAATTTACGAACTTTACTTTAATCACCAAACATGAATCGCGCACAGCATGCAGCAATGGGCCATGGAACATGCTGCTCTCATGAGAGTCTTCTGTCTGTACTGCAGCCATGCAGCGATTTGTGTGTATTGTTGCTATTATTTCTGGTCGAATCAAATATGCTGCCAGGTTATATTGGTGCTAAAATCCCAACTCATTTGTTGTCAATCTGCAAGTGTATTTCAAATTACTTGGCTTATTGTTCTACTCTCATTATCAATCTTTAATAGGTTTTTCAAAGCAGACTTTTAAGCAATCATATGATTAACTAACTATTAAACAAGTATCTAAGAGGATTGCGTTAGTTGCCGCTGTGTCTAAGACATTACCCAATCTGAAAACGGTTTATAAGTTTCAGAAATCTGTAACTATCTTTTTATCTTTTATAATGTTTCAATAATTGGTAGAACTCATATTTCGGTTAAGTTTGAGTGGGTCGATTAATGATGTAAATTTAAGAGAATATAAAGCTCTAAAGTTAATACAAACCAGGGTACAAATTTACATATTCTAAAGTTTATTAATTTAATGTGAAATCATGTTACTTTTATTGTAGAACATTTTTTAAATATTTTAAAATTTATTTATATGTTTGATTTATTGAAATTTATTTTTATTAAAAGTAAAGAAAATATAATTAATATGCATAACTTGTTGGCTGCATTACCTCTGTTATCATTTTACAGGGTATTTAATTGCCGTCACCTTGCAGACATGCAAGTATTTATTTATTCTTAGTTGCTGCTCTTTTTATTGGTCAAGAATCTTTTGAGTCGTTGCTTGTTTCGAGTCCTCTGCCCTTCCGAGGGCAGTAAAAATATTTCTTAGCATTTCAACGCATGTTGAGAGTTTTGTTAGCTGTCGTTGTATTCATGTTTTGATGTGGAACGCGCCGGGATCCTTTTGTGCCCTCGCACTGGTATTGGGTTTTTAAATATTTTTGGTAGCAGCAGACGACAACTGGGAGCAGAAAGGCGCTCATTGACTTTGCCCTCAAAGTTGTCATTGGAACGACTGTGCGACTGCTTCCGTCCCGGCTCCTAAAACCCAGTAAGAGTTAGAGCAGAGCATGGAGTGGAGTGGAGTGTGGAGAGTAGAGAGCCAGGTTCAGATTTAGGTTCAGCTACAGATACAGCTTGAGGTCGCAGCATGTTGTCAGTGTTTATGTTGCTGCATTTTGTCTTGTACGATTTTGCTTTTTGGGCATACTTCTGGTCATTTTGAGTCGAGTTTTGTTTTGTTTTGTTTTGGTCTTTTATGTCGTCAATTGGTTGGGTGCGTGCTTTGTTGCCGTCTCTTTCGCAGGGCCACTTCAGTTTGAAGTGTTTGCGCCTTTGTTTTGACTCCCTCTGTCTTTCTCCCACTCTCACTCTATTCAGCTGATAATTTATTGCACCGCTTGTGCCAAAAACGGTCGTGTGCCTGAATCCTCTGCTACATGAATGTCGAACCCTATATAACTGAATAGCCGCCGATTCATGCGGGACTCGACTCGGCCTTAAACTGAACTGGCAACACCTTCGAATAGCATCTGTTGGCAAAACAAAAACGACAACAACAGCAACTACTTTGGTAGCCAGATACATATACATTGGCTGTGATTTGGTCAGTTTTGTTAATACAACTTTGTTCTGGCCATGTCCTGCTGTTGGCCAACAATAAAATCAAATGAAAAATGCTGTTTTGTTTTTGGTTTGGGTCGCTTGTCGCTTGGAATTAGTAACTACAAGTATGTTAAAAGGTTCATTCAAGTTGCGCTTGTTCTCGACTTTTGTCTACTTGCCACCTTCTCCCCTCTCCTTAGCCTCCTCTTCCCGCGTATCAGTTTCATTTCAGCAGCTTCACGGTCTGCTCTTGTCTGTAAATTGATAGCCACCAAATAGTTGGCATATTTGGCTTGTACAATTTGTAGTCGATTTGGCTTGAAGTTTATTTGCTTCCCAAAGGGCTATAAAGAAAATCGCTTCATTTAGTTGTATAAACTTTAAAATTTTATTAAATGTTTTCTTGATATTTAAAAAGGGTTGTTGAACTTTCGAATAAATACAAATTTGAATAATTTAAATAATTTAATAATCCACAGGCCAGTTTGAGCTGGAAGAGATTGGAGTCTCAGCATATGCGCCATAGTATTTAAATGATTTTTGATTTTTGTTGAAATCATAGTTTTCATTGGCTTGGAAGTTGTGCTTAACACCGTTCTGATAATTGTAGTAATCGTTGTTGTTGTAGTTTATAGACATGTCTTCCGATTGAACTTCCTCATTTATATATTTGGTGTTCTCTAAAGATGCTTCCTCCCTCATAATCACGTTGGGCTGATTTTCCAGAGATTTGATCAAATCATGTACCTTATCATTGTCGTAATACTGTTTAGTTTCTGGCACGGAATAGGCTACTTCCTGAGGACTTTGGACTTTTATTTCCTTGTAGCTCAAGTACGATTCAGTTCTTGGTTGTTCAGTTTCATAGACCTCTCTTTGGAGTCCATGTTTTGTGTTCCATTTTGGGGATTGATAAGTTTGCTTGGAAGACTTTGAGTAGTTGGTTGGCTCAAGCGGTTTAGTTGCTGGAATCGAGTAAGTTAATCCATGGAGATTTTTAGGCTTAGGTTCCTTGTAACTTGCGTAGGTTTTAGTTTCCGGCTGTTGAACTTCATAGATCTCATCGTAGTCTTCGTTGGGATTCCATTTTAGGGACTGATAATTTTGTTTGACCGACTTTGAGTAGTTAATTGGCGCCCGAGGTTTTGAGTAAACTTCAGTTGTTGTGTCTGACTTCTTAGTAGACGCTTTCTCGGTGGTAGAAGTAGAATAGACTTTTGAAACATATTTGGATGGATATTTCTTAGTTGAAGCTTCGCTCCGGGGTGAATTAGTTGTTGAAGAGCAACTTCTAAACTTATCATAAACTGTCAAGCCCAAGTCAATGCGTTTTTGTTGAACACTCAAATCTTGTAAAGAATTGGCAATGGCAGTCAGGTTCTTCGGATCCAGATTTTTTAGTGAATCGGAGACTTCCTTCAGTTGTGTGTCTTTGTTAAGCTTCATGTAAGACAATTGTTGATCCAAATCATTTAGTTTACCGATACTCTCCTTGTTCAGTGTGTTTATAACTGAAATATTGGGAAGTTCAGCATTAACGTTGACCTGAGCACTATTCACACTGTTAAATTGACTTTTCAGATTATTGAGTTTCGGCAGCACAGCACGGGAAACCAGTGAATTCAATAGAACAATACTGTTATCGATAAACTTGGAAGTGTCGACTATATTTTTCTGATAATCGCTGAGCTTATTTTGCAAATTCAATATTTGATCCTTGGCTTCCTGCTGTTCTTTGGCAAAGTTCTCTATTGTGTACAAAGAGACTCCAGTGTTGTTTTCAACATTGTAGGTTGTGTTGGCCAATGCCTGCTCAGCACTTAAAGCATTTTCTTTCAAAATGTATTGAGTGTTGGCAAGCTGTTGGTTTATAGAAGTAAGATCATTTAAGACTTGTATCTTATCCGTTGCACTGCTTGAAATCACAGCAATATCATCTTTGATTGCATTTAGTAAATTGTTTGATTCACTTAAAGTAGCTACATTTGTAGACAGAATATCCTGGATGGTTTTTTTGGTAGTGGATTGAATCAAAGTCCTGAATTCCGTTGTGGATGATGCGAATGTCGAGTTCTCTGTGGTAACCACCGACGTTGTGTCCTTTGAGGTGGAGCTGGACATATTTTTTGGCTTCTCCGTTGATGAAGTTACCTCTGCTGCACTCACAAAGACGCAGCTCAGCAGCCCAATTAAAATAAAACTTGTAACTCTCATTTCTAATGATGTTCTCTAAGGTAAAATTTGAACTCAAGTGTCTTCTTACAGTTTTCAGCTGCCTTTAAATACATTTAGTTTATCAAATATGCTTTTTCAGGTGTCCAAGTATTCTAATTGTTTTCTTTTTTTATATCATTTTTTTACTTTTTTTTGTTTTTTTCATTAAGCACGAATTTGTTGACAAGAACTGTGTGCGGTTTGTTTACTTACAGTTGCTAAAAATACATATGTGAAAACGTTTTTGGCTTTATCTTTATCACGAGTTAGTCTTTGAGATAGCAAATTTGTTAAATCAAATTAAGAATTATTTTAACGGCGCTAAGTAAAATGTTATCTATTTTATTTACATTTAAAAATATATAATTCAAATATTTTAAGTAAGCTAGAGTTAAAATTTAATGGAAAATTATTGATTTAGATATCAGTTATTTTATCTTGATCATAGAATATTGTTTTGCTCTGCCTTCTGAAATTTAATTCCTACAAATAGTTTTTCTAACATTAACAAATGAATGAATTGTGGCAGTTGCTCAACTTTTCACATCAAATAATAACTTCCAATGTATGTTACTTGTCCGACTTATCAATGGGGCCGACATTCAAGAGATGTTTACTCATATTAGCCCAATAGAAGTCAACGGCGACAACATGAGGGTCACGCTCAAAGTCAAATTTTAATGAAAAAGTGATTCATCATTTAAGAGCATCGAGCGACATTGTTAGAGCAATTAAAAACGGGGTAAAGGGCCGATCCCCTTTCATTTCTCTCATGTCTATTTGTACCACAGATCGGGAACCGAGCAAACGACCCCAATATGAGAATTTTACTTTGGCTTCCAATAAGCGGGTCAAATTAGAATAAATAGTTATACAAACAAGAGGAGACCCCTTTGCCACATTTGACTCGATCTTTGAACGTGGCAAGTGGAAGAGAGAGCAAGAGTGTGGCATAACTGCTTGCACTCAGTGTGGTGAAATATTGCAACAAATCAAAAAATTAAAAATAAATAAAAATGAATTGAATAATTTAGGTCAGCTAACCATTGATGATGGTGGTTAAAATTTTGGGTGCTTCGTGGGTTTTTCCAATTTAATTAATTGACGTATTATTCATTAATTGCATGAAGAAAACTGGAAATTTTCTCTATTAAAGTATATGAAAATATTTTGAAAATATATATGCTACAATTGCCCCCTTTTTCCCCCCTTTTAGCCACGACTTTTACTTTATGCTGGTTGACATTTAAGCCCATTAGTTGGAAACAACGTTTGGCCAAGCACACGTAACTGCAAAAAGCTGGCTTAGATTGGTGCGGGTGGCGTTGGGCTGGATTGAAAGATGCCGGATTGCTTCGTTGGGTTACCAGGGTTGCCACGGGTATGGGAGGTTCGCTAGATTGCCGCATGTCGGGCATGCAATTATGCATTCATCAAGATTATGACACGACATGCAAGTTCCGATCGCCTCAGTGTCTTTAGCAGCAAATGAATTTGTACTTTAACCACACCACATCAGAGCACAGCACACAGCCACAGCAACTGCTGCTGTTGTTTTTGTTTTAATTGTTGTTCTTGTTGTTTTGATAGCACACATTTTGCTGAACTAACGCCGGCGGTGGCGGTGACGGTGGCGTCGCGGTCGACGTCGGCACGCGATTTAGCAGCGGCTCGTAATTAATCGTCAAATGAGTTTAATTGTTTATGTCTTTTATGTGAGACTAGGTTCATACAAAGTAGTGTTTTTCAAGTGCTTCTATGGCGGATAATCACACACACCTACATCTATTACGTAGATAAAATTCAGCTGGGTACCAACAGGTCAGGAATAATCAAAAGAGAAAAAATAGTTTGGTTAAAAACTATAAAAAGAAACAATTTCATAAATATATATAAATAAAATTAATAATTTAGAAAAGTTAGTTGTAGTTAAGATTTATAAATATATATATATTTTTTTTAAATAAATGAGCATGGAAGCTAAAAAAGATTTAAATTATTTACTGAAGTCTTTCAATAAATAAAATAAATAATTAAAATACCATAACAATAAAAGGAAAATAAATAAAAGTATAAAATAAACCTGTTTTATAAATTTCAAAGGTAATTGAAGAACATTAATTAAATCTTCAATTAACACTTAAAAAAAGATAAATTTTTAATAAAAAACAATCAAATATTTCTTCCGCTACTTAATTACAAAATTAAAAAAAGGAAACCACCATTATTTGCTCCAATTAGAAACTGGAAATTAAAAATGTGTCCGCAGGTTGAGACACCACTAGAATCTGTTAATCCATGAAAATCGCCTGCAGAATGCTGTGGGCATTAAAGCCAAGTTCGTGGATGGTCGAAAAACATACGCCAAGGTTATTCATCATCAGCCAAGTGCAACCGCTAGACAGGATGTGGGTGAGGGGTGCGAGTGGTGGGAGTTTGTGGGAGGTTTTGGGCACTTTTTTTTATTCCTGTGACGGGGCCAAAAAGCGTCGCCCTGTTTGGCCGCTGATTAAAACAGAAACAACAAAATTAACCAAAAATTTGCATTTTAATACAAAAATGCGCGGAAAATGCGAGAAAAATTTGTAGAGTGAGCAAAACAAAGACAAGCTAATAATTTTATCAGCGGCAAACAGTTGACAAAATCAGCATTTTCAGTGGTTGGAGGTGAAGTGGGGGAACTGAGCGAGAGCAGGGAAAGCACAGACTGAAGCTGCATCCGTTTGGCGCTGTCAACTTAAATTAACTGTAAAACAGACCACGCAGCAAGGACATTTGTCTTGCGTCTAGTCCAGGGGAAAGTGCAGATTTTCCGCGAGCTTTTCTTTATGCATGACAGCCAAGTTGTTGGAGACAAGGGCGAGAGGGGGAGTGAGAGGAGAGAGTGTGTGTCTTTGAGATTATTAATCATCTTTTGTGCGTATCTTTCACTTTTCGTATGCCCCATTGCAGGCAGTCCTAATGCCACTTTTGAACTTCGTTTGCTCTCTTACTCTCCTATACCCTCTGTCTGTCCTTCAAGCCACTACTTCGCTTACTATGGAAGCTCCGTGCCAAGCGACAGGAAATCCTTTTCTAAGAAAATTATTTTGTCTCTACTTTTACAGGTCTTTTATTTCCACTTTTCGCTAATGAATTTCAGTTCATAATAAACTTGATAAATTTTCAAGTTAATTAAGCTTTTCAGATTTGCTGAATAGATAAAAACTGTGTTTTTATCGCAAAATATACATTCTTACTTCAGTAAATTAAATAATTTAATTTTAATAAATTTTTTATTTATGCATAATTTGATTAAAAATCTAGAACTAATAGATTTCATCCACACACCAGAGTGGGAAAAATAGTTAGCTTGATTTATAGGTCGGGCAACTAGCAAATTGATCGAAAAACGCCGCACAATGCGTTGGCTGCCCACCCGTGACCCAAAAGCCGCCCCAGGGCTGCACACTCTGCCGCCTCCCTGCCCTCTCCGGGGCTGCATTGCGTGTTGCATGGCGTTGAGCTTAAAGCGTTAATTCGTAATTTATGTGTCACACAAATCGAAATTGAATGCCAAGCGAAATTATGGAATATTTATCATTGCTGTGCTGGTTCAGAGCACCAACACCAGCGCACCTGGAGGAGCTGGACACAATTTGGAGACCGACCAGGCTCCCGTTCCCCCACCGTTGGGGCGTTTGTCAATTCGAATTACGAATAACGACAAAGTGCGCTTAACTTATGTGCGTTATTCGCCGTTTGGGGATTGGTGTAAAAAAGGGTCGCCGCCATAAACTTGTTTTCCATTTCTCCTCACTCAGTCGGGTCTGGGTTGGCCCCCTCTCCCTGTCTGCTTTGTGGCTGTTAACCGTAAAAATGGTAAAATATTTATAAGGTTTGTGTTGTGGCAAGAACTTTGATGCAGTGGCAAGTGTTAATTGGAATCAATTTGATAATCTTTCAGGCGCACACACACATGCACTCTCTTACACACGCACACTCACCTCTTTTTGTGTTTGTGCTGAGTTCATGATAATTTCGCGGATGTGCGATTTTGATTGAAAATTACTCTGTGGGAGGTTGCGCCTTTCTGTGCCACGTTTTGCCTTTGGCCCCTTCATTCGTCTTCTTGTTGTTGTTGTTGTTGCTTTATCCCAAAGGCACATAACTCAAATTGTATTAATTTAAATACCAATTTATTGCCAAAAACTCGCTTCGTCCTCGGTTTTTATTTGCTGCATTGTGCAAACCCGTTAATAAATGGAGCAGGGAACGCAAGATTAAATATGGGTATGCTAAATCCATTGCTGTAACTGTAAGCGACAGATTGCGTATAAATATTTATGCTTTATACTCATTGAAAGGGTATTGAAAGGGGTATCATCAGTTGTAGCATGAGTAGGTTACACTATGGGTGACCATACGATACATTGAAAGTTTTAATCTTCTCATATTAAAAGATGGAAATTTTGAGTAGTTTACTCCGCCGATAGTATAGGGTATTTGCGATCTTTCAGAAGAGCACTTTGCATGTGATTTGTGAACAGCTAAACCTGTAGATATATATTTTAGTCTTCTAGATAATTAATTGATTAAATTTAAGGTACACCCTTAACTAGTATCGCTTAGATCTGAAGCATTTCTTCAATACAGAAATATAACCACTATTAACTGACTCTCTACCAACTCTGTAATGGCCACTCCAAGTTCTGTTTGCTCCTAAACGAAAGCTGAATGGTGAGTAATCGGCCGTAATCAAAAAAAAAGGATAAAAAGTGTAAAAATGCCACCCACATGTCGTATTGTTGTGGCTAAATTGCCAACCACCCGCAATTTGATTTGCAACTCAAGCCACAAATGCTGCGCTGTCATGTGGGTTCGCTGATTAACATATTATGCGACAAAGTGCCACTGGACAGAAACGGCCAGGAATGGACAGGACTGGACTGGACTGGGCTGGACAGTTCGAGCCATAAAACGAGAGAACTGTGGCAATTCAACGCCTGTCACTGGCTGTTTGCACAGATAATTCACGCCAACGCCAGGAGAGAGGGAGATAGAAAGAGCGAAAGAGCGAGTGAGAGAGAGAGAACCAGCTTTAGCTGCATTTGCTGTTTCTGTTTCAGTTGGATAATTGAAAAAGTTGCTGTCGCCTCCGGGCTGGAAGTGTATCTCAAATCTGGCGCGATGGCTATCAATGTCAGCGATAGGTGAGCGGTGGATGTGGCCACAAAATGTCGCACCGACCGACGTATGGGCCAATTAAGGGTTAAACATTTTGCATATGCGGCCGACAACTCAGACTCAGACTCAGACTCGGTCTTCGATTTGCATAATTTTGGGTTGATATCTCCAAAACATCTCACTGCCTGCTCTTTGCTCTCGTCTCTTTGCTGTCGACATGCGCACGATACATTAATTTATTTGGCCAAATGGCCAAAGGGTTTAGGAGTGCAGGGTAACGGGGTTGAGGGGTCTAAGGGGGTACAATGGTACAACGCTGGTGTCCAATTTCATTAGGAACATCAGCGCCTTCGTCGGAGGTAAGGGTATGTGGTCTGTGTCGTGTATCTGTCAATGAAATGTGTTTCCCTTTTTGTCACATTACGACAATTTACATGAAATTGAATACGCAGAGATTTTTTGGACATGTGGCCCTTTGTCCTGCTTGTTGTCCTTATGTTTGCCTTTTGTCCTAGACGTATTTCATAATTTAATTAGCAGTGCCAACACACCCCATGCTCCCACTGATTGTGGGGAGGGAGGTGGTGTGAGATACAAATAATAAATATCTTGCAATTTTAAAAGTCATAAATTAGGCATTTGGAATTTGTTTTCCAATTACACATATTTCACACCACATGCCAACTGAAAAGAAAGGAGAATTGAATACTATTTCTATTTTGATAATTTATAACGCACAGCAGCTCCGGCAACAAGTACAAATTGTCAAAAGTGTTTTGCGTTTCTGCATCTTGGCCGTGAGGCCACCCATGGCGTTCAGGACCACTCCGCCCTCCCCCAACCCCTTTGCGACCATATTGCCACGCGCTCTTAACGAGTCACAAATTCACGTTGCAATTGCCAGACTCGGCTCGCAGCTCCCATCATAACTTCTTGGGCCAACAACACCTCCAAGAAGTTGGCGGTGACTGAGACAGCGGTCTCGGCTGTTTGCAAGCCGTCTTTGGTAGTACCATGCCCCTATGCAGCCCACCCGCCTTGCCGCGTCGGCGACCTGCCACCCAACCAGTTGCTTATTTTTGCGTATTAACGCGCGAAATAATATTTTATTTTGAGCATCGTCAAAGGATTGAAAAATGCCCACTAATATCTTTGGGTCTTTGTGACGGCTTTGTGCATGCTTAAAGCTCAGTGTGTGTGTGTGTGTGTGTGTTTCGTTGGTGTTGTGTCTGTTGTAAGCACCACACACAGTAGTTGGCTTGGGTTTGTCATTTATCATATCTATTGTTCAAGAATTTAGCTAGAAATTGTTTTTAAGTCTTTTAAAAATTAGCTAAAATTTATTAACTTGGTTTTAAAGTAATAAATAAATTTATAAAATAAATTTGCAAACCAAAAATTGAGTTTATATGATAATGTTAAATTAAAAGTTATTTAAATAAAATACTTGCCGATTTTAACCCTCATTAATTGATTTTATTTAATTTTTATTAAGAGCTGCTTTTTAGATGCTAACAGTTACTAAAAAATAAAACAAATTTTATTATAAAATACACTTTAAACAATTTCTACTAAAACCAGATTGTTAACAACATAATAAACTCGATTTGTTACGTCAAGTTAACGCCAGAGAAGTAAGTAATTTAGCTTGATGATATGCCACATCTTATACAATCCGTCGTGGTCAACTCTAGGCTATTGGGGAGTACTATATAATACCACTAATTTTCCGTAACTCATTTACAGCTCATAAAGATAATGATTTTCCTGTACGAAAAGTAGTGCGCTGCCACACCTCCAGTTCTTCAAGCCAAATTCCCACGTTTCCCAACCGCAGAACGAATCAATCATTTGCCTAGATCAGACAGTGATCCAAGGCATCCAAGGCATCGAAGGCATGCAAAATAGTTGAAGTTTGCAGTTGCAACCGTTAGCTCAGATTTAGCCTTGTGGAAGGTGGCAAGAGCAGTAACAAGCTCGCTGTGGATTATCGGGCCAATTGGTCACAAAATTTTAACACCTTCAGCAAAGGCAGCGGGCAGCGGACAGATGATCAGATCATCCGATGATCACTCAGTGGCGACCATTAAAGTCAAATCATTTTTCACATTTAGATATTGGCTGCGGGGCATGTGCAGAGTTACAGTTGTTGTGCACGGCGGCACAATTGAAGGCACAAACTGCGACTCCAACTCCAACTACGTCTCTGTTTCCAACTCCAACTGCAGCATGGAATTCATCCATCTAAAATTAGCTCGATCACGATTTGAGAAATATGTTCAACTGCAGCAGATCTGAGATCTCTGGCTACAATCTGAATCTCAGTCAGTCAGCCTGTCTGTCTGCCGCTTACATAAAAGTAATCAAATCAACACCTTCATCAACTCCTTTGGATACGCTATGGCCAAAACCGCAAAATGCCTTCCTTATTTCAAGCAATTTTCAGCTCACGGTTTGAGCTGCAATTTAAGTGCTGTCCTACTCCTCATATATTTTGGCTCGTTGCGAGTTTCGAGTTTCTCGTTTCTGGTTTCTCGTTCCTCGATTCTCCATTCTCAATGCCAGTGCCGATCGGTGGCGATCGCCTGTCGATCAAAATGCTGTTTTCGATATCTAATTTGTCATTCGGAAAGCAGCCAGACCCACAAACTGAGCCGCAATTTGTACATTTTGCACTGGCAACACGCTGTCTGCGTTGCACGATCGATCCTTCATTGCACCAGCAACAGCAACAGCAACAGCACCAGCTCCAGAGTCCATTGGTGCCCAGAGGGAAACTAGGGAATCCCGGCATTATGTGCGACGATTATCTTGTCGGCGCGTGAAATTTCGCTCTTTCCGCAACCAAAATCGTATTCATGGCGTTGAGAAATTGACCTGCAATTGATACCAATCCATGGCAATCCATTACAGAGGCTAAGCGCGCGAGTTGCATGTCTCATTATTGGCAATTTTGGAGCAGTTCAGGTAATTGCCAAGCCCCCACCAGCTTTGGACCCAAGCCGAGGGTCATTTGTTTAGGGGTCACAGCTGGGATCGCGTTTGACTTGGAGCATGACTTGGGCATTTATTATTTAGCTTCAACACATGCTATTACCACAGATCGAGATGAAAGTGTCTACTTGGTGGAGAGTTTTTGGACCTGTACTGCTTGTAGTTTGCGCCCCATGTGAATCAAGACTATGTGTTTATATTTATGTTCTTTTATTTAATAATATTAATTTAACTGACACTTTTCATATCGAAATTATCAAAAACAAACAGAATTTTGTGTTTCATTTATATTATTCTGCTCAATTCTTAAACATTTACTTGATTACAGCAATCGACGTGATGTCAACTGCACAAACCTGCTTATATATACATTCACACACTTGCAGCTGAGTCTCCATAAGGACCAGCAACTCTGATAAGATGAAATATTTAAGTACTATATATATACATACTTGATTATGTACTTGATTTATATTAGATGCACTTGCACTTGCACTTGTCCCGACTATTTGTGAGTATTTCAATCACTTTGCCATTTCGTTGACATTGATTGTGAATTAATTTACAAATTCTGCTTGCAACGACTTTAGTAATTGTATTTACACGTGCTCATTAGCTGCTTTCATTAAGTAACTGTATTTATTTAATTACCATATTTGCTGAACTACATTATTTACAAATTTCAATTTAATAAATATTGTGCGATCGCATTGAAAATATTTATGGAATATAAATATGTTTGAAGTTGATAATATTTTTAAAGTGCTTCACACAAAACTATGTACAAAATTAAACCAATTAAAACAAACAAAAATTTCTTTAAAAACGCAATTTTTATTATTATAAAATATATAAAACGTTTATATTTATACATATAAATAAAATAATGCTTAGTCTAAAAGATCGTTTAATAAACTGAAAACTTGCACTGAATTGGTATTGCCCGCTTTATTAAATATGATATAAAAATAATAAAAAATTAGCTAAATTTTGTATATATTTTTATAATTGTTCAAAAGTGCCACATCTTTGAGATATGATTTCGTTTGGAGCAGTTGAGAATTTGCTTTATGTTTGTATTTCATTAAATTTTACATTTACATAGTTTTAAATTTATATTTAAATTTTACTTAAAGTAAAATAAAATTGCTAAAGCACACACAAAATAATTGCCACACATAAAGTAAAAATATATTTTTGGTATAATTCTGCAAACCACTGGGAGGAGAGTAAAGTAAATAAAGTACACTATAAATCTACATAGTAAGTAGGTAACTATGTATAGGTTTCTCTTGGGTTAATGTATTTATATTTATATCTTCATATGCTATAAGAAATAGATAAATATTTTCCTAACATACATTTACATTGTCTTTTTTATTTCGTTTTCTGGGGGATATATAAAGATTTTTACTTTTTGATTTTCCTTTAAAAATTAAGTAGAACTCAGTGCCTTTAAATATTATACAGATACAGATTACAGTTAGAGTTACAGATACAGATACAATTACATTTAATGAAATAGTTGCCACACATTCAATTGGCAATTGGCAACTGGCAACACTTAAAAACGTTAAACGCTTTAAAGTTTTGGCCAGAATCGATAAACTTTAACCATTTGGCAGTTTGACGATTTTAACAAGACATTTCGATTTTTTTTTTAATGTTTTTTGTTTTTGAGGGAGAAAGTTGAAATTTGTTTATTTACAAGAGACAACAACTAAAGGAGATTTTAAAACAATTAAGCTACACGATTTGTTTTTTTTTTTACATTTTTCATTAGACATTTTTTTGTGTTTTTTTTTTTGTTTTCTTTTTTCAATATGCATAAATAATTACACTACTTGACATCCACAATGAGAGGAACTTCGCTGATATCGATTAAATTTGGCGGCGATGGCAGCGACTGTTGCTGCAGTGCCTGTTGCTGCTGCTGTTGTTGATCTTGTTGCTGTTGTTGTTGCTGCTGCTGCGATGTCGCGACGGCAGTTGCTGTCGGTGTCGACGATGCCGATGACAGCGAACCCGCTGAGGACGAGGAGGAGGCCATTACCGCTGCCGAGGCACTGGACATTGCCAGATGCTCGTTGCTGTGGCTGCTGCTGTTGCTGTTACTGGCCAGTAGCAGTCGCTGGTGGTGTTGTTGCAGGCACTGATTTGCATTGACAGCGGCAGCAGCCATCATCATAGTGGCAGCATCGCAGTAATTAGACAGCATTGTGGTTGTATTCACATTGGCTGGCATTGTTGTTGTTGCCGATAGTGCCGATGTTGCTGGTGTCGCATATGCAGTAGATGCATTGGCCAAATAATCATTGCTGCTGCCATTGCTGCTGCAGCCGGCGCCAAGGAAACCGCTGGCATTCATGTTGCTGATGCTGTTGTTGTTATTGCTGTTGTAGCTGTTGATTTGCTGATTGCAAATGCTGTTAATGCCGCTGCTGCTGCAGTTGTTGCCGCCGTATGTTGCATGCATGACAGCAACATTGCTGTGATCAAGGCTATGATTTGCAGCAACAACATTGACTCCACCACCGACGCCACCACCGATACCGATACCGACACTGCTGTTGTTAATGCTGATATTGCTGCTGTTGGCACTGTTGCTGCTGCCGCTGCTGCTGCTGTTGCTGCTGCTGCCGTTGCCGTTGCCGTTGCCAGTGATGTTGTTGCAGGGATTGATGTTGAGCGTAGTGTTGCTATGATTGGCTGCCACAGCGGCCGCCACAGCTGCGGCTGATGATCAAGTTGTTGTCAATTGGCGCCACATTGTGTGTCACATCGAAGGCAGATAGGGCCAAGAGAAACTGTTGCCGCTGAGCAACATGTCGCGTATCAGCGTCTCGATTGGTGTTTTCCCGACTAGACGCACAAAAAACAATTGCTCAATGACCTGGGGAGAAGAAACACACAAAAACCGAGAGAAGAAAAGTGGTAAGAGAGGGGAATTTCACAGTGGAAAATATAACTACAAACTAGTTATTATATTTTTGACTTAAAACTAGCTCTATAAAACGAAGATACACTTACTTGTGAGGAGACGGTTCGCAAGGAGGGCAATCTCAGCAACAGTTTGCCAAATCTCGTGGGCTGATTGGGATACTGCGTTCGACAATACTCCTCGAGGGCGCATTGGGATTTCTCTTGCAGGGATTCAATGTGTGTCACATCCGACAGGCCGCAGGCATCTGTAACAATAAAGAGCAAAGAAAAGATCTCTTAGTTTAAAATTCAAAAGTGGTCGCTTATGTTAATCAAGTTTCGATTTTTCCCTTTTGGTTGAAGGAGTTTCACCTGATGCCTGAGTTACGTTTCCAGTTCCATTGGTAAGTCAACTATGAAACGAATTTGAGCCACGCCTTCCCACACACAACTACAGCTATAAATGGCACATGACGGAATAAGGCGATTGCGTCACTCGCACATGATTTATGCCCAATTGAAGCTTTGGACGTTTGAGCAAACGGCGAGAGAGACAACCGACATGTTTAATTAAATTTTGGAAAATTAAACTAAGCGGCAACGCCCTCAACAAACTCTTGGAGCACTATAATAATGTGGGGCTGGTCATAAAACGTTTCTTTGCTGCTTTGTTTTATTATTTTTTGTTTTTGTCTTGTCGTTAAATTACAAAGGCGAAGACATTGCGCATACGCAGCGTGTGCCGTCAAGTGTTAATTGCCAGGCACAAAGTTTACTTATCAATTTTTTCGTGGCACACACAGCGAGTGTGTGTGTTTTCGTGTGTGCATTTGTAAATGTTGTAAAACAACAACAAGAATTGTATACACACGAGTTTGCATATTTTTAGTGGTACACACATGTCGTATACTTATTATTTGCTAGGTTTGCCTGTTTGAAATTCAAATTAGACATCAGCACTTACAAATTTGCATAGCTTTAAGCATTTAGCAATAGTTGTAAAGAATGCCGTGCCGAAATGGCATATAAGATTAGTTTGTTTGTTTAATTAGCCAGAATGCACTGCGGATCGATATGGATTCAGTGCCAAATGCAAAAAAATAAACTACAAGTAACTTTTGCTTTATCTTTCAGTTTAACACATTACGCAAAGAATTTACAACTGGCATTAATATCGTTAGCAGCTGCAGTTTGAATTTGCTTGCCTGCTTGCTGCTGCTTAATGAATTGGCCATTTGCTAGCTCTGCTGGCCAAACAACCGACACCGTCCGACATGTGGCCATAAGCTGAAATCATCAACATATCCAATTGCGGTGTGAATTCGAATTTGATTGCATTGCAAAATGCCACCAATGAGACGTAATGTGTCGTTTTAATGTCTCGTATTTCAGTTATTCCAGACGAGCTCTTTGAATTTCATTATGCGATTTGCTGCATGCCACAAGCAACTTGTTTTGCCATGGCTTAAACACGCAACGTACCTCGTACCTCGACTAGCCAACTGTCAATTGAAAGCCAATACATTGAGCTACAAAGTAAAAATAAAAGCTTGGCTCTAAGTTCATTAGAGTTAACCTTTTTTCACTTTGCCGCACTAAAGATTGAATCTCTAAACTGCCCATATGAGTTATGAGCTAATCAGTTTATGGCTTAATAAGCAACAAATCCTGTTTCCATCTATTTAAAATTATATTAACCTATTAGCTGGCGTTTTATAGCTTAAACTATGAATAAAACTTGACTTAAGTATATAAAAAGTAATTAATTTATTAAAGCTAGCAGTAAACTTAATGTAAGTGATATTTAAACTATTTAAATTCCAGTTTTGTAATAAAATGATTTATTTTTATATGGACTTGAGTCTCTGTTACACCATGATAATTGAATGGGTAAATATTTAGTGATAAATGCATTTAATGTTAAGTGTATAAAAAAAAAAATCTATTGAAACATTCTTAAAATGTTTACAATGCATTAAGCAAATTTTCTGTCAAACGCTAAGTGATGTGTCAACTTCACATTAATTTGTTTATACACTCGATGCGTAATATTTATCTTCCGGTTAATAGAATTTGTAGAAATGGACAGACAATAAGTTTAAAAAATAAAATAAAACTCTGCCCCACATTGTGCGATTATTTACAAGTCCCGTTTGGGCCATTTCAAGTTGCAAGTTCAGTTGGCCAACTGGCAGATAAATAAAGCCAAAAGTAACCAACTCAACTCAACTCCAACTCCAACTGAAGTGGGCAAACGCCCACACACAATGCGAGTAAATCAAGATAAATGATTTGTCGCCAAAGGCAACAGAAATTCAATTAGCAATTATTAACCATTTCATTTCATAAACAAGCAACAAACTTCAACAAGTAAAACCAATAATCGTGAACCAGGCAAAGATACAAATTAGACATGGACTGTTGGGATGAAAAGCTGAGCGAATCACTTCATTGACCACGGTCATAATTGTCAATTGACTTTGCCATTAGCTCTGATGATTCAAGTTGCCCATTTTGACCAAAAGACCTCAAGTCTGAAGAAATAAAATTCGACTTGCTTGAAGAAGAGAAACAAAATTGTGCCACAATTCGAATCAATATGCCAGGTAACAAAAAAAATTGTATTTTCATTGAAATGCAGAAGATGTTGACCAAGTCAAAAGGAGGAGGACAAAGTGAAAGAAATTCCAGTTTTAAGTTTTTGGCCAAAAAGAAATTCAGGCGCTGCAGTTAAAGGCACAGCTTTCTCGAGCTTACAACTACGGCTCAGACGCTGACTCTGGCTCTGGCTTAGCTTAACTTGGCTTTGATTTTGGCTATGGGTTCAGCTTCAGCTCTGTTAACCGTTTCTGTGCCTACAACTTCGATTTTGGGACCTAAAAGCCTCCTCCTATCTTTGCCTCTTTTGTGCAGTTACTAACTCAGCGCGGAGATCGTGACCGCGTGTTTTAAATGCATAATGACCGTAAAGTAGTTGATGTAACTGCGTTACCGAATTGTGCTTCCAATAAAAACAACAACAACAACTTCATGCATATCGAAAAAGGAGCAGATTTTTTTGGTCACACAAGAACGTGGCACAGACCCCAAATCCAGCTCCTTTCCCGCCTTTTCCACCCTCACTTTTCCTCACCAGCTCTCTGACCATAGAAAAAAAGGTTAAGCTCTTTAACGAAAATTATGAATTGCTGCATTATATTTTATTATATAGTTTTTATGGCCAACGTTGTTGAGGCCAACAAATCGAAATAGCTCTGTATCTTGCTGCTCGTGTCTGCCCGGCAAACAGTTATAACTTTATTTAGTTTTAATAAGCATTAGACAAGCAAAAAATGGTCGAAACTCTGGCCAAAAGTAAGGTCTTTGTGGGGTCAAGTATGGCGTATAATTTCAAAAGGCATTTCTATAAGTTGTTCTATAAATGACAAGTATTTGCTTAGCGACAAGTTGGCTTAGAAAGAAAGAATTTGAATTAATTGGAACATTTAAATTAAATTTATTTAAAATTATTTCTTTCTGCTTAAATGTTTAACAACTAAACTATTTTTTCTACCAGACAAATCCTTAGCAAATCTCTTTTACCTTGTTTCACCTTACCAACTATTTGGCAGACTTTGTCATCAGTTTGATCTAAGTTAAATGTTGTTTCAGAGTTTAAGTCGACAAAGGAAAAATACATGATATCGTCGTATCTGGCTAAAACGCGCCCAAAATGATGATTTTAATCAAAGACGTCTGTTCGAAACTGTTAATTACAAGGCAGTAAAGGCATGTCTGTGGCAATTTTCGGAAAGTAGCGCAGCCAGATCAATGAGCAATCCACAAAACGATTTAAGCATCAAGCGGGTGAGTGCAACAAGGCAAAACACACAAAAGGTTGCCGTAGAGTCTTTGACTCTAAAACCAACACAGGAAAAATGTTGGTCAAAAAGTGTGGCCAAGACATGAAAGCTACAACTCTTAACAACTGCAACAAACGACAGCAATCAGGCGACGTTCCACGATGGTGGGAAAGAGAGGAGTGGGAAGAGGGGCAAAAGATACTAGTGGTAGAGATGAAAACAGACTGAAGACGATGCCGAGGCCACAACCAAAAGATTCAAAGATGCAACACAGAGTTGCAGACATGTCGTCAACGTGCCGCCAGAAAGCAGAAGATCTACTAAGTCTATACCCGGTATTTTACTACCGCGATCGTGTCTACCACAATTATGGGCCAGCAGGGAGGGGCGAAGGTGCTGCAGCGATGCAGCGATTGATCGGCTGCAGTTTATGGACTCATGCAGCCAATTCAAATGCAATTGCTGTGCAGCAGTCAGAGTTAAAGTTGGAGTCAGAGTCGAAGTTGGAGTCGATGTTGGAGTTGAAGCTGGAGTCTCAGGAAACACGAACTCGCGACGCCCCCTCACAATAGACCCCCAAAAGTATGGTCGAAAGACCGACACACACAGCGTTTTGGAAATTGGAAAATTATTTTCATTGCATTGCTGAGAAGTCGTAGCTGGACTTGGGCCTACAAACCAGGCTCTAGACTTGGCCAAGGAGCATTTGGTTGCGGCTTGTAAGTAAGCGACATAAACGAGTGTTGTATTAATGTTCATAATGTGGTATCTCAACGTCAATAAACGTCGCCAGCACAGTCGATGGGTGGGGCGGGGAAAGGGAGGGGTAGAGGAGCTTGTAGTCAGTGTCGCAGATCGAGGACAGAGAAGACATGTGCTCGGGACAGTTGCTTGACATGATCAGCCAACGGTTTGACAAACGAACTGAACACAGTGAGCACACGCTAAGAGGTAAGAGGGCAGAGTGGAGTGCAGCTGGTCAGTTGCTGTTTTTCGGCCACTTTAAATGGTAAATGGGAAAACGGCTAAAAACTGTCGACTATTCGCTTTCGTGTTACATCTAAAACTTATCTTAAAGCAATGAATTTTATGAATTTCCAACTATTTTTTAAACAAATAATATTTGCATACAAATATTTGATGATTTATTTCAAATAAAAATCTAACATTAAAATAAGTAATGAATATAATAAAAATAAAAACATATAAACCTTAACTGTAAACCATGTGCCATATTAGTTTAAAACAAAATAATAATTTTATAGACATAGGTGAGTGTGTGCAAGTGTGTGTGTGTGTGATTGTATGCGTGTTAGATGTGTGCTTGTGAGTGCAAGTTGATCCCAAAGTCCAGAATGTGTGCCAAAGTTGTGTTTTGTTCATTTTGTTTTGTTTTTGCTTTGTTAAAAAATGAAAAAATGCAAAATTAGTAAAAAAAAATAATAAATTAAATGAATTGTAGAAAACAGTGAAAACAGCTAAAAGCTTTCAGATACATAGCTATTTAGCTGTTTTAAATGTTTTCAATAAGTTGCTGTGAAATTATCTATGAATTGAATATTATGCACTCGAAAGTGCATACTATTCAGTTCATAAACACTCACTTCATTGCCAGATACCTCAATCAGCAATTTAATATTTTAAGAAAATCTTTCATCATTTTAAGGTTTAGTTAGGCAATTCAATTTAAGCTGAAATGAATTTGGAAATAATGCTTAAGAAAATTGGTTAAAACTATAAAATCTATTTAATTTCAATTTGAAGAAATTAAAAAGAATTTATAATTAGTTGGGTATAATTTAAAATTTTTAAATGATACGAAGAGTTTACCTTTAGTTTAAATGTCAAGTTAATTTAACTACAGTTTTGTGAGTATTTTTTCAAAAATAGTTAGAGCATTTTAAAGATTAGTAAAACCAAAAAACTGGAATAGTAAAAACTAAATAAAATAAAGCAAACTAAACTAATGTTAAAATGTTTAACTAACTAGTCAACAAGCCTTAAAGAATTAGTAACAAATGGAGTAAGTAAAAACACAAGCCAGTAATAATTTTTTTGTTTAACAGCAACAGCAGCGTATATTCTTAAGTCTTTCTTTCTTTCCTTCTTTCTTTCCTTCTTTCTTTCTCTTCTTCCTTCTCCTCTTTGCTTCTTTCGTTTTTGGTAATGCTTACTAAACGCAATAATAAATTAGACTTAGTATAAGGCAATAAATACATAAGAAGTAGGCACTAAATATAACTTTAGATACATAATTAAGTACACATAGTTTAAAGATATAGTTACAGTTACAACTAGAGTTAGAGTTATAGATACAGTAGCTAACCTAAGGCAATCGACTAATAACTACCAAGAACTGGGCTTCGATTGTCTGACTAACTGAGAGACTGAGCGACCGTTTGATCGACTGATTGATTGGTCAACATAGGGTTGATTCAGTTCTACAACTGCCATCTACTGCCAGCTAGGCTATATGGCGAGTATCTATAGCTGGGACTACCGAAACTGCCGCCGCTGCCCGAGTGAGCCGCTGCCGCAGCCGCTGCCGCCGCATGACTGACCCCAAAGGGCGTGCTGTGATGGAACATATCAAAGGCCGAGCCAAAAGCCGTACGCGGTGGTGTCTGATAGAACATGGCCGCTGCAGCAGCTGCCTGCTGTTGATGGCCCGACGTCTGATATGCTCCAGCCAGCGAGGAGCTCGAGGTGGTGGTCAGTGTGGAGGAGGGGAATGTGGTACCAGTGGAGCCGGTGGTGCCAGTGGTTGCGGCGGCGGTCACACTCGTCGGCGAGGCAGTGGAATTCTGGGAGGACAATGTGCTCTGGGACTGACTGGGCAGTGAGGCGCCCAAACCACTGCTGTTGTTGTGGCTGGTGGTGCTGTTGGTGGTGGTGGCACTGTGCTCGGCATTGCCATTGGAGCTAGCATACAGGGCAGCCAGCAGATCTAGCTCACCATTATTGGCATTGGCAGTGGCAGTGGATCTGGTGCAGCTGCTGAAAGCGCTGCCGGCGGAGGGCACAACTGGCACAGCACTTGCCATTGACTTGGCTTCAGTTTGGCCAAGTTGCTGCTGCTCCACCTGCTGCACTGCAGCCTCGACGCCAGCCACGCTCTTCATGAAGGTAGCTAGATGCAGTGGCGCCTGCTGCAGCTGTGACTCAAACTCTTGGCGATTGAGCTCATCGAGATGATCACGGACTACGGCCAGCACCTCATCATTGGTGCAATCATTAGTGCCACCTTCGCGCTTGCCAAGCAGTGCTGAAACTTTGGTTAGCAGTGCGGGCACATCCTTGTACAGAATGTCCAGCAACTTACCGGTGGTGAAGAGCACAATTGCCTTGAGGCATGAGTACTCGGCGGAGTCGACATGCAGCGCCTTCAGTTTCTCCACCTGCTCCTGGAAGATGCGTATGTGATCCATAAAGGCAACCACACGATCTGCAGCCATTGGTGAGGCATGCAGACCCGCAGCAGCCAGCAAAGGTGCCACATGCAGTGGCATCGAGCACTGACTCGCATTCAGCACAAACAACTCCGACCAGACCAGTCGCAGTAGTGCCACCTGATCGGTAACTTGCAGTTCCGGAAAGAAGGGTATATTCTTGGCCCACTCGACGGCCGAGAAGAGCAGCCTCGCGGCCAATTCGCAGATATTGTCAATGCCCATTATGTTGTTTGGCTGCAGGCACTGTCCGTATCGGGATGTGGGATACGGTTCTGCGCGCAGCAGCAGCGAAATGTAGGAACTGAGGTACGAGTGCCCATTGAAGCCGGCAACGCTCATGGGATCGCCGTTGGCCAATTGGTATTGGCCATGCATGCCTGCTAAGCCTGGCTGTGTGGGCGGTACGCGGCCACGTTGAACAGCTGCAAAGAAAGAGAAGAAATGAAGGGGTTAATTAGTGGGTGTACTAGACTTTTTAGACCCTGTAAAAGACATGTGGTGTGGACTAAAGACATCTCTTTCTCTCCCTCTGTCTAGTTTGCTGCAGAATTAGTACAGGGCCCTTTACTGCCCGCTCACTCTACTGTAGATTTCCCTACTAGTTCTTATTATTTAATTTTTTTTGGTAATTCAATCTGTGCACCTTTATGCGCTTATTTTGACCGCGACATCACACGCCGCACAATGTTGTCCCATTCAACTGTTGGCAAAGCTGCCACAACGCACAATGGCTATCGGGCACCTCAATCTCAACGCACTCTCCGACGTCTGTGCTTCGCTCTAAAGCTGCCTTTTGTCCCACCGACAACGTCATAAGATACTTTTCTTCTTTCAGCTCTGAGGCAGCAACAACAGCGACAACCCCTTTTCCAAGTCCCGTTTCAGAAAAATTTCAACCCTTTCGTTTCGTATCTTTTTGGTTTTGTTGCCTCAACTGCTTAGATATGCAAATTCAACTAAATACTTTCAGCGCATCTTCAAGATACAAGATACAAGCACGTGTGTGAGTGTGTATGCCGAATTGTTTAAGCTAAAAATTTATAAATAGAATGCAAATGTAGGTAATATTCTGTCTGCAGCGGAAAGGTTAGGTCAACAGCTGAGCAAAAGAAGGGAGAGCGAGAATGGAGAAAGAGAATCGAAAAGAGAGAAATAGAGAGAATAACGAGAGTTGCTAGAGCTTCTTGTGCCTCAAAAAAGATACCCATATTGGGCTTAAGATCTACGAATTCCTCTTCATTAAATTAAATTTAGACTTTAATCACAAACATTTTTAATAAAGGGTGTCGAAGGCACACTAGGCCCGAAAGTAAACCCCACCACACATTGACTACTCAAGGTTGTTTGAGGTGCGCTAAAAGGTTCTCAATGCTGGACCTTTGACCCGATCTAACACCTGCATAGGATGCAAAACAACAAAAGGCTTGGCCATTATGTTAAACGCATTTTCATACAATGGCGCAATTGAGTACTTTAGTCATGTGATAGATAGTGAATTGGGTTAGCAAAGGTTTTTTCTTACACCTCAAAATTTGAGCGGTACACACCTAGAGCCGCATGCACCACACCTAACCCTACTCGATATTCAGTTTACGGGTTGGCTTGCATTTCAGCTTCGACATAATCGAGCCAAAATATCGCGAAAATATAAATAATTTTGCCGTAGGCTCAATTGAGACCAGAAAATGTAGTTTTGAGAGAGAGACTGAAAAGCAAATAAAGCTAAACATGATTATTGATCATGCCAAGTGTTTGGCTGCAGCCATTGTCTTGGGTCACAAACAGATACATACAAATATATACATATATATAGTAAGATAGGCAAAAGTAACGTCTCTTGTTGTTGGCAACGAAAAGCGAAAGCATTTTTGGTCAATCGCACAATGAACGTTGGTTCCTAGGCTCAGAGGTAGGAAAAAGGGGGAAATCGGTTTGTTTATTGCTTTACCCAAGCAATTAAGTTCCGGGGGTTGATCAAAACCGGAACGAAAGAGCCCTTAAAATCCACTGAATCCCGACTGACCACTGTCCAGCGACAAACGGCGACACAATTATTTATACAATACATTTGCGTAATTGTGAGCCAAGTAGATCCTCGTCCCGAACCGTTTCTTGCAAACTCCTGAGCTGCTGATCTATGCTTGGTAGAAGACGCAGCAAACCAGTTTTGTTGCTTCTTCTTGTTTTCTCCCTCACTCCTGTGCCTTGTCCAGTTTCGGCTTATTTATGCGCATGGGAAAATAATTCTCTGACCACAGAGAGAAAAGATCTGAGCTGCAAAGCTGCAGTCTTGACCGCAACTAGGTGTTGCAGATGCCTCACAAGATCAACTCGATCGACTTGGCAGATAAATCCCGTACCAACAACAACCTCGAGTTGTAGTAGCTTTGGCAGAGCTCTTCCAATTGCTGATTACTTAATGAATGAATCTTGGCCTCAGCACGTGCTCAAGTCCTGGCTGCGCTTTTCTTTCGTCTCTTTTCTGGCCAAAGTTCATTTTTATGTAATCGAATGTATATACTTAGTTATGGGGGATTTATCGAGATGCGTTCGCTTGTCAATTGCTCTTGACACAGACACTTCAGAGCGTGCCCAAGTGCCCAATTGGCTAAAAGCTAATTGTTGGCCAAGTGGATTAAGCAACTCGTTGATTTTTTCCCTCCTACACTTGCCCGGTTTCCGGCCTGAAGTCCAAAAAGAGCAGCAAACAAAAAGCCTTTCACTTGACGCCATGTGCGCATTAAATATTCGCATTGCTTTTGTTATTCAGTTGAAAATTTCCATTGTTAATTATAATGCATATATAGGATTATATAAATAACACGTCGTACGATTTCAGCAACTCTAAATGCATTTCGCAACTTGCTATATAACTTCAACAGTTCTGTGCAGTCTTTTTGTCTCTTTTTCTCACTCACTCTGTCTCTTTACCCATTCTTCTTTCTTTGTCGGCTGAGCTGAGTGAGTATTTTCTACACAGTTCGGCATTTCAAGTTTAATTTTATGCTATTAAAGGAAAAACCTTTATAATTTCTATAAATTGGTTCAGAATTTGCATAAGATGTTTTCTGATTTCTAACTCTTTCCCTCTTTCTCTTCTGTCTCCTTTTTCCTGCCTGTTCCTTGCACTCTTTTTCACTCTCCAGTAGAAATCCTTTCTACCCATTGCAGCGCTTCAAATTCAATTTTGTGCCATAAAAAATACCTTTATAATTTGTATAATTTGCTTCAGCGTAAAAAACTAGTTTTTTGCCAAATTGTTTGTCCAGTTCGCTGACCCAACCCACCACCAGCAGTAGCACCAGTCGTCCGATTGACACTGCAGTTTAATTAGAGCGACCCCGAAGGTTGAATTTAATGCTATTTTTCTGGTTTTTCTTGACCGCGGCAAGTTCCAGGTCTCTCAAAGGCATAACCTTTGTGCCGCTTTCATGTTAAGTAGCGCCCAGTAGAAAAAACTGTACGAAAAGGGTCCGAAATTCTGTGCAGAAAACATATTTTCTCACGATTTTTCAACTGAGATTATTTTAGAATTTTTATAAACTAGTTTTTACGAGGAAGTTGTCATTAGGAAATGCTACGACAACATCTTCACAAAGGTGTTGAACTCTTTTTTTTTATTGGGTTGACAACACTTTAATGTAGCGAAGAACAGGTAGCTAAAGCATTAAATTTGTCCAGTTTAGGCCAGGTGTCATTAGCCATTTGTTGTACACTTGGCCTAGGCAAATTTATCATAATTCTGTGCAATTGGCAAGAGCGAAACCGCTTAAATCAAAGTTTACATACGTTTAATTACAATGGAGCTATAGCTACATTTTAATTGGCAATCTGTTGTCATGCATTATACTCGTTCTTAACCCAAATCGCAGTAACTCAGCATATGTTGCTGCTGCTGTAGTAGTTGTTGTTGTTGTTGTTGTTGGCTATTAGCATTTTCGAAAACCTGTCAATATTAGTGCAAATAATAACAGCTTTGTGCAGTTTCTCGACAGGTCCCCCGAGACATAGACAGACGTTAATTGTTAATGACGACAACAGCAACTAAGTAAATAACACAAACAACTACAACTGTACGAGCAGCCAACAAGGCAGTCAATCTGTCAGTCAGTTGGTCAATCAGTCAGTCAGTTGGCCAGTGAGTCTGTTGGTCAATCAGTCGCTTAGACATTGAATTCAAGTCGCTGTCAATTTGTTGTCATTTGCCAATTTTGTGGACAAAACATTGGGCCCAACTATGCCAAATATTTGCTGACAATCGTTGCTCACAAATTAGTTTCATTCATTACTAACAAAGTACACTGTAAAAAATAGGAGTATACAATTTTAAATGCTCAATTAATTTCCGAAAGCAGTCTTTGACTACTTTTCTTTCAGTGTACGATCTAATCAAATTAACTGTGATACTTCAAAGTGTCGACATACAAATTACAATATCGAGCTAATTTCTTATACTCGCCCAAGTATGCTCAACTACGAGTATTCAGCTATTCAGTTGGTGAATTATTCAACTATTCATAACTATTCATTCGAGTAGCCGACGTTGCTCGTTTGGTTCTTGTAGTTGTGGTTATTTTTTAATTATTAACCAGCCAACAACGAACAGCGAACAAGTTTGCATTTGATCTTTAGGGTCAATATGCTGTACTCAATGCTTAATTATTGCTATACCCTGTAAGCATAAGGCGCTAGTCAAGTGGGTATAATAAACTAAGTCTAATTGCCTAGACGATCTCTAGGTTTTAATCCAAAAATTCTTTGGCAGACCACTTGGTATCCAAATAGATGAACCATCACCATGTGATGAACCATCCCAGAGATCAGCCCACTCTTGTCAACTGTTTGTTCTCTTGTGGATTCCTAGCGTCTGACATTTTCTAGTCCCATTTATTGGACGTAGTGTAACCTAAATAAAATTCTCATTTTCTAGTATCTTTTTTTTTGTGTATCTTTTGGTTGTTGCTGTCGTGTGCTACTTCCGATTTCATTTGTGTCGCTGTCTTCGTTTTAGCGCATTTAATTTATTTATGTATTTGCCTCACTGTTTGACTTTTAATTGACCCACACCCGTTGCGAGAAATTTCGAATTTTATTTTGCAAAGCATTTAGTACTGGGTACTGGGTATATTGGGGTTCGTTGAGACTTACCTTCGCGTCGCATGCCCATTTTGAGGCACTTTTTCAAACGGCAATATTGGCATTGATTGCGATGATGTTGATCAATCGGACAGTTTCTGCTGCCTCGGCACGAGTATGTGAGATTGCGTCGCACGGAGCGTTTGAAGAACGATTTGCAGCCTGAAAAAAACGAAGAAGAAAATGTTGAAAAATATTTTTAATAGGGGGAAAAGTAATACCATTAATAGCCTAAAGGAAAGGGGTGGTGAGCTGAGCGAAAAACTCTTTTTATTACTTATTAACAGTCCAAGCTTTAAGCAGAACTAGCTCTCTTAACTCTTACCATATTTTGATACTAAATCTGTCCATCGTTTCCCCACTCACCCACTGAACCACACTTTATTACCTGTGCCACATATAAAACCAGGCCCAAAACAAGCAACTCGATGTCAGTTACACCTCCAAAGGCTCTTTTGGCAACAAGCAAAACAAATTCCATGGCACTTGAAGCACAAAAAAAAACTTGGCTAAGGAGACCAAAAAAATTGTTACCACTTGTAAAGCAAAGCACCTAAGCAAAGAACATGCCACCAAATGCGGCAAGTTGTGTTACACTTCAATGATGCCCTGCAGTTGTCCTAGTAGTAGTTGTGTCCCCGATGCTCCACTGCCACTCCCCCCAGCCGCCATCCTCCACTAGACAGACTGATGCCTATGTCAATGGTCATGTTACACGTTTCATGGCTTAACGCCTTCCATAAAATTACCTTTAATGGCTTTCAATTAACAAAGTGTATCTTGGGCACGAAGATACAACTCTGCCGCTGACTCTGACTCTGTCTGTAGCCCTGGCGCAAGGGCTGAATTGTTTTTGGCTGCTTCAACACGAATTTACTGTTAAGACGGCAGACTTGGCTGCAGTTTGAAGTTGTAGTTGTTTTGGCCATTAAACAGTCGAAGACTTGGCTGTCGTGTTGTTTACAAGCTGAAACTCAACTGCAATTCGATGTCGCTAAACATGTGTATCACTTGGTAAGATAGGGACAGCGAGAGAGGGAGGGAGTGGGAGGGAGTGCGAGAGAGAGTCTCGTCCTGTCGTAGCTGGATCTTGCTTTGGGCCATGCCACACAAAAATTTCTCACAATAACTCAAAACAATGGCATATGCTCATAAAATTCGTTTTAAGCTGTAAAATCATCATCAAACAAAATATGTAAGCACACACACACACACACACACACACAATTCCACAGACTCATAGCTATAAAAGATATTCGAGCTCAAACCAATCTGCGAGGGTGGAGTAGCGTAGGGGGAGGAGCGGCAAGGCAGAGGAATTGCGATCGTGTGCACCAAAACGTGGCTTAAGCCATGAGTTTTGAGCCACGAATCAAAGTCGATTGCTGGATGCGCTACAGCTGAGCTTTAAGCTGGAAAGTAGCTAGCTAAAGTGAAGCTGTACAGCTAGCTTGGTAGTGAAAGTATGTGCTTTAAAAGCTGCTAAAAAGAAAGTGTTTTTTCAAAAGCTTTAAGCAGATTTTTAAGGCTTAAAACTTTGGTTAAGCAGGGCATGTGGCAAGTGGCTTCTATGCCGCACTAGACAAGCCCAACGGAGCCAGCTAGGAAATATTCAAACACACATACTAACACACAACACACACTTAAGCTTTTACACCATATGATCTACGAATAACGATATTGTACCAAGTCACGATTTCTGCACAAAACGTACCGTTGCCTTTACCTCTTTTTCCACAAAACTTTCTGTGGTTGTTGTTGTGGGACAGCTGGACAGCTAGGCCTGGCCTGGCTTGGCTTGGCTCAGCTTGGCCTGTCTTGGCCCGCTCAGAGCTGACTGGGCCTGCTTGCTATAACTCTGAATTTTGTTGGTAGTCGAGCTGGGAAGAGGAGAGTTAAGGGAGGCAGAACTGCCCATATGCGCATATCGCGACTTTATCTGGAGTTGAAAACCAAACGATGCGAACCTTGTGCCGTGTCTTTATTGATGAAGATACGAGCAGAAGCATTCAGCTATGAGCAGCAGATACAGATACCGTAACACACAAATCTGGGAACGGTGAAGATATCGGCGAGGGAACTGTACATCGCTGGCATATCAAGTTATATCAATAACCGAAAAAGGGTGGAGCGTTGCAGATACTTAAAAGCGTAGATACAGATACGACTGCAAGATGCAGATTGAGCTGTGACGCAGTGCAAATCCTGGAAACCCTAGAACAATTGTCATAAGTTTTTTTTTCTGTTTTCCTATGGCTTCAAAATGTATCTCATAAGTCAGACAGTTTAGTCTTAAGCCGCTGTGAGCGCACTTTGCGGTAGTTTCAATTACGCTTTTGGCTTAATTGCGTGACTGTCTAGAAGACGTAGAGGAGGTGGAGTGAGGGGCGTGACACGCCCTCGCGTGTGTGCTACGCGCCATAAAGCGTTCAATACAGTTAGACTTCCAAGAAGAAGAATTGCTGCTGCAGCTAAGCGTTCTATTAATTGAACTTCCTGAAACTGCACGATATGATGCCCCTCTGCCTGCTTCCCTACCATACCCTACATACCCTAGCGTGTCTGTGGCTATGAGGTAGATACACAAATGAAAGTGGAGACTTTTTGCCGCATCGCCGCTCAATTTAAAGCGTGAAATTGGTTTGCCTAGTCGGTTCAACTAGTGCCTAGTACTATGTTTAGTAACTGGCTTTAAATTCAGCTGACTAAATGCCAATTTTTGGGGCTATTCGGCTGCATATGTACGGTCAATGCACCGTTTGTCAGAAGTGTAACACCAAAGTCAATAGCGGCACAGACATCGCCCCTTTGTTGCTTAATTTTCTAATTAATAATACACACACACGTACACACACACACACACACACCCAGGTAGACTAAGCACAGCGAGAGCCATCATTAAGTCGCAATAATTAAATGTTAAGCTTACATGTGCAGGCAGCTAGTCAAAGTAATTAGCACAGCAACTGCGACCGCGACTGCGACGGCGACTGAGACGGCGACTGCGACTGAGATTGAGCCCGAGGCGGTAACTTAAAGCAAAGAAATAGCAACAAAAAAACCGCCTAGACAAAGTATCTGGAGTACAACCGAAACATAATTGCAGTCCGCAGACACGAAGCGCAAGAAAATAATAACAAAACAACTAAAAAAAAAATAGTATCTTTTAAACTTGCATGCACTTCGAGTATCTACAAAATGCGCTGCTGATTATGAACGCGCTTGAACTTCAAGTCGAGGCGGAAGCGCAGTTCCAGTTGCAGTTCGAGTTGATTTTGATGTTGTTGCCATTACAGGTGAGCAGCTGATTAACAGCAGGTCTCCCCCATCATTTTGGGTTGACATTGGCTATAAAGCAACAGGGTTTATACACAGCGCGATATAGGTCAAATTCCCCTAGCGATGCTATATATAATTTTCTTCTTTAGTTGTGGGAAGCTTGTGGCTTCTTCTGCGCGTGTCCAACTGTGCAAACTGAGCAACTGTGGCAAATTTAAGAACTTTCCACTTAATGAAAAGCTTGAGCGAATCGAAAATTGCTGCAACTACGTTTGCAGCCAGTATCTTTAAAGACTGCAGTCTGTAGATACAACGGAACTGATCTTGGTAAAGCTTAAATAAATCAAGAAGATACGTATTTGGTTAGTCAGACCGAAAAGATACTTTTTTACACATGTATATAAATAATTTAGTTAGGAGTAAGTAAAATAGAAAATCCTTTAAATTTCTTAAGCAATTAACTTTTGTCTCAGCCAAAACTCGTTTCTGGGCCACAAGCGCAAAGGGCTTGCAGCTTGTTTTAACTTGGCCCATATGCCACAGCCAGCATATGCAGACCAGCCATTCGCACGTTGCAACAGTAACAACTCCAACAACAACAACTTCAACAAAATGCCGACTGAGAGTTGGCTAAAATAAAGATAAGCGATTTAGCTTTGATTTAACTGATGCTATGTGAAGTTATGCAGTCTAAAAACTCTATGCGAGTTGCAGTCTACACTGAGAAATAAAATTGTAGTAAACTGTATGATTTAAGTAAAGGTATTTTATATAAGAACAGTCTTTATATATGTAATATATAAAATGGTAAATTCTTGACTGATAACTAAAATATTAATAAAAGAGAAATCTCTTTATCACTTTCAGAAGACTTGATTTAAATTCTAAACTCTTTTAAAGCCCACCTGGTATTACCCTAATTGTGATATGACTAATCCCAAGCTAAGTCGAATTTTTTCTTTCTGTAACAAGTTCAGAGTCTTCAGTCTGCAGTGCATAATCTGCAGTCTGTTGGCTACAGTTTCAGTTGCACTTCAAGTCCAGATCTGCGGTCATGTATAGTGTTTGGGCCTGGTGCTGTTGAGCCCTGTTAGTTGGCCCTGTTACTTGGGGAATGGCAGCGACACATGGCGATAAGAAAGGTTATTGCTGCGAAGTTGCACTATTAAAGAGCAGCGCTGCGCACTCGCTATCTTCCTCTGCCCCTCTCTCTCTCTTTATCTTCACTTCCCTCTCTCTCTATTTCTATGCACCGCGGGGCATGTCGTCATGAGTTCAAGCGCAAGCAGCTAGTTTTGGCTACAAAATGTTGCAAGTGCAAGAAGATGCCACAAAACGTGCCGTCCAAAAGTTGCACACAAAAAACGAAAAAGAAAAGAAAATAAAACCAAATATATTTCTAGAGAAAGAGGGAGAAGGAGGGAATGCGAGGAGACGCTGCTGTGAGTGCGGCTTTTGCTGCAGCTGATCGATTAGCCAAGTTAGCTGAAAACGAAAATTGCGCATGAAGTGGCAACAACTGTGTCTGCTGGCCCTGTGTTGCACGTTGCACGTTGTTGTTGCTGTTGTTGTTGGCCCAGAGAGCCGCAGCTAAACATAATTAATTAAACCGTTACATTATAAAGCGGATCAAGTCGCTCAAGTTGCTCAGTTTGCTCAGTTGCTAGTTCACGATTTTTCCAGCCCAAAACTTTTCCCCCAAAGGGTGGTAGAGGCTGCTAGGGGTAGACGAGGGGGGGAGGCATTTTCGAAATCGCATCGTGTCAGGATGCATTTTTTGCGCCTCATTTGGCAGAGACGAGACAAGAGGCAGCGCTTCAAGTTGCAGGCAGCTTTATTGGCTTAAACATTTCCTCTAAGTACAACGATTTGTACTACAAGTCAGCGCTTAATGATTACAATGTTTTGCTCTTGTTGTTGTTGTTACAGTTGTTGTTGTTGCTGTTGTTGCTGTTCCCAGTTGTTTGTTTTTGCCAAAATCTGTACAATTAAGTTTCTGCTGTTGCTTTTAATGAAGGGCTTTGCTGGCGCTTGTGCCAAATTATTTTTCAGGCCAAGTCGCTGCTGCCTCATTAAAAAAAAATACGTTAAGCAATTGCAACAACAAGCAGAATTGACAACCAACCACTTGAGCTGCTCCCCAATAAATTTCACTACTTTATTTTACCCCTTTTTACCCCTTGCTAACTTGGCTCACAGTTTCTTTTATGGCCACATTGTGTCATAATAATCATTTGTCATAAGTTGTGTGTGTTCGAACAAATTGCACGGAAGTTATAAATGTTAATCAAAATGCGATTTGTATTCATATAATAAATGATATATTGAGCAAGATTTTGATAATTTTTTTGGGGTCTGCAGATTCTGCAATGCAAATTTAATACAAGCTCGAAATTTATTAAGCTTTTCGTTACTAATTAATAAGTAAAATACATTTGCTGCAGGCGTCTCAGCCACGCCCCGTGCGCCCCAAAAACAACAGCAACTGCAACGTCATAAATTGCAATAAAACACGAGAGACGAGAGAGGAGAGAGAAGAGAAGCAAAAATCGAAAACAAAACCAAAAACAGTTCTGAAAAATGCGCAGTGGGCGTTGTTAATATTTTTTTACTCTTTTTTGTTGCAGTTGTATTTACTTTGTTGCTCTTACTGTATTTTTTATATACTTGAACTTTTTTTATTTTTTGGGCAGCGAGGAGACAGCTAATTGATTTATGTGCACCTTTTGTTAAAGCTCAGCAAATGTGTCGAGCGAGCGGAATTTTCATGAAATTTATTAAAGGCTCTCTAGATCAGGCGAAGAACTGCCCATTCGAGGTGCAAGAAGTGAAAAGCCAATGATTTTTATAATACACTTAAGTGTGTATAACACATCAAAAGCTAAATGTGGCAGCATTAAAATATATTTAAATATATAATATTTAATATAGGTAAAGAAATCTGCATTTAAATAAATTATTTTTTTAGTTGTTTATTTTGTTTCCAGTCACTTTTGAAAGACAGCCAAACATTTGTAAATATTTTTAGCTTTTATATCAATTAGTTTTGGCAATTTAGGGAGTGCTTTATTTGCTCACAGCCTAATGAAGTGAATTAAAAAGCCACACATGTTGTTCAGCAAAAGAAATTCCCCAAAAAAAGCGAAGAAATAACTAAACGAACAACAAAGATACGCGTACACAGATACAAAGATACATTTATGGACAACAACTGTGACATTGTTAACATCAGAAATTTTGTTTCTTTTTTGTGGAAAGACTTGACCGTCGTGAGCTTCTCGTTCTCCCCTCGGACTCGCGCTGTAGATACAAATATGAATTCTTGAGCTTGTGTTGCGCTTTAATTGCGGAACGTGGGAACCTATTTAAATGAGTTTACATCAAACTTCCTTTTCGCCGAATGCAATGCCAGTTGACAAACTGTCGCGGTGTATCTTACAGATACACACTAACTCCGACTGCAGTTACTTAATGCACGCTGCTCGCGCTTAACAATTAGACATGTTGGCAATTTTTCATATGCTTTTATCAGGCGCCATGAAGTTGTTTTTCCTCAGTGTCTTGAATTTTCCTTTTAGCGCATTGCGTTTTAAGTGTTTCGCTGGCTGGAAACTGTGTGTTGTTTTATGTTTATGTGTCAGTTAATTAATTGCATAGTTGCAATAATTTTTCAAAGTTTCAAATTTATTTGTCATTTTCATGTGGGGCAGGTACTACGAGATAAATCAACTTAATTAGCTTTTGACATGAGCACTAAGATACTTTTCTTGTCGTTAATCTCAACGCACTGCATTCAATTTGCAATTCAACAGAGAAACTTAGAGATTTGCAAAACAAAACAGAGAAAAAACGCATATCAAAGAGCATATTAATGATGAGCCAAAACGAAACATTATAGCCAACTTATAGCCATGACAAATAGCTAAATTAATAGGCGAGAAGTTGAAGCAAATGGAGATGCTGATTTTCCCCAATACCTGGACAAGACTCCGACTAAGAGTCTGAGTCTGAGGCATGCACTCATCATTAATATTATCAGCTGGCTTTTATCAGCAAAGCATTTTTCAGGCAGCTTGAACCGTGACTTTTTATGAAAGGTTAGACGGCATTTTGTAGCTGCAACTACGAGTAGATACATGTGTATCTTTAGCCTCTAATGAGTGGGACTGGAACGTTGTTTCACTGCCTAAATTTCAGCAAGTGCAGCTGTGTGTGTGTGTGTGTTGTGTTCCCTGTGTGTGTTGATATCAAACAAGTTGCTACTACAATGAACTTCCTAGACAGGAACAGGAACAGGCCGAGGTAGAAGAAAACACGCATAAGCTACAATTAATCTTATGGAGAGAAAAGATACGCGGTGCAGGGTGGATTTTAGAATAAATTTAACATACTGAGCCAGGGACGGACAAATGTAGGGACGGAAAGGCAGTCAGACAGACACCACTGAGACGCACAAGTGAGGCAGACAGCAAAACGAGTTGTGAGAAGTATCTAAAAACTACATGTAGCTGAGCACCTTGAAGTGTATCTGAAGGCTGAAAGCTGAAAAGGACGTGTACATTATGGCATTTGGTTCAGCCACAAAAAAAAACGAATATCTAACTGCGGAAAATGATATGAGAGCGCTTTAATATTTGGAAATCTTTTTTCTCTCGCTCTGCTTGGCCACAACTTGGGGCAAGTTGCAACTAAAGACTGAGTGGCCGTCTACAACTGGCGATTGCATAGAACAAAATAGATTGCTATCGTGGCAACATCATCAGCTGCAGCCCAAAAAGATACAACAGCTACAGCTACAGATACAGATACATGCATGCGCATGTAGAACTAAGAAGAAACACCTTCAGAATGCAACGAGGCGGTCACCGGGCAACATATTTTGATTGTTATTGTTGTTGTTGCTGTTCTGCTTCTTCTTCTCCTCTTCCCAACTAGTTGTTGTTGTTGTTGTGAGCATGCGTACAAAATGCTGGGTGATTAATAATAATAAAAGCGCCTACAATGCATTGCGCCGCGCCAACTTAACAGTGGTAAAATATGCTTGTGTGTATCTGTGAGATTGTTTTTGTTCTATGGCCTGCGGCTCAAAAGTATTTAAGCGTTTTAGAGCAAAACTGTGCAGCGCAGACACTTAATTAATTTTTAAGTGTGTAAAAATTAATAATATATTTAAAACAGTTACTAAGACTTTAATTATAAACTTTAAACGTTTAAAATTTTTAAAAACCTAATTTATATAAAATGTGCTGCTTTTTCGCACCACTGTGCAGCGTATCTATTCACCGCCGCAGTCATTTCTCTCTGACTAAAAGCAGAACATTTGAAGAGATACGAATATGACAAGTTCTACTTGAGTTTGTACTAAATGCCAAGCGCTGCGTGCAGCGTTAATCTGAGACTTCATGAATGCACTTTTTCCCCCTATAACTGCCTCTCTACCACTTCCCCCCTTTACCCGCTGGCTGTCTGGCTGACTGCCTCGACTTGGCCAGGTCTAAGACAATAAAAAGGTGGGCGCTTCATTTAGCAGGCAACCGCACAATTTGCATGTTTGCACAACAATTGTTTGGCTTTAGTACAAAGCGCACCGTATTTTATTTAGATAATAATTTTTTTGTTGTCTGTGTTTTTTTTCTTCTGTTTTTTATCTGAGCGATAAGCGGGCTGTGTGTGAGAGATGCGTGCTGGGGTCGAGTCCAAGTACAAGTGTTGTAACGGCATTTTGACCAGAGAATTCTGCGAAATTCCATTGAGTACGGCACGAGATACACAACGTTTTTGCCTCTCTTCATTTTGGAGAGTGAGAACTTGGCGAATTGTTACACAATCTCAAGAGTTTTACGGCGAACTTACATTGGGTAACAGATACAAAAAAGTAGCTAACTTTGATTGCACTACAGCAATTTTCACTGTAATTTTAACTCCAAGTAGTTACCAAAAGTATCTTAGCGTAGTGAGTATTGCGAAGGTAGTTAAAGAATTGTACAAAACCTTTGTATCTTTAGCTGAGCGCAGTTTGATTGCACTTGGGCAATTTTCACTGTAATTTTAACAACAAGTTGTTATCAAAAGTATCTACAGTGACTCAATTATGTATAAGATATAAAGTTATCTCAGGAGAACGCAAGATACATCGCTACAATATGTGGTTACACTTATGCAAATTCCACTGTATCTTTTCACAGCAAATAGCTGCCAAAAGTATCTTGAGTCTTCTCTCGCTTTGTAGCTGAAAATTTGCAAGCACACACCCACCTAGGCACCTAGACACCTGGACAGCTAGACACCTGGACAACTAGACACCTAGACAACTAGACTCCGTCATACATCTCCAAATTTTATTGCCAACTCATCAAACTGCCATAATTCACCGTAACTGTCAAAATCAGCGGCTGGCAGGCACGCTTTTGAGTAGTTACAGGGTCTCAGAGTTTCCCAACTCAACTGAGCTGAGAGATTTCTGTTTGGTCATCATAGCAGCACAGATACAAAGATTCAATTGAAATCAACTGGCGATTTCTTTAGATACACAAATCTGCTTCCCCTCCCCACCCATTCCACTGCCCACTCTGCTTACAATTACCCCCGAGTACTCACCTTCACAGGTAAATTGTCCGTAGTGTTTGCCGGAACTCTTGTCCCCGCAGACAACACACTCGATGTTCTGCTTGGAATCGATCTGTGATCCGCTGTTGCTGCTCTGCGAATGCGAACTGTTTGCCTGGGAACTGGGCGTGGTGCTGCCACCGCCTCCACCACCGCCGCCACCTCCACCAGAGCCGCCCAAGCAGCTGGAGGACTGTGATCCCTTGATAATGGGCACCAGATCGGTACCATGACCGGATTGAGCGGAACTAGTGTGATGTGCGGATGTGGAACCACCGTTGGCACTGGGCAAACTGGACAAATCCTCCTTGATGACGTGATGTGCGCTCTGGTTAAGATTTCCTGTGGATGCACTCAGTCCGGACAGATCCTGTTTGATGCCCGCCGACTGTTGGCTGGCCACGCTGCTGGGCGTGGTGCCACCGCCGCCTCCGCCACCGCCGCTGCTGCCGGTGCCGGCCAGAGAGCCGGGTCCGGCCGAGGCATGCAGATGACCGCCCAAATTTGGATCATGCCAAGCACTGTGCGGCGGTACGCCCAACGTCATGGACCGCGAGAGGCCCAGATCGAAGGCGGACAGCTCGGCGCCGGACTGTGGCCGTGGATTGAAGAAGCCGGGAGCTGTGGACGGGGAGGCGCACATGACGCCGCCACCGTACACGCTCAGGGAATTGTGCGTAATAATTTTGGCGGCCGGATCGGAACACGTGGAATAACCGCTGGAATACACTTTGCACGCTCCTCACTTACGCACACTGGGTCACAACGCAGAAAGTCGCCAAATTATTTCGAGATTTCCGAAAAAATTCACTTTTATTCTCAAATATTTTCAAATATTATTTTTTTTTTTTTTTGAATATTTATCTCTGGCACTTTATGCTTTTAGCTTGCAATAATTATAATAATTATTTAATTTATTTATAATTATTTCTGCACATTTCACAGAGCACGTAAAAACACTTTTGCGTTTTAATTTCTTTTATTTAATTTTTTATTTTTCTTTGTTGTTGATTATTTGATTATTTTTCTTAACACACACGCAACTAAGTCGTATGAAGATTGTTGAAATTTGTTCGCTCACTTGCGGCACTTGGAAAATATAGTATAAAAATTTTCAGAAAATTTTTCTATCTTTTTGAAAAATGCGCGTCATGCGAGCAGCAAAATCTCAGCTGTTCTCGTAAGGCCTTTTAGAGCCTGACTGGCAAAACATTCGTGGCAAAAGGTACACGACCCGACCCGACTCGACCGTTTCGACCTAACGACACATCACACAAATCTCTCTCATTCCACCACTGTGGCAGCACAGATATTGTGTATAGTATACACTGTATACTGTATACTGTGTACAGAGCGTACACATACAATTGCAGGCTACAGCTACGGAGATACTGTTGCACCCCGAATGTCCGCTATCGCTGTGCCGCTTGCACTCCCATCGACCCAATGGCCTGACTTTAGTTGAGTGAAAAATCATTGCTTACTGCTCGCACGCTCGCTGCTCTCACTCTCACTCACTCTCTCTGTCTCTCAGACGTTGTGCCTCTTTGGTGGCGGGGCAAGACCTTCAATGCGTTTGGCTGATTTGCTCACTGGCGCTCCGTTTACTACCACCACAAACAAAATCAAAACTACCACCACAAACATGAACACACACACATACACTCAAAAACGCCGCAGCGCTCTCAGCTCTATTTCGTTGAGTGAAACTCTCTCTCAGAGTACATTTGGGCGTCCAACAAGAACTCGTTTGGTTTCTTCTTGTTTCTTCTTTCGTTATTTTTGTTGTTGTTGTTTCTGTCGCTGCTGTTCAGTGTGTTCTTATTAGTTTTGCAGTTGGCGCATCTGTAAGCTGCTTTACCGTTAATGTTCTTATCAGTTCCTTAATTTGTGCCATGACTTTAAAATGAGCTCCACCTCCAAAAAATGATAAGTCTAAAGCAAAAAGTTTGTAGAAAAATATTGGTTAAGGTTATCTGGTTGGTGGACTTAAAATCGTTATCGCTAGTTTTTAAAATAATGGCCGTTCTGTTAATAATACAAATATCCAAAGTTGTTAGCCATTGGCTGCAGATAAGCTAGATAAACTAACTGATGAGATGGTGGAATGCTTTGTCGCAGTGGCAGGGTGCTATACGTATTTAGATGAGTAATAGTTTGAACTAGTATCCTCAGTATAAAGGTATTTATTCGTAGACTCTTTTGGATTGGTTGTTTCTTAGAATTGTTTATTTTTTGATAAGTCATAAGTTATATATAACCAATAGCTACTTGATAATTTCAGTTAAACATAAAAAAAAATTAATATATCTCTTTGATCTTAAAATATGTAAGCTCTGGGACCATTAAATTTAATATCTAAATAACTTAAGTATTATATTAAATTAACCTACATTTCTAAATTATATCACATTTATTTTTATATACGAAAAAATTTATAAAAAATACTTTAAATTTATTTAGTTTTACTAAAATCCCTTCAAAAACTATAAATAACTCCTATAAGATCTCAAGTTTATAGTTAAGCAGTAGCTTTGCAAGCAGTGCTGTATAACAGCAAGCAGTTCAAATTAGATCGCTTTATAGCAGAGCTTATTAGCTTTTCTAACGAAAGTTAGAGAAACGAATGCAATTAAAGTAATTTAGCTAGCTTTAAGTGAATTTCTAGTTAAAGCCAACTACGTTCCGTCTCAGCCGCCCCTCCCTCACTCCTGTTGCTTCTCAGCTTTCACTGCTGACGCAGTAATGAAGCCAATTGACTGTTTTCAAGCCTAATAAAATTAGAATAATATTTTATGCTAATTGGATTGAACGTGTCGCGACATGCAATACGAGTGGCTGGCAGCTCGGGAAGTGCCAAAACATGAAATCATAATTTAATTTGATTTTAACGAGCACTGCGCTGCCCCTCCTCCAAAACCTCACACTCCCTGGTCCCCTCCTTGGACAAGTACTGCCTTTGGGTGCAGTTAAAGCTGCAGTTGGGAATGTTAAGCGCTTCCAATTAGAATGACGCCAACATACATTTGCTGTATAACTTTATGAAATTAGCATTTTGCAACAATTTGCACGCAAAGAGCGTAGAAATTGAAAATTTAAATGGCCTAAACAATTCTTAGCCACGCTAACTCAGCACATCATTTGTCTTAAAAGGGCTTCAATCAGTAGTAGTCTGGTATGAGAGAGGGGAATTTCTCCTAGTTAAGTTTATGTATTGGAAAAATATCGCCCGAGTTGAGGGGCCAAACGATGGGGAGGGCACCCAGTCTCTCACACTCTGTGTGAGCTAGGGGAAGGGCAAACGTACAATTGGATGATCAACGAGATACAGTCCAATTGAGTTGGTTAAATGGGCCAGGGGAAGGGGTGTTGTTTCTACTAAACGCAGTTGCTAATAAGACGACGCACACTCGAGTTGGTTTCCACTGCACTCAGCAATGTTTCGTTAAGTTTCGTTGAGTCATTTGCTTGAGCTCTCTGGCACACACACACAAGCACAAACGCCAGTCTCTCACTCAAAACGTTGTCTGGCTACGCCCACAGCTGCTGTTTCACTCGCTCGCGCTGTGTCGCTGTCATCTCGCTCGCACTTGCAGGTCGCAGCGTACGAGAGCTTATCATTAACTGTATCGGAATTTGTTTTTTGTTTGCTCTCTCCTCAAACGCAAGGCAAAAAAAAGAGAAGAAAAAGGAGATGGAGGTTGAGGGGAGCAGGGAATGCCAAGTGAAAGAAGCTAAAAATGTTGAGTTTGCTTTTTATTAACACTGCTAGATGTCTCTCTCTGGCAACCATTAAAGTCTAATTCAATTGGATTTGGATGCTGTGGAGCTGCGTAGCGCCTCTAGCCCCCTATTGAAAAAAAAATAGACAGAGTAATGGGGGACGTCGCCATATCCTACATTCAGTTTTTTGCGTCCTGCCTTTGCCTTTGAACCTAATCTCGTGGTTCTCGGCACCTCTTGTTAGTGCCTCGTATGTTATTCGTGAACACACACACTCACACACACACACACAGTCTCAGAAAGTGCTCTCCCACCTCCTCCCGCTATTGGCAATCCATTGTCGTGGTCGTGCTCTGCGCAGAGTTCGCGCAGCCAGGCAGCACCTCCACCCTTTTGGGTTAAATACTGACAACCCCATTTGAGCGCCTCTTTGCACTCGCTGCTTTGGCTCCTAACCCACAACTTTGCCATCATGTTGGCAACTGGCCAGTTTCCCTTTATGCTTTCTTCTCTACATTCCCCTTAGCCTTCTATTCCCTCTTTCATCTCCTTCCTCTTTTTTCTTCCTCTGCTGATTCTCTTTTTGCTTTGGACAGTTCATTGAAAGTAGGTGGCTGCCCGGAACATGTTCTCTTTAAGCTGAATCTCTATGTGTACCGTTAGGCACAGTGGCTTGATGTAGTTCCTTAAAGCAGAACATATGTTTCATTAGAAAAATATTTCATAAATTAGGTAGAATCATTTTAGATAATGTTTGCTTTCGATTTCCATTTAAATTAAATTTGCACAACATTCGTTTATATTTTTTGCAAGCCAAATTTAATTAGTCGTTTTGTTTTGAAACTTGTTCCAAAAGCTGATTAGCAAATTAGGTAGGTTTATGAGGTTTTTTTTATTATTTCGATTATTTAAGAATATTTATTTTATTTTAATATATAAAAGTAATACAAATATTTTAACTATAATATATCAGTTCAGAGCTTACTTATACCTAAGTTTACTCAAACTTAAACTTAAATTATAAACATGAAGCAATTTCTAATCGAAAATGCTGCTCTGCTGAGAATTTCACAAAGGTCACAATATATAAAAAAAAAATAAATAAAAATGTTGAGAAACAATAAAGACTTTTAACTGATAAAAGTTTTAAAAGTACTTATGAGGTACGGCAATACCTCATTAAAAATCATTTCCTTTAAGAATATTTATCATAAATAGTTCTTTAATTTATATTTGTTCATTTATATTTTATTTATATATTATTATTGTTATTTTTTAATTTTAATTATTTCCAATTTTTGTTTCTGCTCCCGAGGCAAATTACACTTGAACCAAGGTGCATCAGTCAATCGAGTAAATGCATGTAAAAAGATTAATTTTTTCAGGTGTTGCAACATGGAACACTAAGCACAAGATACGCATGAACACGGTCTTTAGAGCAGTAGCATAATAGTATATCTATACTGGATCTAACTGGATATTTAGATATATATAGTGAAACTTGCCAACTTTAAAGCATTGAGGTAACTTTCCATATTTGCTCAACTGAACTGGGAGCAGTTCTATGTAAATTGTTTAATGCAATTGTGCAAGTGTGTGCGCTGCAAGGACTTGGCCAGGAAATGCACTTACATAACTCACACACACACAGCTACAGCTACACACACTTGGATGCTGCCCCAACTGCGCTTGTTGGCAGACAAAGAAAACTTTAGAGTCCTCCCGAATCCCTCCTACACAGCGCTCCTCGCTCGGAAAACACGCAACCAACTGGCATATAATTTACATTGTTGCTTGTTTCCTTTCGCCCAGATTCCCGCCCTGCCCCGCCTCCTTTGGCTTATGGGCGCACATCCGTCTGCTCCCATTTGGCGAGCAGTGCAAACTTTTACATTGATAAATTTTTAGTAATTCTTCTTCTTCTGCTGCTGCTGCTGCTTGTTCCTTTGGATGCGTCGCGTTGCTTGTTTTTCATTTTGGGCCAAGTTGCGGAGGCAAGGACTTTATGAATAAGTGCTAAAATGCCAGAGTCCAGGACCGCAATGGACCGGGCCATGTCATCCTGGTTAAACTGACGAGCACCAGCAGCCAGAGCAACTGTTTCCATTTCCCTACCCCTACCCCTTCCCCTCTTGCCCACTTCCCTCCAACCACTTGCTGTTGATTTTCCTTTTTTCCTCATTTTTTTGTTTGCTTTTTTTCGTCTTGTTTGTTGTTTTAGCTTGATGATTCATTGGGAAAAGTGGAAAGTGGAGCTGCAAAATGAACAAACTGTATTCGCGCACTCTTTCGCTGTTTTACAAATACACACACACACAACATACACACACACTACACCCAGTGTGTTGCAGCCAAACAAATTGGCATTTGAAATGGAAAACCCTCAGACGAAAGTTTGTCAACTCCAAATACTTGATGGCGCTTCGTCTAGATGATGGATTTTGTTCTACACTGCTCAACAAAATTGTGCGGAAAATGGGGAAAAAGAGCTGCAAGTTTGTGGTACAAAAAGTGCTTACTAAAAGCTGCCAACTGATAGGACTAAGAAAATCTATCTGAAGTTTAATGATGAAACTTTGGTATTTTCTAATTAATTTATTTCATTACTTAATTTATAAATATGTGTATAATTCTAGTACACAAATTCTACACAAATTTTCCAAGTTATATACTTTAACTAAATATAGAACTGCCCCACAAACTGGCCTGCAATTAAATGTAACATTTACGCAGCGAAAAATGTAATTAAAAATGGGAAATGTGATTAGCTGATAAATAGAAATCAAAATGAACAATAAAAGCGACCAATAAGAAATGATTGCAGTTTTATTATTGAAGCCATTTGCTGCACATGCAACCAGATTGAAGTAATTTAAGGGTTTCAAATGCCACATAACGATTACATATGAACTTTTCCATATATACATCACTCTCCAAACATATGTATGTACACTCGATATGCGATTGTGTTTGTGCTCCACTCGAAATGTATTTCGAGCGCGCATGTCAAAAGGTCACCTGAGCACACCACTGCGTGCGAGTGTGTGTGTTTGTGTCTGGCAGTAATTACATGCGAGCCTCCCCTTTTAGTATGAGCAACTAAAACGCCCAGTATTATTTATGTGTCTGACAATCGCAAACCAATTCCATAGAGCATGAATTGCATTTACGAGTGCTTTTCTCTCTCTCGCTCTCTCTCTCTCACATTTTCCGTCTCTCTCACTGTGCGTGTGCTTTGTTCAGGGCCCCATGAATTAAACATCTGCGATAAAAGGCTGGTAAAGCATATGGGCAGCTATAGCTGGGCGTAATAAGTACGAGAACTCAGTCTGGACGAATGGAACATGTCACAAATCATTAGCACATATTCAAATCGGATGGCAAAAGGTCAACGAGTGGGGCTCAAGTAAAATAGCACACACCGGTTGTTTTTCGCCCAAAAACCAAATACATATTCAAATGCACATTTTTGACCTTAAAACTTTGCCTAATTGCGGCCACAGGCAAAACAGGCAAAAGGTCAGAGGCTGCAGCAAGACACAAGAGCAGCAACAGGACAAAGGAATCTGTCGCTCTCAACTGCTGCGGATGCTGTCCAGTGATGTCCAGGTAGAGTTCGAGTAGTACGCTGTCCAAGACTGACCTCGTGATATAAGAAAATTAACCTTTGTGCTGCGTACGAACCTCACGACGATCGTTGACAAGTTCAACCCTCTGTATGGACCCTCTCGCAAATGGTCAGTCAGTAAAATCAATTTCCGAGTTTTGCGTAAATTTTCTGCTTGATTTTCTTGAAATTTTACACATTTTAATAAAGGGTTCCTCCTTCGTATCTACCTGGATTAAGTCCTGGACCTCGGATTCTTTTGGGGTTGATTTTTGGGACAATTTTGTACGCGTTTCTTACGCACTTAAATTCGGCGTCTTTTTTTTGCATACGTCCAGACAATTTGAGATTTTGTTGCGAGTTTTGTTGTCTCCGGTCAGCGTGGGAAACTCTACGAAGGGACATTGGTCAGCGACAGCTTGCAAAGGACCTTAATCCGATTTTAATGAAGCGCAGCGATTTGCGGTCTGATGAATTTATGCGTCTGCTTCTTAGCCCATTTCACTTTGGTCATTTATTATGGAGCATTCAAGGGAATGCATTTTCTTAGGAGTTTTCTTTAGGAAATTCAAATGTAGAAAATTCCAAATGTTTCATTAGTCGGTTAAAAACTGAATTTTAATTTGAATTCCTTGAATTCCTTTGTTAAATTAAACTAAAGTCATTTAGTAGTACATTGATTTTAAACTGTGTTCTTATATTAATAATAAATTCAATCTTAAACCATCGTTTAAAAACTTGAAGCTCTCATTGTGTTCATGATAAAAGTACTTGAGATTTTTGTGACTACTTCAGAGAGCGTTGAAATTCGATGCTTTAACTGTAGATACTTTTGTTATAGCTGTAATTCTTGTTCTTGTTGTTGTTGGTATGAGGTGTTGCCACCGTTGGATGCGATAATTAAGCAGTCAAAGTCAAACGATGGGAGTCTGGAGCCATCAGAAATGCTATGTTTCGACTGTGCACAACAATGGCAACTCATTTTACCCGGTTAGAGTTTGATGAATGATCTCATCAACGAGGTGTCGGCTCGAACACAACCGATGATTGGCTTCAAGATGTGCCAGAGAGCCAACAGCCAAGAGTTAACAGTTGAGAGCTGTTGTAATGTTGCCCCCAAACGCTGATGAGCCTCATTTGTGGCAAAGTGTGTAAAATTTAAAATTTAATAATTAAGAATTGTTTTTTAATACCACATCACCACGGCAGCAGATCTTCAAATATTCAGCTCGAATTACTTTCGCCGGGGCACTTTGTTTGGTAGCTGTCAATCGGCGGGAATCAGTTGGCGTCGATTGTCCCCTTTGTGGGCTTGACTCTATCTTCGTCTCCAACTGGGACGCGCCTCCATCACACCACATCGAGATCTCTTTGTTAGCAATGATTAATGATGCGAAATTATGAACTCGCTTGTTCTAAGTGACGTGCTGCAAATGTAACAGGGAAGAGGGGCAGGAAAAAGGGGCTGGGAGCGCAACAGGGGCAGTAAAAGTGGAGCGAAGAACAGTTCGGGGCAGAAAAGGGCAGCCAAAAGTTTTGTTAATCGGTTGATGAAAAATGACTTCATTAAATTCATTAGCGCCCATGTGTGAAATTCGTTCAATTGGTATTCGATGGTTTAACCTTTGAGAAGGTTGGGGAAGTGGAATTCAATATGTGAGAGAAACTGTCAAGGTAAGACTGTAATCAATTTGAAACTGTATATAAATAACAATATTTAATAAGACAAGCCCGGGATAACTAAAAATACTTTCGCAGTAGCAATCAGTGGAAATTATCCTATACTAAGGTAATATAATCGTTTATTATGTCGAGCTCTAAGTGAAGGATAATTTATAGAAGAACATAGCCAAATACCAACACTCCCAGACTGATTGTTATTGAAACTGGTCAACCAATGCATAAAATATTTCAATAAATATCTAAACTAACTTCAGTTCAAACTGGACTAAAGGAAAGCCCAATGTCTGGCACTCCCCGCTTAACTAACAACTAATATTTAATACAAGATTATTACAAGGAACTGGCATCCTTTAGCCGGTAGACAGACAGACTTGCCACATTGGATTGCCATCAAGTCGGATTAAGTTCAGCGCACACTGGCCCCATTTAGTGGCACCTTTCGTGGCCCGTTTACCCAGTGATGGACTAACCACAGATGGAAGCCAATACGTTCAGGCTGGTCAGCCTAATCGCACAATGATTTCCTTGGCTTTTGGCTATTTACTCGGGCCCAAGACCATGGGAAAATCAAGAAAATCAATACGCAAAAAGTCTGTTGAGAAGTCCGAGTGCAAGCAAATGTGGCACATAGATGGATTTACATGGATTTTGGTCTGAGGTTTGAGGTCTGTGCTTGTGGTTGTGGTTGCTGTTCTGACTGCAACTGAAACTGGACGTGGCCCATAAGTCATCGACATTGATAGCCATCAATCGCAGCCGCTTTTCCCGCTTTTGGCCCAGACCAAGTGTAACTACAATTAGTCGGGGGCTGAGAGAGCGATTGTTTTGCCAGTTGGCCAAGAGGCAAAGTTGGCCCAAACACTCTGAAAATCTTTAGCTTCGTTACAAGTACTCCAACGCATTTTCCAAAACTTGCTCATTTTTCTTAGACACTGTCGGCTGTCTTGGCAACCAGCTAACTCAGCTCTCCAGCTCTCCAACTCCCCGTTTTGTACGTCACTTTGCCAGTTTGTCAGTTTGTCAGTTAGTCAGTCAGTTGTGGCTTTTGGACACGTTATGTCTGTGCTCTGTGCTCTAAGCTGTGGCTGTGTGCTGTGTGCCTTGTTGACGGCCTCAGAAGTCTGTCGGCTCGTTGAACCTTTTTAACCGTTGCTTGGTCAAGAGTTGTTAACCATATTAAAGTGTTCAATGATTAATTACACGCGTCCAAGATTAATTGAAATCAATCAAAGCTGAAGTTAACTAATGGCAACACGTTTGTAATCTCCTCTTACCACAATCCCCAACATTTTCCCCCATCTCCCGAACGGTCTACAGTTCCATTCCGTCTGGAATTTCTTGTTATATGCCAAAGAGTCTCACATACTCCTACTCCAACTCCTACTCCTACTTCTCCCGATCGGCTCTGTGGTACTGTTAGTACCTCAACCACATTCGTTTTCATACCACATAAATTTATTCACATTTCTATATAATTTTTTTCTTTATTCCCATGCTTAATTACAATTAGAGCTCTGTGGGTTATGCGTTCAACTATCAAACTGGCAGTTGAGTTATCGTGTGTATATAGCCAAAAGTAAGAGTAGTTCCCAGCCACTCCCAAGACGGTGAATAATTCATACTATTTATTAGTAGCGTTATAATTTAGAAATAACAAAACCTTTTGTAATTATCGGATTAAAGATATATTCAAAAATAATTTAGGCCTATCACATATTTTTAGAAAATAAATGTAACTATAAAATCTATTTATTCTTTGAAATTTAATTAAATACGTACGTTTCCCTTTAATACTTCGACACACGTTCCATTCAAAAGTCTCTGCTGTAAAATTCTACACAAATTAAAATTAAATTTTAGTTTAATCATGTGAGACACATACATTCACGTGTATTAAGCCACAATCTGATTAAGGCAAGTAATATCAATTGGTTGACAGTATGCTAAATTATGGATTATGCCCCTGGGGCGACAATCCGCATATCGGTTACAATGTGCCCTCATATCGCACGTGACACACAGAAGTCAGAGTCCTGAATATAGCTATAGCTATAGCTTTTTAACTGTTTAGCCGTAACCGACTCGCTTCCTTCCGTTGACACACCTCAGCACAAAAGACCGCAAGAGAAGCGGAAGTAGTCGAAGGACACGTTAAACCTCTCCCTCTCCCTTCACTTCTCCCTCTCATTGTCTCTCTGCCCACATGTGGTTAATTATAATTATGCAATTTTAATATCAAAACAAGCCTCGCACGAAAGTCAGGCGAACGAGCCAGGAAGCCCGCTCATGTCCAAGGCAACGGGGAAAGGGAAGCGGTTAGCGGGAAACGGTTATCGGCTCAGGTTGAGGTTCAGGTCTAACCTTACTTTAAGTAATTCTAAGCGCTCGCCTCGGGGGTTGTTGGCTACGCGTTGAAAAGGCGAAAAATGATGAATGAAATACGACGATTTTCAATGACAACAAGCAACCCTCGCAGCAAGGTTTGCCCGACAGGTTTGCCCACACCCCCATCACCCACACCCACAACAATGCGCTTCTGGTCACACCTCACTCCCGCACACACACTTTGAGCTTTGATTGAGCATATCCGGTGGGATTAATGAGGGGGATGTTTGCGGTTATTTATGCCCACAAAGTCAGTTTGTCAGGAATCCGAATCGGAGTCGCCTTCCACTTGTTTTCCCCGCTCCACCTTCCTCTTTCCCAACGCCTCGTCCAGCCAACCGAAAAATATTAGCTTTTATGATATTGATAGAAGCCGATGTCTATTGACAATTAAACAATAGCAAAAGGGGGCGGCCCTCTGTCCTCTGTCATCCCACTTCCCCCTGGCCTCTTTTGGGGGTAAGTACTTGCTAGTTAGCTGGGCGTTGTTGTTGCCACAACAAATAGCAAGGACGACGAGTACCCACATGGCTTCAAGGGCCGCTCTGATAACCATCTATTTGCTGAATTCGCGGCTAAATATTCATTTAGCCAATTTTACCCATCACATAATTTGTTCAGATTTTATGTTTATTAGCGGGATTATTAAGTCGTTAATATAATCAGCAGTTACTTACCCCGAAAAAGGGAGTCACGTATTTATTGCGTTCTTAACACATATGCCACAAATTTGATTGAATTTAACTCCCGCGTGACTAATGAAACTTCTGTCGGAAGAGCCGAAGCCAAAAACCAGTTTAATTTAAGCAAATAGATCGCAATAGTCTCGCAATCTGCGTATATGCGAGCAAGCAAATAGTAAATAAAATAATTAAGTAAATTACTCAGTCTTTGATATACCCAGTGAACCTATTGAAAGGGTATGTTGTGCAACAGAGGCGACACAAGGTGTGATGGGAGCCTTAACAGCGGTGTTAACTGTACTTTAGAGTTCAATTTATGTTTATTTAATATTATACCCGTAGTGCCCCCAGCCCCTTTAACATAAACTCCATTAGATTAGATCAATTGATTTTAATTTAGACCCATTTTTTTTAATTTCAACAAATGTTAATCTTAACACCTAAAACTATGCTAGTTCTAATTTAGTTAACAATTTAAATTCAAAGAAAAAACCTGTAGGACGGGTATTTTACAGTCGATAGTCTTCCATAGCGCTTTCCCTGTTGTTTATAGCGTGACGCAGTTGTTCGAAAAGAATCAAGAAATAACAAACAAGGCAAACGGAGACAGCGACTGGACCAAAGGTCATCTAATAAAAATTCAAATGATAATTATGACAATCGTACGTGATAATTGCAGCAAGAGCAAGAGGCTCTCCTCCCACACTCACACGCACACACTAAGACACACCTACACCCACACACACCTACACCTACGCACACCTAGATCTACCCTCGGTGTGCTCTGCTGTTGGGTCTGCTCAAGCAAAAGAGATGCCGACATGTGACAGCTTCCAAACATAAACAAACAGACGGCACAGTGAAACTTCTAATTAGTGGAAGACTCCACTTTCCAATCCCAAAACTATTTTCGAGGGAAGCATTCATAAATAAATAGAGATTTGCTTTTATTTATTTTTAAAATATTGTCTGCCAGACATTGAGGCAACAGGCACGCACACATCTTAACGCAGGTCAAAACATTGCGGGGTCAAGTTTTGGTCCATTTACTGAGATAATTTTGGAGTGCTCGCAAGCAGTGATGTAAGTCAAAGCATAGCATATATTAAATTATGACTTTCGATTTTTTATAAAATAATTCAAATTTCTTTAAATCTTGTGATACACAAGACCGAAATATATATGATTATAGTCTATATAAAAAGCCCTTTTTAAAACCGACCTAACGATTTTTACTTTCAAATAAAAATACCTTTTTCTTATTTTCAGTCAGAGTTTATTGTTTAGTAGCTTAACCGTAGAAACCGAATCCGGGTCCAAATCCACCATAACCACCTCGGTATCCGCCTCCGTATCCGCCGTAATAACCTCCACGATAGCCGCCATAGTGGCCTCCGTAGCCACCACCAAATCTCCCGCCTCCGAATCCACCATAGCCGGGAAATCCGAATCCTCCAAAACCAGGTGAAAAGTACTGGCGCTTGGCACGAACCTGCTCCTCTTGCTCCTCAGCGTAGGCCAAGGACAGCAGGACACCAACAATCAAGGCGAAGAAGATAACGGCACGCATTTCGAGTATCTTTAATTCAGACGATATAGATGTGTTATTGGTTGATCTTGAAGTTGAACTGTGCTTGACCAAGCGACGTGAATTGGCTTTTATAGTTGCTGGTTGGAATCATTTATCGCCTCGCTATTAATGAAATTCAAGAACAATCTCTATAGAATTCCCCAATTGTTTATCTAAAATCAGATGCCGAAACTTGTTTTATTTTCAGTTGTTGTTGTTGTTACTTAATGTGAAAACAACAAGACAATTTGCTTACCACTTTGGCTTTTGTTGCTGTTAGTTTTAATGGAATAAACCTAGTCAAAAATACGAAAACAAAATAAAACGGGTTCGAATACGTTTTCGGGGGCAGAGGCCCGAAACCAAATGAGCTTAAATGAATATTTGTTTGTGCCCGGCTTATGCAAATCTCAGAAATTCTATTCTATATATCATATAAATTAAGGGGAATTTTTCTACAAAGAATATAAATATATACTTAGTACAAGAAGTTAACTTGTTTGTTTAACTAAACGATATCATCTCTGTGTTCCAAGATGATTCATTTAAAGTACGAATCCAGTTTCCGCAAAAATCAAAACTGGTTGTTTATTATTCAGATTTTGAGCATAAAATTAAGTAAATAGAACAAACAATCATGCAAATGAGTTCGAGAACCGTTTAAAAGCTAAGATATATTCTAGTGTATGTTTAAGATATTCACGTCATAAATAAAATTATAAAATCGGTTTATTCGCTCGAATAAATCAAAGGTGTCAATGCTCATCAATCCACGAGTAAGCTGCAAGGTCAATTGGATGAAATAAGAGAGACATTTGTTATTAAATAAAATTGTTTAGTAAAGTATTTCATTTAAAAGTAGAACTATTTCTAAAGGACTGTAGTGCAGTGTAAATTATTATTTGTTTACTTGGCAAATCGATCTAACATTTAGAAAGATTTAATTTTGGACATCATAACAAGGTTATTAGCACAATTAAACGTGCAAACAGGTGTGAAAAAGTAGTTAATTGTCGAGTTTGGTTTTTTTTCTCTTTTTGGCCATTTGAAGGTATTAGTCGCGCTCAACGCGGAAGCTGGATGACTTTTAATATTCGACAGAAGCACCAATTTCTTGGGCTAAAAACAAATTCATGTTAATGTTTGGAAATTCCCAAAATGATCAATGATTCGGTGCTTAGCACAAGCATATTATATTACCACAACAATCAAATGAACAACAAATTTATTTATTTTTTTCCTGTCTATATTTTCTTGTTGTCCATTTGATGTTGATTTGCTTTGATCTCTTCTGGGTTTCTTTTGATATTCGAAGCGTCGAGAAGATCGCCAAAAAAAATCGAGACTTCCAATCGAATTGGCGCCATAAATCAGCAGCGCAAACGGTTCGATTGTGGATTGTATTGCCAGCAGAGGCAGCAGACAGATCATTATTATCGTTCATCCTCAGATACATGGACGGATACTCCAGATACTCAGTCGCCAGTTGCCAGACTCACATGTGTGTCACAGACATTGTGATCGCATTTTCTTACATACATATATACAGTCAGCACGACAAGTTTTCACTTCGATTTTCGATATGTGCCGTTAAGGCACTGTCTGTGTGTGTGTGTGTGTGTCATGAGATTTAAGGGTACCGTAAATCACGTCGCTTGTCTAATTTCGTCTCGCTTGAGATTCCCCACATACTTGCCAACTCAATGGAATTATTTCTTCATCTCTTTTGCTTGTCAAGTGCTTCCAGCACATGCCCCTTCTCCGCCCCACAACTGAGATACATTTTGCACATGCACTCGTGTATCTGTATCTGTATCTGTATCTACATCTGTATCTGTAACTTGTCTCTTTTGCCTTTCTGTCTCCACTTATCGATGACTGTTTCGCACTTACTGCTGCAGATTTGCCTTTGTTGCACAACGTTTATTGCATCTTAATCTATATACTCTGTATTCGTATCTCAATATGTATCTGCTGTTGAATGACTAGATGCCTGCTCATCTTGTGCATCTCCGACCCGATCACCGCCCCTTTGTCAACATTGGCCACCGTCTTAGTGTGCCTTGGATCTGGGATCCTCTATCGAGTGTTACATTTACAAACATTATCCACTTTCCTTGCCACTTTTGTTGACTTGGCTTTTAACACACTTGACATCTTAGTTAACGTCAACGGGAAACTGAATAACTCGTTACTTTTAGTCATCAGTAAAACCTTTACAATTTTATTTGACATACTTCTTGTACTTGAGCTTATGAAAAAGCATTTAAGTTCGTCGTTTTATCTGCAATTTGGGATATTCCTTTAGTTTAAGCAGCGGGTGATCCACAATAACCAAATCTTCAAACCGAAAACTTGTGCTGAACTCAAAGTTCCTCAAAACTTTAGCCAAAGTAATTTTAACCAACATTGGGGCGTATCTCCAACCTGCAAAAAAGTTAGGTAATACATAACTTAAGCTAGGATTAAGATACTGAATGCCTTCATACCTATGCAATTTCGTTTTCCTTTAAGAAATGGTATCAAAGCATAAGAACTTTTATCCTGTAAGTTCCTGGGCAGACAGTTATCTGGATTGAACATGTCAGCATCAGGGCCCCAAATAGCCTTATTTCGCTGTGTGTGAAAGATACTGACAATGCATTGAAGTCCTTTTGGTAGCACAATGCCATTTGACAGTTTTATATCCTCAGTTACTTTGCGAGGTGCCAGCGGCAATGGTGGCATCAGTCTCATAGTCTCGTTTATCACCATCTCCAGATACTCCAGTTTGTGTAAATCATCATAACTGACATCAAAGTGCCCAGTGTTGGGAAACACAGATTTAATTTCCTCATAAACTCGTTCTTGGTACTCTGGAAACATGGCCAAATGCATTAGGGCATAGTTAATGGTAAGAGCAGTGGTTTCAAATGCTGCAAAGAATAGTGTATTAGCCTCGTCTTCTACATTCTGATAACTAAGCACTCCAGTCTTCATCTTCTCAATGGCCAGGTTAATAAACATATTGCTCTGGCTCTCCGTTTTGCCATGTTTAGCATCATCGTCAATTGCTTTATTAATCATCTGAAAAAAAGTAATTAGTTTTAGTATTAATTATTAATTACCTTCATTATATTTACCTTTTTGAGAAAAGTGCGGGATATAGATTTAGACTCATCGAGTATTTTGTCCAGGCCCTTCCATTTTCGAATATAGCTAATATAGTTTGTTGGGTGCAAGACCAATAAAGTTCCTGTTTCTAATGCGCTTTTAATACATTTAAGATTATATATTTTAAGTAGATTTTAAAATAATTTAAAGTATATACCTTTGGTATTTTTCCATTAGCAGGCCGTTTTTATATACTTCTTCCTTCTGAACATCAGTGCCCATTGTGGTTTCTAATAAAAAAGATGTTTGGACTCATACCCTTCTCATACCAACGAAATTTTACTTACGAGTGGCGATTCTTAGAGCTAAGTTTGAGAATCTTGAAAGTAATTTTTCGTCTTCCTTGCCGACTAGAGTATCCAGTTCGTGTATTAAAGCATCGCCTTCAGAATTGAATATGGATATGTAGCTGAGTAGAGCCTTATGTGAAAAAGCAGGGCCCAAAATTTTTCGATGCAGACTCCAATCAGGCTCTAAATTTTAATAAATTAATTATAAATTTCTATAAACATAACAATAAATGAGCCATACCATTGATGGAAATTAATCCCCTGCCAAGAATTTCATTAACAATATTGTAACCGATTTCAGTTTTGTTTACGAAATGAGGTGAAGTCAATAATTCCTGAATTATAACTGGATCACTTAGAAAGTACAATGGGAGTGGACCAAACCAGAAAAGACATGATGGTCCATATAATTCTATTATTTCGCTAGCAACTTCCAAAACTTTAAAATAAAATAAAAATTATAATAATTATTCAATCGTAACAAAATAAATTACTATTAAATTACATACCTTTATTATTCCAGAGTTGGTAAATGCTGCCAACTATGGGAAATCCAATGGGTCCTGGAATTTTCAGCATTAATTGGTAAAGTTTTCGACGGCTCCATAACACATAGATCCAAAGGACTAAAAGTAAAGTTATCCACAGGTAAATTGACAGCATTGTGTGATCTTGTTGCTTCAAAATACTAGAATATTTTAGCTGAATGTTGATTTAAATCAGAGTTTATATAGGTGTAATTCAGATCGTTTCATTCTTTTTTTAATGATGTCAAGTAGCTTGGAATTTACATAAAACGAAGTATTTAAATGTAAAGTAAAGTGGAGGCCTTTACTCGTACAGTACAAGGGTATAATTGATACGACTTGAATAAAGTGGGAGTAAGGCCGTGACAGTGTCAATTATGTTCATATAATACTGACTTTGAGCCTATAACTGTAGGCATCTATATGGAATTTTATGAATATTTAAGCTACAAATCTGCCTTGCAGGTTAATAGAAACAATGGAATTTCCAAATTAAATTTTTTGTAATGTGTTAAAAGCTACATAGAGTTGTAAAACACTTGAAATTAGTACTAATAGTAATGATTAAAAGGAAGAAAAGTTTTTGGGAAAAAGGATCGTGGGAGTCCAAAATTTTAAATGCCAATGCATTTACGCTGTCGCTAGGAACCTCCATACCAGAATTGGTGATCCTTGGTGCCATAGTTACTGAGATATTCGCCTAAAACACTGATTTTTCCGCGGTGTGTCTAGTTTTTTGCTCATTGTGGAAAAAAAAAAGATTCTTGTATTGACTGACTAAATATGTGATCGATTGACACCAAGCTCGAACATGTAGCTCTTACCATCTCTGAAATCTGTTTGTTCATACGGACGGACAGGCGGACATGGCTATATCGACTCGGTTTGTGATCCTGATCAAGAATATATACTTTATATATTTACTTTATGGGGTCTGCCACGCCTCCTTCTGCCAGATACATACTTTTGCACAAACCCAATATACTCTTGCAGAGAGTATACAAATTACTTAACTACTGAAATGCATAGCTTTTAAATAGGAGTCGAACACTTTTAATATGTTCGTCAAAAATACTGAAATCGCTTTAGTTAATGTTTAGAATTGGCTTTAGTTTGAGGGAATTTTGTTGGTATATCAGATGTTTATAACATGTGTGAATTTTGAATCAAAGTGCTGAGATATGCAAAATGGAACAATACATAAAATATGTTATTATTCCTTTAGCTTAATACTCAAACTAAACAATAAATAGTTTTGCTCTCCATCTAACGCTTTAACTCCCACGAAGCTCACGTAAAACACCCACAAGTAACAAAATATATAAGTTTTAGGTATTTTTGTGTAAAACGAATTTAACAGTTTTTAAGTTTTATTCTTTATATGAAATAATTTTCTCAAAAAATTACAAATTGAGCAAAAGACTCAGCTGTTTGAGGCAACCACAAACAAAGTATCACCAATTAATAGATTTAAAAACAAATTATTAAGACAAGATTTTATAAATTCAAAATGTATTTATTTAAAGCATTAAATATTTCTTTAAGTACGCCGTTCCAACTTCAGTCCAGGTAATTGCCTTACTTTCAGTGTAATATTATCGGCTAAAACCAAATCTTCAAAACGAAAACTTGTGCTCAATTTATAATTTCTTAAAATTTTAGCCAGAGTTATTTTCAAAGATAATAATCCATATTTCCAACCTGAAATTAAACAAAACTTTTGACTAAGTATTTCTTACGAGGTATTTAAAATTGAATACCTATGCAATTCCGTTTGCCTTTAAGGAAAGGTATGAGAGCATAGGGGTGCTTATCCCGAAGATTTCTGGGCAGACAATTTTCAGGATTAAACATATCTGCATCGGGACCCCAGACTTCCTTGTTTCGATGTGTATGGTAGATACTAATACAAAATTGAAGTCCTTTAGGCAATGTAACACCATTTGAAAGCTTTACATCCTCAGTCACGTTCCGTAGGGATAATGGAATTGCTGGCATCACTCTCATACTTTCGTTTATCACCATCTCCAGATACTCCAGTTTCTGTAAATCATCATAACTGACATCAAAGTCTCCAGTGTTGGGAAACACCAATTTGAGTTCCTCAAAAACTCTTTCTTGATACTCTGGAAACATGGCCAAATGCATTAGGGCATAGTTAATAGTAAGAGCAGTGGTTTCAAATGCAGCAAAGACTATTGTATAGGCCTCTTCTTCTACATTTTGATAACTGAAAACTTTTTTCCGCAATTGGTCAATGGCAAGATTAACAAACGTGTTATTCTTGGGCTCCTCTTGGTCGTTTTTTGACATTTCAATCTGTTTTTTGTCAATTATCTGAAAAAAATAAAATATTTTAACAGAATCGACTGGTTTTAATAATTTTTAAAATTAACCTTTCTGATTAAAGGTCGAATAACTGAGTTTGCATCGTTCAGTATTTGCTCAAGATAAGTCCAGCGACGAAACCATTTGATGTTATACCACGGTTTTAAAATCAGTACTATAGCAGCATCCAAAAGACTTAATAAAGTTGGCTTTGAGTAGTTGTAATCTAGAGGAAAAGTGTGGAATAACCTACTTGTTATACTTCTCCATTAAAGTTTCGTTTTGATATACTGCTTCCTTCGCGACATCGGTTCCCATGGTGGTTTCTGTTATTATCAATTGGAAATCAACCTGTTCTTGATAGTTTTATATAACTTAACTCACGAGTTGCTATTCTTAAGGTAAAGTTTTTCAATCGGGAGAGCAGTTCGGTCTCTTCCTTGCCAACCAACATATCCAGTTCTTGAAGTAAAGAACGTCCCTCTTTATTGAATATTGGTATAAAGCTAAGTAATCCATTATGACTAAATGCGGAGTTTAGGGCCTTGCGATGAATACTCCATACAGGATCTAGACAAGAATAAACTTGATTTTACCCACTGAAAATAACTGGTGTTTATTTGGGTAAACTTTACCGTCAAGTACAATTATGCCATCGCCAAGAATTTCCCTTAGAACATCGTTCGATATTTGACCTTTGCTTAGTGCATGTGGTGAATTAAGTAGTTCCTGAACTAATTGTGGATCACTCACAAAATAGGCAGGTGTAGGACCAAACCATCCTAGGAAAGATGCTCCGTATATGGGTATTTTTTTTCTCACAATATCCAGAAATCCTGTAAGTTTTAATAATTCTTGATTCGAGCTGTTAACATCTCTTACCAAATACCATTATTAATCCATAATTCGTACAAGCTGCCAATAATTGGTAATCCAATTGGTCCTGGTAATTGAAACATGAGTTTGTAAAGTCTGCGACGGCTCCATATCACATAGAACCAGAGCACTACAATCAAGGGAATCCACAGATTAGTTGCAATCATAATTCGCACTATTTGCTTAGAAATATCACAAAGCTTTGACAGCATTTAAGACTAGTTTTAAGCTTTTATAGAAATGTGTACTTAGACATTGTACATTTAAAGTTATTACACTTTTATAATGATTATTGTGGTTTGAACCCACAATTCAGATAAGTTAAGTACAATATTATGACGTCGATAGCATGAGGTGTTGGCTTGTTCGACTTTGCACAGCGTTTTAATTAAAATAAAGTTATCTGAAGTCTTGTAAAGCCTTGAAAATATAGCAAAATTCATCTTTCTTTACTGCATTTATACAATCTATATACATAGACCTGCAGATGAACTGTAAATGTGTGTTCACTCATACCTTACGTGACTCACGCTTCAAATACGCCCCCTACACCTGGACAATAGGTGAAAATTTGAACCTGTCATTTCGTTGACAGCTAAAATGGTATATAAAGTTAAACAAATCAAAGACATAAACCATTTGGCATGTCATCAAAACAATGACCGTCCCAATGGCAACACGCAATGACCACGGAAATTGAACTCTTCATATGATATCATTGGCGTTTCTCCGCATTGAACTTTTGTCCAAGTTTGCCTTTTTTTGAGAGGCAACTAATTTGGTCATGTCATGTGTCTAACGGACATTCCCTGCTCTTTAACTAACTTTTATGACACCAATTATAGCCACAATTTCAACGTACGTGACGGCTTTGGCTGTGACAGTTGCTTGTCATGGCCCCAAGGTAACTAAATTAATTACTTTTAATAAAAACATTCACTCAAACTTAACTATAGTATAACAAATTTCATTTAATGGAAATTTACTGAAAAAGGTTTATTTATTTAGCAAAAATAAGTAATTATTTATTTAAGATTTGTTTGAATTTTTCAAATATTTTACTCCACTGACATTTTAAAAAAATAAGTCCAAATCAGACTGGACTGTATTTTATATGTGTGAGTTTAGGTGAAAACTGCTCCTTTGTTCATTTTATAGTGAAAATTTCTTAACGAAGATTTATGCATATTCGGTCTATAGGTAAATGAGAACTGCAAACATTTCGATACGCAAATAAACATTCTCAGATTCATTTGAATTTGGCTGCCTTTGTTCGCGAAAAACTTTAATTTCCGAATTTCATTAGGATTATGGGGTAGATTTTCGCACATGCCAAAAGATGCCCTACTTTTCCTAGCTCTACTTACGTCACCGACAATGCATTTCCTTAGACAGGGTGCGGTGATGTGGGTCTCAGGTAACTGGCAAGCAGCAGCTGGACGTCGACTGGACCCTTATCTACGGTGGTTGCACTTAAAGATACTTGCGTTTTCTTGTCTGCATTTTGGGTGCATTTCGTCCACTTTTGATTATGTGAATATTTGATGATCGGTTTTTTGTATGCAAAACATGTTTGCAAATTTTTTAAGTGTGTTTTTTCCTGTTATTTTTTGTGGGGTAAAAAATAATTTGCTCTGTTTTGTGTGCGCACAGTCATAATAAGGCGTAACGTGAAGTAAGGCATCGGATCTGAGGTAGCGATGACCTTAATTAGGTCAGGATGACCTCTTGAGCAGATTGTCCGGAGGGGAATATTATTTTTTGAAAATATATGTTGGTTTAGCATTTGAAATTTAAGTAAATGGCCATGGGTGCTAATAGTTTTTTTAGTTAAACAGCGGAAAAGTAATGACTTTTGCTCAAGACAAAATAATTTAGCTAAGAAAACTTTAAGCTAAAATATTTACCAATTACCAAATGAGGAAATTAAAAAAAAATATTAAAATATTTTTTGGACTCTTTGTTTATCATAGTTAAAGTTTCAGATTAAATATGTATAGCTATTACTCTATTTACTCCATTTAAAGTCTTAGCAACTCAAGCACATCTGGTCAATGGTTAAACTTTTTCCCGCCAGAATAAATGCCCTTGTTCTGGACTAAAACAATACCCAAAACCGTATTCAAATCCCGACTTCACGCCTAATCAGCATCTAAGGCAGCGGACAATGGAAATTCTGCATACATTTAAAAAGAAAAGGAAAAATCAGAGCGAAATAAATTAGAAAATGCCAAGCGTTCTTTGGGTGTAAATATAAAAATCTTGGCTATTTCTTACCCTGCACATAAAATTACAACTCTGTCAACATTGATCTTTTGACCTTTACGCCTGAATAACTAAATCGCCAGACATGCAAAATAATGCATATGAGTTCACAAAGAGACTGGACTCTGGACACTAAGGGTGGGACCGGACGAAGAAAGGCGCGTTGGGAAAAGATGACAGAGCGAAAGCCAAAGAAAGGAAGGAAAGAAAACATAAAGTGAAATATGTCACTCGATTTTAGGGGATGAGCAAGTGAGTATCTTAGCTAGTCTGAAGTTAAAGCAGATTATCGAAACATCTGCTGAGTTTATTCTGATTCTTACTTATCGAAGAAATACATATAAAATTATTTATTACATTTTTCCATCAACTGGTCATAAAAATGATATCAAAATGCAATTTCCACAAATTGAATTGCCCTGCCGCGATTCAAGAAAACTTTCAGGTGGGGCTGTGGCTGTACATGTACATGCCCTGCCAGTCAAAGAACACTTGAGCACTATCAAATTTACGAGCACAAGCCCTGAACCCTTTTAGGAGGCACCAGGGCTGACAGACTGGAAAACGTAGACTCCTTGGTGGAAATTGCAAGCGTAGAAAACACGCGTCAGGCACATAAAATTCTTGCAACTCAAGTGACTCGATCGTATCCCTTTTCTCTGTCGATCCGCAGATCTGTGAAGTGTGTTGACAGACTACTTAGGGAAAGATTCAAAGATCCGAAGAGCCGGGGGCGTGGGTGTGGCTGCTGTGGAGAAGCACGCGCCGACGACAGTTGCAAGCTGTGCCATAACTTTCAGAGTTGTCAGGGCGTTTAGCTACTTAAACACTTGAGATATCAGTTTTTGGGAACGGCTGTTGCCTCAACGATTTTGGATGCCTTAATTGCATTGCTTCGATTCCACACATGCTCCACTTCCACATTCAGTTCCACTGCGAGAATGTCAAGTTGGCGCTTCATTTCACTTTTCGGGGAGTCTCATCCGCGTGTTAATTTCTGTATTAGTAAATTTATTTGGTTTTGGCAGAGATTTCGTCTTTGGAAAATTTATTGGCACATTAAGATAAAATGAAGTCGTTTATGTGCATCCCCTTTTCCTTCTCCTACCTCCCTCTCACTGCCAAGAGCCTCCACATTGACATTAAATTTTATTGCCTTTTTTGCCCAACATACTTGTGTATTTGTTGGATTGCTTTGGATATATTTGAAGATGGGCATTTTCACGTCATTCTCTTGTCTTCTCCTTCAGCCGGAGCTCCGCCTCAAGCATTTGAGGAATTTTGTAGTTTTCGTATTTTGAATAATGTCAAGCATCTTTAGGCTAGATTTATTTATGGCCATGATTATGGGCGAGTTTTGTGGGGCGAAGTATTAGCAGGTGCGGTTAACTGCGAGTGCGATTAGAAAATAATGGCACTGCTCATAATGATAACATTTAATGGCCATCAAATTCGACAAATTTGACTATGGGAGGTTACCAGGGGTGCATTTGACTGGAAGTCGAGTCGGAAATCGAGTCTAGCAACTCAAACTAAATTATACAAAGCTATTTGGAACTTAATAAATATTATTTATAATAAATTAATTTATATTAAAACAGATTTCAATCATATATTTGAATCCTTAAATACCAACTTGTGCTCACACACAGTGTTTACTGTAGTGCGACTCCCTTGTCGAGGAGTATTCAAAATTCACACCGAAGGATAATGCTGAAATTTCCGCTTAGGAAGTCAAACTTCCTGCAACTGTAGGGGGTGTGAGGGCGTGGCTCTGCCCCTCTTAAACAGAGGGTGCGTGGCCGCAACTAACTACTGAGTCATTTAGACCGTTACAGGACTGTTATCCTGACCACTTGTCCAGCTCTTGTTTAGACAAACTGATTGAGTGCATGACTGACCAAGTTGACTGTGGTTACCTTTTACTAGACTAACTGTCTGTCTGATTGTCTGCCCGTGTGACTGGTTGACTGACGGACAATTAACTAAGCGACACACAGCGGAAAATAGTCGACGTTGCATGCAACATCAAAGCTGCAACCAGCTGTGGCTGTGGCTGTGACAGTGGCGGTGGCATTTTCGTTTGATTTTTCAGTTGTCACATGACAGCGGCGTCAACGTTGACGCCGACACCGTCGTCGCCGTCGTCGTTGCTGCCGTGTGAAAAAGTGACTTTGAGATTTTTCACCAGCAGGAAGTTGACGCTGCACAGGAAATGTGATTTGTAGTTTTTCATTTTCCTCATTTTCTATCTTTTCATTTTTACTGTATTCAAATTTATTTGTTTGTGTGTCCTGTTTTTATCACAGCTCCAGCTTGGAACAGGTGAGTGTCCGAGTTGAGTTTTCCACATCATTTTCATCAGCTCTTAAAGTCAAGCGCTGTGACGAGACGCCATTTTGTTTGCAAGTCAATGCTCCAGGTTACAGATGCTTTGCTTCCGACAAAGTATAGAGGGGACAGAGTCTTACATACCCTGCAATTCTTTAGGCTATGGGTTATATTAATTTACTTTTTACATGCAATAATTTTAATGGTTATAAAAAATATGTTTTATTTTTAAAAGGCTAAAATAAATGTATGTTACTTAAATGCTTAAATCAGCTACTGGGCATTTGGTAGCCGAGCTACTCTGCTTTATTAGATTTGTGCACTGTAAAGCGCGCTTTGTAATTTTTTTCGTTTCCTTCTTTTGCTCCTTTTAGGCGCATGTCCTTTTTCTGGCTGCAGCCTCAAAGGCGGAAATGTCGGGCTCATGTGTCGCCGTGTGCTGTTGATATTGTTTGTCGTTGTTGTTGTTGCTGTTGTTGTTGTGGTTGTCGCTGGAAGTTGTAATCAACATTTTTGCATTGAGCCAAAAGGCAGCCAGAAAATCATGTCTCAGTGTTGGTTTATCAAAAGAGTCAACTGTGGCAACCTGGTTGCTAAGAGTTGAAATTTTCAATTTAATTTTCTGTGCTGCCATTTCATGTTGTTTGCTTTGACTCTGTTCATCTCCTTTGCCTCACTCCATCTTTCTACATGACGCATGACAACGCGCGACTGACAGGCGCATGTCCTTCTGCCCGTTCTGAATGACGATGGCGATGTGACTGCACCTACACACACACACACACACACAGTCTGAGCTCAGTTTAGTTGAATCTTTGACTTCGTTCTCATTCCAAACAGCTTTGTTTACCCCAGTCTACAGTCTCCGCCAAAAGGAAACTCACGCGCTGCTCATTTGTCGCACATTTGGCTCGTCTGCCTTTTTATTCTCTCTTTCCAATTCCATTTTGCAAAAGAAATTGAAGTGTCAGAATTTTTGACATTCGAATTGTGCGTTATGACAGATGGATTCAGTCAGAGTTAGTAGGATTAAAACGCATTACCAAAGACCAGCTAGCACCATATGGTTCTCTTTACTTCCATTGGCACTCAACAATGGCCTTGCACCTTGGCACGCAGACAGCAAAGTATCTTAAAGATTAATTTGATATTGTTGGGTCTAAGCAATGTCCAACGTGTGAGTGTTTGAGTAGCTTGGGTAATAGTTTTTTCAGATTTTAAACAATTTATTTGATATACTAAAGTTTGCTATAAAAATTCTAATCGATTTTTAACTACATTAAATTTACAACTGATTTCTGATTTAAAAAAAAAAAAACTTAAAGATACTGCCAAAATATTCAATAGTTGCCTCGGTGATCTGTAAAGCATATTATATCTTGTTATGGGATGTTTTTTTTTTCAAACTTTTCATCTTCTGACCGTTCGAGAAGAGTCAAACCGCTGTCCCTAAACGCAAGACAAGGCAAAACAACCCGCTAGAGGATTTTAGCTAGGGTTTCGGGTTTGGGTTTGGCTTTGGGTTCGGCGAAGAGAAAAATTATGAATTTATGCAGATCGGGTTGAAAGGGAGCGACAAGGATTCATTTGTGTCATCAGTCAACTTGATGGTGTAATTATATAACATTACAGTAACAGCAGCGAAAGCAGGAAAGCCAAGTTCAAGTGCTGCTGTGCAGGGCCGTGGAAAGTGTTAATAATAATGATGCTGATAATGGTGATGCCGCCGAAACTGGATGCTGGAAACAGGATACAGGATACGTACCATTCAAAATCAAATAATTGACTGCAGGTACGCGCCTGTTACCCGAATACTCCGATGCTGGCAGTTGAAGAAGAGTTTATTAATTTACATGTCACGACAATTTCTCTCTCGAAAGGTGAAACTTTAAACCCAAAGATAGACAGATACAAGCAGTACCCGGAAAGAACATAACACAAAATTTATCTTCATTAAAGTTGTACAACGGTTTTATAGTTGTTGTCGGATGCGGAAGTGCACTACCTGTAAATAAAACGGCGGCTCTCCTCAAAGCGAGTGACGCAACAGACAAACAAAAGCTGTTTATATCGAGATAATAGTGTCAGTTGCACACAGCTGCATCTGTAAGATACTTTTCTCTTGGCTAAAAAGCACTGCACCTGAAGTGAGAAAATTAGCAAGATGTGGCAACAAAGTAAGTCGTTGTCAGTTGTTAGTTGTCACCGAAAATTGAGCTACAGGTGTCAACGAAGGTGGTCAAGATGTCGTCATAAAGAAGCCAACGCCCAGGCAGTTAAACTACCATTAAAAAAACAACACACACCAAAATCATTTCGACAGTCGCTGCTCTAGAAAAACTTATGAAGATACAAGTATAAATTAAAAATTTTTATGAGACACACGAGTCAACGCCTGAGGTCCACAAAGTTCACTCGTATAGTTTTTTTTAAAGTTTTTTTTTTTGTTTTAGTAAATCGTTTTTGTGAGAAGCACCGGATGTGTAAGTAGATAATTAGTTTTCGGAACTCGCAAGCCAACAGGGTTACGGTCATCAATGTTGTGGCGGCATAAGGAAAATATCCAAGGCCTTTAAAGACAATTTTTAATCATAAAAAAAAACTATAGAAAGCTTTGTTCGAAGTCTCCCAATGGTTGGTCACATTTCGGTAAAATGGCCGCAGACTGTTGTCCTTTGTGAAATTGACCCTTTCGCAGAATTGTAACAGTGTTGAACGTACACGGGACATGAGCCATTTTGAATATAAATTTTCGCGCAGCTTGACCTATGAATGTACAGCAACTGTTCAGGATACGGGCACTACCCTGGCAGGGAACTGGTCAAGCAAAAAGCTGCGCAGTTTATAAAAAAAGGCGGGCTAAGCTAATTTGAATATAAAAATCATTAAAATTCAACGTGAAAACGTCTTAAGTTTCCTGCTGTTCGAGCAGACAACGTGTATTCGTACTGTGAGAAGAAATGTTCAAAAGTACGGTGCTGACCTCTGATCCCGTTGGGTGTTCTATACCAGTCGCTGTCCCGTTTCTATCCCAAAGGACCTCGGAAATTACGTGCGTGACTGACCAATGCGCTGACCAATGTCCAGTTTGTAAGCTGACCGCTGCATATCCTTTGAGACGACACATCCCTTTACTTTAGACTCGTTGTCCTTCAACTGTCCCGTCTGGGCCTTGAGCTTCACTCTTGCCTCATGCCTCATGCTGTCGTCTTAATGATTAATAAAGTCTAATTTATGAAAATAATCTGTTTGCTTGCTGCTGTTATCCTGCAGCATATATATTTTTATTGAAATGGCTGCCAGCTTTGTTCAGCACACATTTTCCAGGTGTAATTGGAGTCGCAGCACACCCAGTTTCTTTTTACTTACCAGGCTGACAAAACAACACAATGCCAACATCAATCAAAAGATTTCTTTACAAGCTTTGTAGTGCAGCTTAGGATTTATTTGTGCTTTGAATAATTAGCTAAATGGATCTATTATAATGCAAAATGAATAAACGAATGTGATGAGCTTTATAAGAGTTTAAAAAAATATTCAGAGCATTGAAAATACTTTCTAATAATTTGAGCTTTCAACATAGTTTTAATAGAGCTACTTAGTATTGAAAATAAATGAAGTTCATTACAAATCTTCACTTTTTATTGACATCTCCTTAGCACGTGCCCAAGCCGAGAGTGCAAAAGTCAAACAGACGAGAAAACATTCAAGAGGCTGATCATTCGGGCATCCCAAATGAAGATCGGCAATGCAGATATATAAATCAAACAAAAGAAAAACGACAAAATGTACTAAAAAGGAAAAAAAATATAATAACAGATGAACAAGATCAACAGGATCAACCCTTCGGTGCAAACATTTTGATCTTGGGCATTAAAAAGCAAACATGCACTGCCAAACGACCTCAATGATATCCAGAAGCCGAACAAAGATGACGATGCTGAGTGCCCTAATTTGTCGAGTTGCCGAGACCAAAAAACGGGAATGGGTTAAGAATCAGTCGACGAACCGCATTCACTAAATGGTCCACAATGGGCTCTGAGCCTAGCGGAGGCTGCCGACGTTTAAAGGGTCCAGGACCTCGATCACAGGGTTACGATCTTGGGTTATGGATGCTTAGGGTTTGCTCTCGTTCCACAGTTTTGCCACGCCTGATCGGCTTAAGTGGCACATTGAAAGGATTACTTAGATCACCTCTTTTCTTATTGTTTCCTTTCTCTGCTCGGCTCTTCTCTCTGCTTTGTTTGTTTGTTTTCTAACTTCTATTGCGTTCTTTCAACCCTGTCCCGCATCCCAAAAACTTTTGTGGTCCTTGAATGTTCATTGAGTTTTACGCATACGTATGAAACGAGACGATTAGCATAGAAATCCGATTGTGAGGATCTGCAATTGTTGTTGCATTGTTTATAAGGTTTTTAACACTCGGCTACTGTATTTTAACCGAGGGTTGTTCCCTGTTGTGGGCGTGCTTGACAAGTGACAAAGTGACGGTTGTTTCGACACTTTTCCCACATTTAACTCACTCAAACCCACACACAGCTCAGCTCAGTTCAGCTCAGCAGGAGGGACACAGCCCTTGCCAATATTTCACTATCTCTTAGGTCTATTAGACGACCACTTGTCACACTGTGGGTGTCTCAGTGTGTGTCTCTATGTGTCTGTAGTGTCTCTGTGTAAGTGCCATTGAAAAGGCGTTCAAGCGCGCAATTTTCAACGTGTTATTTTCGCTAAATTGCGCTAATCGCTTAAACTTTTCATCGGGCATTCGACTGATTACCGTACGGTATGGCTCGAGAGGGGTAGCTGGGCAATGCTTAGTTTGTAATTTTTGCTTTTGTCAATGAGGTTTGCGAACATTCACATGGCAACAGCTTACAGCGCATTTCAATTATCGCACCCAATAATAAAGAAACCCAGACAAAAAGACTCTGATAAATGAATCTAAATAATCCATTATGCATGGATAGTTTTATTAAGAAATATGGGATTATATTAAATTTTTTTAGATATTTTTATTAAATAAAATTAAAATAGTATACACAATTAATTTTATTTTTAAAGTATCTGCTGAAGTTGAAAATTAGTGACTAAAAGTAAAGAATAAATTTCATAAGCACATAATTAAGTAATTTATGTATATTTAAAAAATTTATTAACCTTCATGAATTTTTTAATTAAAAGAAAATTAAAATACTTGACTTAATACCTTTTTGTTATAAAATAAATAAAATAATATGCACATATTTGCAAATTAAGATTTAGTACTTTTCAGAAATCTCGACTCATTAGACTGAATAGCACTCTGCAAATATTAAAATAAAAATGTATCAAAAATGAAATAAATAAATGCGTACAAAACTTTCCAGACATTTGCACAAACAGAACATTTCAAACGCTACAAAGGAATCAAGACAGATCTGTGGCTACGTATAAAAGACGCTGCATAAACATGCTATATATGTACAAAAGTCGGTATATATACATATATGTTTATATATATTTCTGACAAGCCAATTGATGTGTTGTTGTTGTTGCCCTGTTTGCTGCAGACAGTTTGTTGATAAGAAGCATTTTGTTTCTTTGGTCTACTGATAAGCCCCATTAAAACGCTGGACGAGGTCGATTGACCTGCTTTTAAGCGTTGACTTGTGCGCGTCCGCACATCAAAAAGACAAAAAATAAAAGTCCCCAGTTTCCCCTCTCCATACACTGCATTATCCACTCTTTAGCTACTTAAATAATCTTTCCTTTGTCCCTGTGCCTCTGCTTCTGTCTATTTGTTTATGACAAGCTGTCAATTGTCAAGCTGAAAACGTAAACAAATAGCAAAAAAAGTGTTCGTAATTAGCTGCTGAATATCATTTATTTAAATGTATATACTATATTCGAAAATACTGTATTTCTGACAATAACAGCAGATATGTATTTGTCTGTGTCTGTTATCAGACAACTAATCAGAATTTCCGCGCACTTTTATGTCTTATAATAATCGCAAGACAATATTGTTTATATAATAAACAATTGTAATTATTACTTGTTGTTTGTTATGCCTTGATTAATATTGTTTTTTATTGCAACTGATGCTGCGTACTGAACTTTTGGTCCTGATCTGTGTGCAGTGCTCCATTCCCGATCTTTGGTGACATCAATTTTTAGGGTGAACAATTTCAATTAGGTTTACGCTGAACCGAGATTGAGATTAAGCTCAGCTCACTTTTAGTTGAGCATGAACAGCAGCAACAAATCGATCGCTAAGTTGTGAATTTACCCATTGATAATGATGCACAATTGTTCATAGTGCTGTTCTGTGCAATCAGCGAGCAGAAGATTTCTAAAGTACTAGATTACAGTGAATGCATTTGAAAGTATCTGCGTTTTGTATCCCACGCTACATAACAAAGCCGCTCATTTTTCGTAGCGCAAACAATAGATACATATTCATATTAGATGCACATTAGGAGCCCACTCACAGGAGCAACACTCAAAACTAACGGCAGGAGCCCGAACGATGCTAAACTGAATCCCAAACTCAGTTGCAGTTGCAGTTGCAGTTGCAGTTGCAGCTTCAAAGCCGAGGCAGACAAAGGCATCTTTTTGTTTGCAGCAGTTGAGGCATATAGATAGATGGATGGATGCTTCGTTGCTCGTTTCTTTTACTCACCGCAAATTGTCGCCAAGGAAGCTGTAAACCTTGTCTAATGTGCACCCTCACACACACGCACACACGCACAGTCACACAGTCCTACTTGAAGATAACAAGATGCAAAGATGTTGAGATACAATGGGTAACGGCAGCGGTCGTCTCTGGCCACAAAAATACCGTTTAATGAGCACAGCTTGACTATTTTGTAGATCTTGTCAAAGGATATTACTATTAGCCGGCTGCCCATTTATCTCAGCATCTTTTCTAACCAAACCAAACCATAATTCTTGCTACTTTATGGGACGCTTTGTTTGACCACAAACCGATGTGGAAGTCGCTTGTAGTTGTCGTTTTCGGGACTCGATTGAATTACGTTTCCTTCCGCACATAAAATCCCAAATAGTTTTTGGACCCAAAAATGTGCAGCAGCAAACTGGGATTACTGGAATAGATTGAATTGCTGGGAGCCGAGAGAAAGGATTCAAATGAAAGAAAAGTGTTTGAAAAGGAAAATGATTAAATTTATCTACTCCAAACTAATTCATGAAACTAAAGCGAATGCCAATACCAATCAACTCTGGTTAAGTTAGAGCATTTCGTTTTGAGATTTGATATCTTTTTCATGCATTGCCAGACAAAAGGCGTAAAAGGAATAAAGTATAAAAGGATACAGCTTGGCACACTCGAGACACGAGACTAATCATCAGTGCACTTCACATGAATGTGTAATTTCATATGCACTGAATGAGCTGCTTTAACAAAGCTTTCAGTCCCTTCAAAAGCTCATGTAAGTGTGCTCCAAAATGTGCTTACATTTCAAGCGATGTAGGAAAAGTTCTAATCCAAAATAATTTTATAAGAAATAATAATCAGATTTTTGCTTATGGGTTAAACATGCTATGGGAATTGAAGTTTGTAAATTAGGGTCAGTTGTTGATCCATTGACCAGCACCTTTGTAGCTTTAGTTCTTCTTTTATTCGGTCAATTTGTGGAATTTCACACCCGATGCACAGCACATCATTAATTATGGCTCTAATCCATCAGCATCCATCAACGCCTGAAGCCTTTCGCTCACCTTTGCTAGGACAATTGTCCATTTGCCGAAGAGAAAGAAATCTTGGCATCATTAGGCGCAACTTTCTCACAGTCAGTCACAGGCAGAGGCGCAGGAGCAGGATAATAATTAACCATGCCAAAATAGCGAAACTGACCATTAACAGCTTGGACAACTGGGCAACTGAATAACTGTGGACACATCAGTTCCGACGGTCAATGTCAGAAACTATTATCTCTCTAATAACCGAAAACACACGCGTTGTCCTCTTCCTGTAAGGGGATACTTTCTTGAGCTGAAGGCATTCTTTCAGGTATCAAGAATCTGTGGTGAATATTTCATAATTTCTACTGTCCAGTTTCAACCCTTTCAAGAAATCTCAGTACTCTTTCTATATATATTTTTTTAAAAACATACTCTTCGAGTCCTTTCTTTACTTAAGCCCTTTGTTTTTCTCGCCATTGTCCGGTTCGGGCACTTTGCATAATCAATAATCCTTGACGCTGCCTCACATTGTCGCGCTGACCAACGAACCAACACGTCTGAAAAGATAAATTATGGTTTGTAGTCAAATTGAAGGCAAACAATCTGCACAATAACCGGGCCACACCATCGGAATGCCTTTTTTGCCCAATCCACCCAAGTGTATGGTTATGATATAGGGTGGTCCCACAGGGCCCAGCCATACCGACAGCTGCCCTTTCGCTGGACAATGGTCAGCGGTGATCCCTCAATGCACATCCCAAACTGCAGTCCAAGAAGAGGGGAGAGCGGAGGGAGATACAGAGGAGAAATGTATCTCGTGTGTGTATTTTATTCGGTGATTGCGTTTCTTCGGTCTGTTTGCTTTTCTTATTTAGAGTTATGTATTAATTTGATTGCACTTGGCTAGAATAAAGTAAGCAAACATAATAAACTACAAATGTAAGTCAAAGAAAATATGCATATTAATAATTTATTTTAATTACTTAACAATTTATCTCTTAATTTAGTTAACAAGTGTGTAAACTGTAATTTAGTGTTAGCAGAGTAATTAATTTGATTGAAAACTTAACCAAAACTAGATCAGAAACAGAAAGGAATATTCTTAGTCTTGGCTTATTGACTAAATTAGGCCTTCCAAGGTTTCTTCAAAATTCGATGACGTTTTATAAATACACAGAAATTTACTTATAACAGAGTTATGCAGCTGAAGTGTCATCTTTTGACTTAAATTTCCACTATGAAATCAATAAAATCTCATTTTTCGATTAGCATATACACAAACTAAACTAACAATGACAGATCCTAAGTATATTTTCAGCAGATCAGGGATAATCAATTCAGTGACCCAAAGGAAAGTAAACATAATTACACTTTTATTTAAATTGCGAGTCTCACCTATGGATTTGACGTCATTGATGACCTTTGCTATCGCATTGTTATCTCCAATGGCTACAGTCGTGCGTGGAATGACCGAAAGTCTTAAGACAAACGAGCAGCTGTGCAAATGTCAAGACGTAAGTGTCAAAATGCTCATTAATAACAACATCCTTAACGCGAATGGGAATCTGTATGTAATGCAGATGCGGACGGACATCGTATGGGGATGGAGACCGGCGAACGGAGAACGGACTGAGTAAACACATTGGCAGCTTGCGAAAGACGAATCGATGAGAATGCAAAAATGAAAGTACAGGATAAGCCATCAAAGCAACTGGACAATGGAAAACTTTGTCAAAGGATGTTTGCGCAAGTAAAACATTGAGAAACTATCCAGGACATAGGATGCAGGATACTGAACACCATGTCCCATGTGTAGTTGCGAGCGGTGTTAAATTGAAAAATTATGATAAATAGCATAATGGTTCGAGTTAAAAGTTGCACAACAACATACAAACATACCAAACATCCCACTGAGAGCAAGTAATATGCACAAGGACATAAATAGTCGCCTATGGTGAACGAGTGTGTGTGTGTGTCTCAGGACATCAGCGAAGACACGGCAAAGGGTTGAGTCCGGCTGCTGAAACTGAAGCCAAAGACAATCGTGGCAAAGGCGTCGAGTGAGTGTTGCTAAAGTGTGCAGCGGCCTATAAAGGAAATCCTTTCGCCACGGGATATCATTTACACAAAACTGGATGGACCTTCCATTTTGACCGATCGAAGGATGAAGACAGGACGCTGGGACGTGTGTTTGCTATTTGCCGCTGTTCCATGGCTTTTGTTTATCTACCCGGCAATAGTTCACATAAGCTTATCTCTCTCTCCGCTCGGCATTCTCCTGCCTGGAAAATGTTTGCGAAAAGTTTGCCAAAAGCCGTCCGGGGGAAATGTGAGGGTGGAGGTAACGGGAGCGCGAAGCAAAAGGGTTAGAAACTGGATCCAGTTGCCTTTGGCAGTGGTCGCAGCTTCACTGCTACTTAAAGGATATTCACAGCTTAGTCATGTAATGCGTTTTGCGAATGTCCTGTTTGCTTTAGGACGACGTTGGCGAGCGATAAATGTCACGTAAATTACACGACAAGATTTGCTTTTTGGACAAAATGTAGACGCTTCGCCAACTCCTCTACTTCTACTTTACAGCGGCTATCGGAAACCGCGTTTATTTGTTTTATTGCCGAGAAGCTCAGAGAAAAAAGAAATGTATTTAAAGAAAATTCTATCGAGTGTTTCATTCACCTTAAACAAGCTAACTATTTCCATGTGTCAGACTATTTATAAATACTTTGATAATTTTACCAGCCAGGACTAAAATATTTTCCCACAAACCCACTCACTGTCGCAGCCTGCAAGCATCCTGTCATATTCCTTTTTGCAGGAAGTGATCTTTTGATCCGGAAACAATAAAATTGGTAGACAGCGACCACAAAAAACAGAACAGAACCAAAAAATCTCTGTGTAACCAGGCGAATGTCACGCAAGCACCGCTGAAACAAACCACCTGCGACAGCGCACAGACAAGGAGTATACCACAAACTACATCGGGAGCAGGAGCAGGGAACATCGAGAACTCCGAGCACTACGAGGGGTGTGTGTCTGTGCTAGGGGCGAAATTAGGCGTAGTTCGAGTCAATGTGGAAAACTGCAATTAGTGTTTGCTTTAAAATTAAATTTTAATTGGAGCTGCAAAGTCTATTAACTCTTGGGGTGGATTGTGAGAAAATTTTAGTTATAGAAACTGTCTTAAAATAGACTGACAGTTGTCAATGGAAACATTTCGAGCACTTTTGAAATATCGATTTCTCACCTTAGTGAAATCACAACCGTTCGACTAAGGCTTCAATCACTTGGAATCCCGTTTGTGTTTCTTGTATTTCGGTGGGCGATCATATTACCCAACTGCCTAATCCGCTTGTTGACAAAATAAATACCCAATACCAGAAAAGGGGTGATCGGGTATTTGTGTGCATATACATGCTCACCACACACCAACAACCGCTTGGCATTCCCCTCACAATTAATTGCCTTCTGACGGCTGAGACTGACACTGAGAATTTATGCGCGTCAACAACGATTAAGCGGCCAATGAAGCGGGAAGACACATGTCCACAGCTCCACATGCAGTTACAGACACAGCTCCATCCTCAACGGATTAAATTCTCTTTAAATTGGGTTAAATTGTAAGTCTAAAATCTTTCTATAACCAAGCTATATCTACTTTAAAGCTCATTAAAATTAAAGAAAGTTGTCAATGTTTTTATTTAGATAGAGTTCAATTAAGTTAGTCTCCTGTGTTATATAAATATATTTTAAAATTCGTTTTAAGCTATAATAATTATTGGTAATTTGTTAACATTAAATAACAATTTTTATTTCTTATGCCATCTTAAAATAGCATCACTAATAGTTTACTTTTTTAAGTTTTAATTTAGAATTTACTTACTTAACAATTTATTTTATATTAAATTTGTCTTTTTATTGTAAATCCATTTAAATATTAAAAAATATATTGCAAGCTATATTTCATCAAAATTTCGTTCTTTTAAATTGTTCTAAGTACAGAGAAGTATTTATTTCTCAGTACTATTTTAATAGGTTTTACAGTCATTACTCTGCCCAGAGTCAAGCAGCAAAACCGCAACGAGCGAGTGCTAAAAGTGATCCTGTGTGTGTAGTCCAGTGCCGATGTGGTGTGTCCACAAAAGGGCAGCTGAAACCGAACACTGGGCTGCGCCTGCGCAAACCGAGCATATCCTGGAAGCAGGTAGCAAAGGATCAGGAACTGGGCTTTGTTGTTGTTGCCTGTGCACTTGACTTGCTTTTGTTTGACGTGATTTGTTTGTCTCTCAGTTACGAGTGCAATTAGGAGGCACAAAGCAAAACCGCAGCATGTGCCGCACTTCTGCACTCGAGTTGCATGTTCCATGTGGCAGGTAACACAAGGTGCACTTTTGGCAGAGTTCACGGGGGTCAACCAGTTGGCCATGTGCAACTATTTGCTGCACTTCCTGCGACAGTTCGGGAAACTCAATACAGAATACAAATTAAGCATAAACAGACTAATTTTCATACAATTTCCCCCGTAACGATGTGTAAGATGTGTGGGAAAATCTCATTGTGCATGAAAATTCAAATTGGAAAATCTTTGTGTCCGCTCTCCCTGGAGGATTACCGCGTCTCCTTTCTCGCGGTGTTCAAATTACGCTCATTGCACCGCCTGTGCCCAGCCGCACTCACTGAGCTCCCCCCTGCCCCAACGAGTACTCAGGAAAATTCGATTTTCCTGCTTGTACTGTGTAGCTGAATATCCTTGGGAAAAATACAGCTCGACTATTTGGTGGAGTCTTTCATTATTTTCTTAAGACTGTTTTGGCTGTTTGAGGCAAGTAAATATTTTGAATTTTACGTGATTTTGGAGCAGTTTGATTTCCTGGTGCATATCCTGACCCGGATACAGGATGTGTTTGCACAGGCAGGTTGTTGGTTAAACAGGTGTAGGAAGTAGAAGTTTCTCATGATAACACAAAGGGCAGTTTGTGTACAAAGAAGTTTCAGGGGGAGTAAAGAGACGAATCACAAAGACATAGACTGTGATAAGATCTAAAGAGTGTAAAAGATCTAAGTCAGTCTGATAATTGTAGGAAATACTTAAAATAAAATTAATTATATTTTATAATTAATACTACATAAAATTACTGGCTTCTGTTCATAATTTAAGTTAGTTCTCTTAGGACTTGTCTACCTTCTCTTCACTTCCAACTGTCGCACAACGTCAAGAGGATAAACATGTCAATAAATCATTTGGATCATGCGGCACTTGCATGTCATCCATCCAGTCGAGTGTCAATAAAATATAAAAAAACAACGGAATCAATAGCCGGAAAATGGTTTGACAAAGCAACCGTAAAACAAACACGCAACCAAATTCAATACCGAAAACACCAAAAATCACAAATTAGCTACACGAGTGTGAGAACTGAGAAGCAGAAGAAAAAAAACTGAAAATAAAAAGAAAAACTCCAACGACAATATTTAAATGTGGAAAACCTCCACGACACATGGTAATATGCTAAGAAAACATCTGGACAACCATTACAAAATAAGCGTCCATATTCCTGTGGAGGATAACAACTTGGCCGTGGAGGATTGAGGATTACAATTTATGAGAGGGGCCCCCGCCTCTGATAGTTATAAACGGGGGAATTCTGCTTGGAGGCGTGCATTTCTTACACTCTCTGGAATTTGTTACAGTAAAAACTACAGGAAAACATAAAAAAAATGAGCAAAGAATCGAACAAGATTTCCGTGAGAATTGTAAATGACATTTTTTTGAATGCAGTGACAAGACAGGATGTGACTACAACTTGGAATGAACTTTAATGATATTTGTAATGATTTCATGTTGGAATCCTTTCATTGGACCCTTGGCTATCACTGATATGTAGATGTTGAGTTATTTACGAGTTTTATGAACTGTAAGTCGAGACTAGACTGTTGCTTATCTTAAAAGACCCGCTCTGGTTTCAGTTGATTTCTGCTTTACGCATATCTTCGATAAGATGTGTGGCTTATCTTCGCTTTCATACAGTTTTTCATAAAATTTATGATACCGCAACAAGTGACTCAATTTACTAGCCTAAAATCAGCTAAAGATAAGCTGGACAGAAACTCTTTTTACCCTTTTGAATTTCACAGGAATTAGTTGCACCCTTTTCGACAATTATGGCTCAATAATACTTTCAATATTTACATCGATTGTTATTAAATATGAACAACCCCTTTTGGAGGGCTGTTTATTGACCGTACCATTGAAATGTTAACCACCGTTTCGTATTATTGGCATTTGGAAATCGAAAACCAAGAGACAACCAAGTCCCAACTCCGACTGTGATATACAATAATTTATTGGGTTTCACAGGGTACCAAAGAGGGAGAACCAAAAGTGTTAAGTAACCAGGTTCCTTTCTCTCACCAACTGGTCAATTGAACATGCAACGATTTACATTTCAAACAGTCACTAAGGAAGCAATTAGCTGACCTTTAAAGAAAGAAATGCAATGCGTAAGAAATCGTATAAAGAACTTAAAATATATGCACACGAGTTCGAATACACCACCGGATGTATGGACTTCTTGAAATTATTCAGTGCAATTTGCATAGAATTTAGCGGAGTTCTCACAGCTGTTTCATGAAATGGAATGCATGGAAATATGCATATTCATGTGTTCGATTGACAAACTGTGGGAGCAGATAAACAATACCTGAAAAATATCACGAACTTACTCAGTAATTGTAAAAGAGTAGTAGAAAATATAGTTTAAATAGTAGTAAGTCAAAATTATAAAAATATTAGTAGAAATATTTAAATTTATACTGTGGGATCAGAGATCCAAAAACTATAAACATACCGCATTCAATTTGATACCCCAGAAAAATAAGTAAGAGTAGTAGAAAACATAGTTGAAATAGTAGTAAGTCATAATTATAAAAATAGTAGTTGAAATTTTTAAATTTATACTGTGGGATCAGAGATTCTAAAACTAAAAACATAAGGCATTCAATTTGATAACTAGAAAAATAATTAAGAATAGCTGTAGACGTATTATTGGAGCCATTTATTTATACTTACAAAACTGTAGTGGAAATAGTGCTTATAACAAATTACAGTATAAAATTTCTTAAAAATCTTAGAGATCGTTTGTAAAAAAACAATTTTTCAACTAAGAACAACATTTATCAAATTCCACAACAGTTTTCGAAACGGAACCACTTTAATCTTAAAACAACAAAATTATTCACCTTCCGCTCGAAGATCTCCATAGTTCTCACAGCATTTTTCACCTCTGGTATTTACGAAATGCTCCCAGAACTAACAATTGTGCATAGCTCGACTAGGTTGCAGCCGGATCTAATGCTGTAATGACCCAGTTGCACTACGAGAACGGTAAGTTTGAGACTAGTAAATATTTGAAAGTTGATAAACTTGGAGAAGATCTCGTTTTGGGATGTTTAGTCAGTTGTTTGTTTTTTTACTGCATTACGCATACTCGCACTTCCTTCAACCAACTCAACCAAATTCATTCATAAAACTAAAAATAAACTCGGTGAGAAAGTCGGTATGAAAACAGTTGCGTCAGACAATGCACACAAGAATGAATACGAGAACACGTATAAAAGTATCTCAAAAATAGTTGAGAATTCAAGAAATGTTGCCGCTAAATGCAAATAGGCTTAAATAAATTTGTCTTGAGTTATCTGCTGGGCTGATAAGTGCTTTGTTGGTTCTAGATTTGAGATTCGTAGGGCAGCTGAAAATTCAGTTAGGCTCTTTCCCACCAAAATGTGGCCCATACTCAGTCGGGACTTGGCTAAGTTCAAAGGTCATATTAAAATTTTAATGCCAAAATGAATTAAAAAACGAAATAATTGAAATTTGGCGTACAAAACAAGTTTTTTTATGTACAAAAACTAGAAATGCTGACCCATGAGAAGTTTTCGGCCATTTTGACCTTTGACACTGGCCGAGCAGCAACCCCGTAATAAAGCGCGACCTTCTCGACTGCAAGTCCTGTCCTGTCAAACAGGATGCGACGTAACCACATAACCCCGTTGAACTATTAAGCATAGAGTACAACTATTCGATACATTGTACGAGTACATTCATATTCATTCAGTTATTCGTACAATCACAATCATTAATGAGCGATCAGAGTTCAATTGTTCAATTAGCAGCCGCGAACTCCTGTACAAATTATGAATGAATTACATTCGCTTTTCCTCCGAAGAGTGCAAACTACGCCCCCTTTGCTCCACCTTCCCCCAAAGGGCAGTCAGCGGGAGTTTTTCCCTCTCCCGCTCACTCCCAAACACACCCAGTTGTCAGCAGTCGGTTCTCAGGCCCAGTCATTTAATCATGTTAATGGCATTAAGCAGCTTAATCGACGGCAAGATCTAAGCACTGGCGTCGATAATCAGCTCGCCACAGAGACCAAAGACCACGAAGCCCACAGATCGAGGGACGGGGACAGGAGTTGTGAGAGGGGGGGAGGGGAACTGTAGACCACCCAGCAGCTAGTAGCTGGAGTTCATCTAATTAAAAACAAAAGTGAACCGCCATGTAAATGTCAAGCGAATTGTCAGAGAGTTTGCAGATCACGAGCCGAACCAGTTGCAAAATCAAATTGCATTTTATACTTTTAACTCACTGGCAAAAAAGCAGCGCGACAATTAAATGAAAGCCGCATTTGCCGACAAACAGCAGTAAATGTTTAAAAAGAGAAATAACTACAATAACAACAATTACAACTACAACAAAAAATCATACTCGTAATAAAATAATTGACGTTGAGCAACCCAAATAACCCCGAGTATTGACATTTGCCTACTTGACATTTTAATATATTTGTTTGCGAAATGAAATTTGGTTTTGTTTGCCTCATTTTTTGTTTGTTTATTTAATACTTTTTTTTTTGCTCTGCTCTTTATTGTTTTAATCACATTTTCATAAAAAAAATTAGCTACAAAAAACACATGAACACTCATTTTGTTTTGACCACAATAAAAATTAAAGTAAAAAGGGTTAAACTTTTTGTTGATCTCTTGGCAGTCGCAGCTCAGCAGCACTCTGTTAACAGTTAACAGCTTCCATAGGTAGGTTTTTAGTAGGGTTTTGGGTAGATCTGTCTACTTAGGAGCAAAATGTTGGACAACAGGGGCACAGGAGGCAGAGGTCAAGCTCAGCGGGCAGCTTACAGTTTGTGAAAGGGTAGAGCAGACATGTGTATGTAGTTGCCTGAAAGTCAAGCTAATTTCCTATCATTTGTAATACATTTTATAAGACCCCAATATAATTAAATTTTAAGCTTAAATATATTTTAAGAACATATTTAAGTTTACAAAACAGCCTAGATTTTCCAGCATAATATTTGTTCGTACTAACCTTAAGTGACTCCTTAAAATACATTCTGCAAAAACTATAACTAAACTCACCATTAAGATATCCACACCTTTGCTCTGACCACAATGGTCACTGGCTAATGGCCAGTTACTGTTGACTCTGGCATCTGGCCAAGAGCACAGTTAACGACAATAAACCAATTTGAACGCCCACAAAATGAGCATGAAATTGCTTTCGGAAGTAAGTTCATGTGCCACAAAAACAAGGTCTAAAGCAATTGTTGTTCTTTTTCTTTTCGGCCATTTGGGTGAAGAAGACCTGGCCGAAACTAAAATAGTTGTCGGTTGTGCTAAAGAAATGTGTAATAAATACACAAATGGCAAAGGAAATATGCTTACATAAAAGGCTAAAATGTCCATAAATATGGTCAATTATTTTGTTAGACAGACAATACACCAGCTACCGTACTCACTCCCACTCCCATTACCTTTCCCCTTCCTTTGTTTTCCCATTCAAGCTACAACTTATTCTGTTGTCTTTGCTGTTCTGTGTCTTGGTCAGTCGAAGGTCGCTTCAGGGTCCTTTCATCAGCACGTAAATCATGGCTCAAACCCGAACACGCACAAAACAATGCCGCAACAGTAGGTGTTGGCCATTGCCCATTCAGCAAAGACCATTGTCCAGGAGTGGGGGGGAAACACCTTCCACAAATGGTCATCTGTCCCGTGTCTCTGACTCTGACTCCGACGCTGACAAAGACATCAAAACCAAGCGCTGACTTTTGGGCTTAAAACTATTATTGTATATGGACCACATGCTTGGTAGTTCTCAGTTGCCAGTTGGTAGCCGTTTGCTGCTAGTTGGCCAACAATCACATGACACTTTCTGCAGATGTGTCACCCTCAATGCGGTAATTAGAACATGCCTTAAGGCAACTCCAGGCACGAGACAAGATTGAAATCTGCAGTGTTATACGATACTTGACTACCTTTCGGAGCAACTCGTTATTTTGTGTTTTTTTTTGTTGGCCAGCTTCCCAAGTCGCGTAAAAAAGGTAACAATTGCCACCCCTTTGCTGGTCTGATCTCGGGTCGGTATCAATTACTGTGGCAGCCCTTTGAGAGCATCCTTTTGAAATCTAAACCGCAAAAAACATTAGTAAACCCATTTCGAAATATTATTGTTGTTGTGATTTTTATTGTTCGCCAACCGCAATTGTAATTTTATAACCCAATTTGTTTGCCATGCGATACTTTGTTAGATGTTTTGATTAGCCAACATATATAAATTAATTTTATTTTTTTTTCGCTATTTCATTAGCGATAAACTTGCCATTTTTTGTCATTTGATTGACAGTCGATTTCCGTTAGTTATGAACCCTTTCGGTAACCCTGACTGACCGTTTGCACTGCAGGACCATTGGTCAAATGTCAGTTATAATCTCAACTCAAAAAGCCCAAAAAGGCCAGCTGTACAGCGATCAGTTTAGAAACGGATCTTGCGATGCTGCGACCCTAGAGCAACCCTCTTCTCCAAATTCACATCTTGTATGGCAACTTTGTCAAATACAATTAAATAACACAAGAAAAGATCAAAAATATAATCTTTCCCTCGAATGGAATTTGATTGAAATGCCAGCGAAATGTCAATCAAGAAACAGGCAACAAAAAAATAATAATTCGCTTTAAAAATGATTTACTTGAATTCTTTTTCAGTGAATCAAATGGTTCAATGAGCATTTTGCTGTTTTTCTCACTCTTGTTTTTCCCATTTTCCCTCGAGAGCTTAAGAAAAATATCTTTAAAAATCTCCCATTTTTTACCCAAAAAAATCTAGTTTTTAACCGAAATATCATGAGAGCCAAAATTTGGAAAAACTACAAATTCATCGGGATATTTCGTTATGCAAATGCAATCGAGGTCAGTTGAGGTCAATGCTGACCGTTGTTTTCTTTGTCTTCGGCTAGAACGAAGGGTTGTTTTCCCTCCAGGTGCTGTCCTGGTCGTCCCGAAGCTCAAGATCTTCAAATGTGATTTTTCATTAGAAAATCACAGAAATGAAATCGCAATAAACGAGGCTTATTATGCGTGACAGCCTACAAAAACATTTATAGGCATGACAATCTTATCTTGGACTTTATCCTTATGAGTTCTGATTGTTTCCTTACCGAATTCAAAGCAGATGTGCTCAGAGTCCGTTAGAAATTGGCGCTACTTGCCGAATTCAATTAGCACCTTTATGGATTGAGCCCTCTGCTTCTTACTGCTGTTTTTATGAGACGTCACAAATGGAGCTGACAGTCGGAAGTTACAATCTTCCATTCGATTGGTATTGGACTCGATTTTATTGAAGTGTGATAAACCATAACTGATCGAAATAGTTTCTCAAGTGAAGTTAATTGAGTTGATAACTCGGTATCATAAATATCATTGGGACAATCACAAATCTTAGAAGGAAAATTAAGTAAATATTTATCTATGCTAAACTAAATAAAATAAAAGTTTTCAACCTTTTCTTGATTATTTTGGTGGCAAAATCTATGCACAACTCTAAGGGATTTATACAAGAAAATGCGAGAAAATCTTTTGTAGCTTACTCAAAAGTATCTGCATTGTTTGCTTCTCCTGCTGCTCTTCTATATGTTCTAAGCTGTCAATAATATTTTTGCATTATGCGTAAACAAAACTAATAAACTGCAGTCAACTTCAAAAAACAAAATGTAGTGTAAAAAGAGAAAACAATAGAAAAATCTTACTGAAGGGCGCCACGCGGCTTTTCTTTCAGAATTTTCTATTTCCATTTTCATTTTCTATTCCGTTGGCACCTTTTGGGAATTGGCAAGAAGAAAGGCAAATGAATTTGTTTGCCTTCAACGCATTCACATCAAATATTCAAAAGGGCGACGGCTGCTGCAAAAGATGCAAAAATATTTGCAAGGCCTTAAGAAAACTGGGTCAAAGGTGACAAAACGGGCACACACTGCGGCTGCAAGGGTGTGGCACCAACGGCGGCAACAATTTTCTATGCCAATGCATTTTCATCGACTTTGCACATATGCAAAAATTTCCCCTATAGAGTTTTCCCCACCCTATTTTCATTGCTCCCTGCTTTCCATTCCCTTGTTACGCTTCGAACATTATTTTTGGCAATTTTCAATGCATTTCCACTGCAAATAATTTGCTCGACTTCGATGATTTCCCATTTTATATATGCCTATATCCAGCTCGTATTTTTTGACATTTTTGTAACGATTTTTTGATTTTTACTCCTGATTTTTCGGGGTGCCAAAAGTAGGAGTGGAAAGTGCGAAAAATTCACTTCACAGTTCGATTTTTCCATAGCTGTCCAGCAGCAAAAGATCATTAATTATCATTTTTATCTTCTGCTGTGACTAATTTGATTTTTATGTTCTGTCCAGAGTGTTGATTTTTGTGGTGAATTTAACAAATTTCGGTTAGAATACATTTTTTAAAAAATCGTTCAATGTTTTTGTACTAAAAGTATAGAATTTTCATTAAAAAAAGGTTTCAGATTTTTAATTTATTTTCAGAAATTTTCCCTTTGTTATCAAAAGTACAGTTTCGCAAAACATTTAATAGTCTGCCAACTTTCTCATAAAAACAACTTTTCTAACGGTCAAATGTCCATCAAATGTGATCTTTGGGAAGCTGATCTCGTTTTAACTGGACCAAAACCGCTTGTCACCTTTGAACTGGATCTGGTCACAACTCTCTCATCAGATGTCAACGTCAATTAATAAAGAAAGTTCATGATTTTAGCCCAAAATGAAAAGAAAAGAAAAAAGAGCACACACTTCTGGTTTTTAACCCTAAGATTTGCTAAATGGTCAAATGGTTCAGCATCTTTGATCTCAAAGGATCGAGGGGAAAGGGCTCAGCATCATCATCATCCCTTTCCCGATGAACTCTTTACCAAAATTAATTTCAGGGATTTTTTCCTAAAAAATTTAAGAAAAAAAGGTAAGAGAAGTTGTGAATGAGGTACAGCATCTTTGGAAAAGGGTGAGGGGTTCTTTATTGTTCAAGGGTTCAAGGGGTAAGAGGCGGTTGCTTTGGAGTACTTTATTGGCACAACAAGTTATTAATTACATTATAGAAATGGAGAGGGATGCTATAAATAGCAGAATGATTCCATTTGATTCAGAATTATCGCCATTCGCTTATGTCACAAATATTGTTGTGTCTTTAAATCTGTATTCCCTAATCTTAAACGATTTCTTTCGTTATTTTTTTTTTGTTGGAATAATAATCTTTATAGATTTTTGCTGCTACTGATAAGGCTGTATTTTGAATTTCTCTGACTGTAAAAATCTCAATATTTTATTGCTGTCTCCGAAAATAAATAAGCAGAACCGGCGACAGGCACACGAGAATTTCATTGCTCAACGTGATAAGCGAAACGCTCCGTTGATAAGCAAAGACACAAAAAACAAAACCGTTAGACGCATGCCGTTGTTAGCTCCAGCGTGCTCCACTTCACTGTCTGCCTTTGCCGCCTTTAACTGGAAAACATTTTCTCATTTCGCTTGACTTTCCTCTATACAAATTTTTTTTCGTTTTGCGCTTGACAGCTATCTCGCTCGCACTGGGCAGCATTGGACCACACTGGGGGGGCTCATAGTGCAAGTCCGAAGGTTAGAGGAGCACAAAATTTGATTAACAAATAACAAATGTGCGTCGCCTTTAACCGCTCTCGCTCTCTCTTGCTTACTTACACACACACATACTCACACAGCGACGCTCACTTAAGGGGCGGAGCTCTACGCTCTATGTCAAAGAGAGTGCGTGCTTGTGTGTGTGCGTTTGTTGAGTGTAAATGGGAGTGAGTGCGTGTTTGCGGTGAGAGCTCTGAAGTTTCGTTAAGAATTATTCTTATTGTGTCTGCACGTTAACAGTGAGTGGAATTCCAGTTGGTTTGCTTAACAGCAGCTGATAATGTTAGCTAAGGGAATGTTTGAGTATTTCCTTAATGGAAAATGTAAGCAGTTTTTATAGCAAGTTATAAATTTTAAATAAATTAAAAATTAGTTTAGCAGTACAAAATTACACTGCGGTAAGCCTGCTCGCCGCTACTTTCTCAATTTGTCTTTATTCTTCGACTCGAACATAAATCATTTGTGTGCTGGATAAAACCACTTTGTTTAAGAATTTTCTTAGAATTTCTATAAGGCTGGTCACACTGGCAAATACCAGTATCACAGTATTTTATCGTTGTTAACGAATTGCGAAATTCCAACGCAAATTTCTATTAATTAACAACCTTTTCGTGAGGCATTCGACCGGTCCAAACTCGAGTCCAGGCCCAAACTCGAACCCGAGCCCGAATCACAAATTGAAACTGAACCTCTGAGACTGAAGCTGAGACAGAGACTGAGACTGAGACAGAGTTTGTGCCACAGATAATTAATGATGTGGCATGCAGCAAGCGGCATCTCAACTTTTCCTAGCTGTGCAAATATTAGCAAATTATTTTAGTTTCCAAGAGAATCTCCTGGCACTCTGACTGTTTGCCTGGGGACTGGGAGAAAGTCAAAGTCGAGCACTGTCTACATCCCTCAACGGAGACAGTTGTTAGAGGCACTAATGATGTTCTGTGTGGGTTTTCATCCGCCTTCCTTTCATTTCCCTCTTCCTGCTTCCCCTTCCCTCAAACTGGCAATATTTGCACTTTTCCGTTTGGTTAAATGTCACCCTAAGCCAAATTCCAAATTCCAACTTCTAGTTCCTTTAGCTCCTCTGGATTGGCCTTAATTGTGCCACTGCTGTCAACTGCTTCGAGTAATTAAAAACACCTTTCAACTGTCCAAAAGTCGAAGATTTGCTAAACGGTTCTCCTGCTTCTCCTTTATCTTCTTGATTCCCCTTCTTGATTCCCCTTCTCCTCTTTTGCTCTTCTGTTTGATTAGCAAATTTGTCAAATTTGCCAGGAAAATCCATTTATCAATGCTGCTAATGATCAAATGCCACAGTGTTGCAAGTTAAATGCCAGTTGATAAATTCCTAAAGGTTGCAACTATTTTTTAAGAGTTTAATTTTAGACAAAGTTATAAAAAAAGTGATTTTAGATAATAAAAATTACAAAAAAATAAAATTTATTTAGGTATTAAGCAAGTTATGGAATAAACTTAAGATCTTTATTGTTATTAAATGATTTTTATTTAATACTTTATGGATAAATAGATTTTTAGTTGCGATCAAAACTTTGTATAACTTTTTAAACCCCAATACTTTATCAGCATATAGACTAGAGATTAACAATTTGCCTTTTCTTAAATATAAACAATATTATTTCAAACGTATCTTAATAATTTGACAAACAAACGCAAGCTAACGCTTTTCATTTAATTAAAAAAAAAAAAACTTATAAAAACAATAGAAGGGAAGAGGAGTGGGGAGATGCAAATTTCCCCTAAGACAGTAACAATTAATTTTCAATTAAAGACGGAACAACATTTTAATTGTTTGTCTGCAATTTGGCAGCCAAGACACGAATGAATAAACAAACATATGTTAAACACGAATGCTATTCATATATTTACACGCATGTTAGGAGAGCGCCTTTCCCCCTCTGTAACCCCCCAACCCCTTCAACCCATCTCCCTACTTAAAACACACCCACACAACCCCAAAACTCGGAGCTTCTGCTGCTGATTTTCCTTGCCGAGATTAACGCTTTAGGCACGAGCGTGTTCTGCTCGACTTGGCTTTGTGGCACGTTTAGTGGCAAGTGTCTCACACTCATACACACAGACACGCACACTAAAATACAGCAGCCTGTGTCGCCACCTTATTTGGGGGCGTGGTGGGAGCGGGGGGCGCCATGAATTTCAATTCGCGTCTTTTCATTTATGCCAGAAAGCGTAAGCAAACTTCAAGACTTGGCAATAAAATTGCTCAAATGCCGCAAAAACTTCCGGAACCACTAAATTCACGTGCTGTGCTTTGTATTTGCATATGTGGTGCGGTGTGGTGCGGTGTGGTGTGGTTCGCTGCGGTGTGGGGCAAAAGCAATAAAGAGCTACTGGAGACAGCCGGAGTTTCCTCCTTTGTCACATTTCCATTAGCATTTGCCATTTAACTCATCATCTATGCATATGTGTGTGGGCGTGTGTTAGGGTGTGTGTCAGTGTGTGTGTGTGTGTGTGCTTGAGTGTATCATCTTGCAGCGACTGTTTAGCACATTTATTACCCATATTTTGACATCCGGCTTTTATCCTTTTCGCTTCACGCTCCACGCTCCTCGCTCCACGCGTCCTCAGCGTCTTCAAACTGACGCCTCATAATTGCTGCCTTTGGCGACAGCCAGCAACATATCCTTACATACCACATCCCCAGCTCTATCCTTAACCATATTCTTATCCCCTTTCTTAGCCATTATTCGTGGAAAAGTTTATTATAGCCGCCGTTGTTGTTGTTGTTTTTGTTGCCACACATGTGCTGCGTTTTAATTATAACAAACACACGAGCAACAATCGTGTAACAATTTAAAACAATTTCTTAGAGCTGCTTATTCATTGCTTATCTGACAGTTAAACTATATACTACATGTGGATAATACTTAGTCTAAACTTCTTTGAGCAGATAAATCAATTCTTTAGGCATACTTTCGGGCGTTTGGCTTAAAAGTTTAAACAATACGCTTAAATAGTTCAGGTCCTATAATAGACCCCAATTCAACACCATTTCAAGACTTTATTTTTTATTGATTAGTTTGCACTTTTAGTTCTATTAAGTGAACGCACACGATCCGTTGATTGAGAGCTGGAATTTAACCTCGAATAGAATGAAATAAATGAGCTGCTATTGGCTACTGATTGTTGAACTTCTGAACTCTATCGGTACTTAATAGAAACGCAATCAAATAATTGCGCAAAGTGTGCCACAATCAAATATAGCAACAAATTAACCCACAACAACAACAGTAACTACAAAATAACTGTCATTGTGGCTGCAAATCGATAAATCGACAAAAGCCGCAAAACTGAGAAATAAATATGAAAGAAGAGAGAAGAAATAAGTTAGCCAAAAGCTGAAACTGCAGCCCCTCGAACCCTACCACTCGCCCCTCCTCGATGTGCAGCAAAGCGATAAGTTTACAATTGCTTATGACTTCAATTAATCTGGGGAAAAAGCGCCTACGCAGCCAGTGTGCGAAAAGATCGCAAACATCAAGCAAAGAAACGAAAAAGGCGAAAGAAACAAATAAAAATATTAATAAAGAAAACTCAAAAATAATTGGGTGCTTAAATACGTCGAACAGTTTATACTCTAACATAAAATCATTTTATTATTTTGTTTTAAAATATAACATTTAATTTTAATTATCAAACACTTTCAAATAATTAACTAAACTTACACCGACAGTTAGTCAAAAGTCCAGTGTTAAGCAGCAAGTAGAAAATTATTTTATAAAAACATCTTGTAGGTATGAACTCAAATATTCTTTCAACTGCTATGCCCTTAGTTAGGGTATATACACTGCTCGCTCATAAAAGTACTGTCTACAGTTCTGCACGAAAATAGAAAATACCAAAGAGCTGCAGTCTATGTCTGCATCTAAGTCTGCGGTCGTCTTGCCAGAGTTCCACTGTAGGAGGCGCGATCTTAGACTGCGAGTCGAAGCCGCAGAAGACAATTGACCTGAAATTTCATTGAAGATGAGCTTGAACAGTGTGTGTGTGTGTGTGCGTGTGTGTTTGTGTGTGCTGTGGCAGCCACGGCCAGGGGCACATTCAGGGGCAAGGCTTTGAAATCTATACAAAACGGTAAATTGCTTAGTCATTTGGCCAAGTTGCTGCGTTGATGATGTTGCTGCAGCCACAGGCCAAGCATTGCAGGCAACAGTCGCTGCCAGCATCGATGATTGTAATCATGATCATTATAATTATTTGCCTTTGCCATTATTATCAAAATGAAATCGCATGCTGAGCGACTCTTCTCCCCGCCATGCCTCCCATCCCCCTGTCGTTTCCATGTCTTGGTCATGGTCTATGTCCGTTCTCATCATTGGAGTCTCCTTCTCATAGCCCTATTTCACACACCCACACGATAGTTCCATGATCGTCTACAGCGCCACTTCCACTTGCCCCTGTCCAGTTACTCCCGACGGGGAAGTGGCGTTGGAGAAGAGGTTCGTAGGGATTCAAGGTCCAAACAAAATTGCTTTCTTAAACTCAGTTTCAGTTCAGTTATTGGTCGTTCATCTATGAACCTGGCGAAACCGGAGCGAACAAACTCTGAACAGCTGGGAAACCAGCAGAAAATTAAATAAATATAAATAAAAATTAAAAACGTTTTAATATTATATTTTAAGGGAAAAATTATTAAAAATTCTAGTAGAAAATTCTCTATAATTTAATTAAACTAAGCTAAGCCAAATAATTTAAAAATATGTATTTAATTATGCAAATATTATTTTAATATACAAAAAATAATAGCTAAATTGACTATAGAAAAGTATTTTTAGAATAAAATTTTTGAGAACAAAATTAATTTATTGTTTCTGCTTATTAAATTTGACTTTGTTTACTTTCAAAATGCAATTTCAAGATAAAGCGGAATATTTAGATGACTAACCGTTGTCAAATTTTGATAACATTCTTAACAATAAGAGTCAATTAATTTTTAAGTAGCCATATAAATTTAGAACTAAAATGTTTCTTTTAAAAATAATTAAAGACTCATTAATGTTAAGCTATAAATACATATTTGATTGATCTATCGATCGTAGTCGACGTAATTGCATTCAATTTTATTTAATTTGGGTTTGATTTGAATATTCAAATCAGATTTGTGCTCAATGCGTGCAGATAATTGAATGCAGCTGTTGAAAATGATTGGAAATAAATCCTTGAGCGAATAATTTTCAATTTACGCAAATCCAGAATGAAATTGAGCGAGGAAAAAGATGGAAACGGAAAATGGGTGCAATGTGGGTAAGCTTCACATGTGTGTGAGTGCCTGGACAATCAGAACAGCCAGGTGCTCAAGTTGCCACAGGTAAACTACGAGTACTCGAAGTCGGTGCCGAAATTCAACAATTGCAGCAAATACCAAAAGGTTAAGCGAGCAAAGTTCGTGGCCGTCGTACGTGTGTGTGCTACATGTGTGAGTGTGTGGACGAGTATGTGTGTGTACGTGTGTGTGTGTGTGTGTGTGTACGTGTGTAAGTTGCAGTTGCAACTGCGTCTCAATTTCATCTCTGCAGCTGTGCAGTAGCTCCAACCACAAGCCAACGTTGCCTTTTTGGCGTCTTTGTCTTCTCTCTTCAGTCTCCTCTCCTCACTCATTTCCCCCCTATCTCCTTACTTCAGTCTCATATCTCCAGTCAGCTCTCGGCAGCAATGCAATGGAAAACTTTTGACCTGCTCACGCGTCACTTGAAGTTTCCGTAATTGTAAGCGCCATTTTATTAAAGTTTTCTTTTTCGGCAGGAGAAAATTGTTTATGGAAAATGGAAAATTATTAAGTAGTTACGCGCAACGAAACGTGCTCAATTGGAATAAAAATAATCATAAACTTGAGTTAAGCGAGAATTATTAGTGAAGTTCCTACTGAAATTTTGGTTCAAAACTTAACTTGCTCAATTCTTGTTTAATTATCTAGACAGCACAAATATGTTGCAGTGTATATAGTTTCAAAATCAATCAACAGATCGTACAGAAGTATTGTATAATATTCATTTCACTGAACTACCCATAGAATTGTGCGACTTGTTCGTATAATTGACTCGATTACTCCCGATTCCAGACAATGTCATCAATCATGCTATAAAAGCAATTAAGCCGCGAATCGTGTCAACTGTTAACGTGTCTAAAACCAAGCTTAGAACCCTAGGCTGCGCTGAGCCACAGGTGCCAAAAGCAGTACCACAAATGTGTGGCAAGTAGCTGGAGGACAACATCTTACGTCTATAAGCAATTAAAGTCACAAAAAATGTCAGAGGCGATAAATTTTGTTAAGTGCGTTCCACATGAGAGTTGTCAAAAAGTGCTTGAGAAATTTTCACCGCAAGCCACACAACAACAACAACAACAACAGCAAAGACCAGAGGAGACACACGACTTTGGATGTTTATCAAACACCTCTGCCAATGCGTGAGGCCTCAAGGTGTGGCTCCATGAAACATGGACACGCAAACCGAGAGACCCCAAAAGACAGAGACCCATGTCTGGTCACTGGAATGGTACCCAGACGGGTACTGGTATTGGTATTGGTTTTGGTACTCGTACTGGCACCCATGGACATTGCCTGATAGGCTAGCGATAAGCAACATTACCGTACAATTTTCAATTAACACGAAGCAACTGTAAAGAGCTTGGGACCAGGTGGAATGCCATCAAATGATGGCCCGTGCTTCGTTTGCCACCAGAGTGGCGCTTCCAGGCAGAAACACTCTCCAAGCTCCCAAAACAAATTGTCTAATCTCTTACGCGCTCGCTCGCTCTTTTTTCTCTCACTCCACGGCTGGACATCAATCTTCTACACTGTTCAAAATAGGTTTAGAAGCATAGATTTTGGATAATTTATTAAATTTAATAAATGTTTAGGCATAACACCAGATCATAAGTATATTTTTAAAAACATTAATTCTTGGTAGAAAGTACAATGGAATATTTTTTAAACAAAATAAAGAATTTTCTGAATATTTAAAGGATATTTTCATTAAAATAATTTTAAGCTTTTGTAGAGAAATGTTTGTTTATATAACGAGCGATACAACTATAGTTTTAATTCAAGAAAAATATCAAAATGATTCCCTATAAAATTTTAATTATTTAATTACATACAAATTTGAATCAATAAATTTTTTTTGTAAAATGATATGCGTTGAGAAATCGAAGGAGTGATATCAAATTTTAGCTGCTCATTTTTTTTGCGTGCATTGATCTGCTGCTCGCGGTGAGAAGTTGTCGACCTGCCGGCCAGGCCGAAACTGACCGCAGTCGACAATTTATCATCGAAACTGCCGCCACTGTCGGCCATAAAAGCTCTTTATGGCTGCTTCTGCTTCTGCTGCAGAAGATCAGAATGGCATAAGATCAGCAGCAAAGCTCCTCCCAAGCAATCTTCTCTGACTTTCTGTCTTTTGGGTCAACTTGCTCGATGCTCGCATTTGAAGTCCAGACAGTCCAGTGTTAGTGTCGCTGTTGTGCATTGAGTTGTCACTCAGTTTATGGCCAAAGTGATTTAAACGACAACTGTTGGAATAGTGTGCAACTGGTTGTACAACTGGTCCAGCTAGAGCTATAAAAATTCAGGCTTAACACATTTTCCGTATACGAATTTGCATGCTCTAATTTACAATTTAAATGTTAAGTAATGAATAAGTATACGTTAAAGTACATATATTTTTTAATTTCATCACTTTATCCCAAATTCTTACTTCAAAAATTGAAGATTTTAACATGAATAACAGTTTTTGTACTTTTTTAAAGTAGCCGGAGTTTGTTTTTGCCGTTTTTTATTCCGGCTACTTTTTTATACTTTGATATATATGCAAAATTTTAAAATGACTGCAATCTTGAAACTAAACCAGGCAGGTCTGTTTTTAAGTCGACTTACCTATGAAAATTCTCGTTTCTCAATCCCACAACGGGGATACTCCGACAAAAGCGAGCAAAAGAAATTTGTAGTTGTTATGGTGAGACATGGAGAATCCGAATGGAATCAGAAAAATCTATTTTGTGGATGGTTCGATGCCAAATTATCTATTAAAGGCATGGAAGAGGCCTGTGCTGCGGGTCAGGCAATAAAAAAGGCCAAATTGAAGTTCGATCTGGCGCACACGTCGGTGCTGTCGAGGGCTCAAGATACGCTGAAATCGGTGCTGGAAGTGACTGAACAGACTAAGATTCCCATATGCAAGACATGGAGGCTTAACGAGCGGCATTATGGTGGATTAACGGGTCTCAATAAGGCCGAGACAGCCCAGAAGTTTGGCGAGGATCAAGTTAAGATCTGGCGCCGCAGCTTTGACGTTCCGCCGCCTCCTATGGAAATGGATCACAAGTACTACAATGTTATTACCAGAGATCCTCGATATGCGGACCTTGAGCCATGTGAATTTCCAACAACCGAATCGCTAAAATTGACCATTGAACGAAGTTTACCATACTGGAACGATGTAATCGTGCCCCAGATCAAGGAGGGCAAGAAATTGATCATTGTTGCACATGGCAATAGTTTGCGAGGTATTGTTAAGTATTTAGATAAAATATCAGACAGGGATATCATGGAGCTTAATCTGCCCACTGGCATACCCTTTATCTATGAACTGGACGAGAATATGAAGCCCTTGGTATCGATGAAATTTCTAGGTGATCCCGAAATGGTCAGGAAGGCAATGGAAAGTGTGGCCAAGCAGGGAAAGGCAAAGTAAATTTTAAGTGATTTGTACAGAGGTTAAAGTTGAGCAACATTTGCGACAGTCGCAGCTAAATAAATTGCCATAAATATAAGAAGAAGGTCAAAACAATATAACAACACACTGTTCAATCCAAACACGAGACATTTCATCTGATTCAGAATCCGAGAAACGGAATTCAGGAACAGCACCAAGAATCAACAATCTGTACGCGAATGTCAAGCAGCAAATAAATTTATTTGATTTTAATTGACAATGAAAAGTCAACAAAGGCAGTGAAAAGACAGGGCCTCTTGACTACTCAAACTCGTACTCATACTCATACTCATACTCATACTTTTACTTGCATATTTAGTATTTCATATTTCATATTCGAACTGTGAGTCTCAGTTCCAGACCGCATCCAAGTTTCATTCTGCCCAGTCAATTTTAATTGCTGGATGGGTTCAGTTGGTTGTATTCGTTTGGCTCTTGGAATTTTGTGCACGACATTCAAATGGGTCGAATTTTAATTTGTTTAAATGAAATACTCATTTAGTTTTATTGACAAACAAATTGAATTGATTGATCTAAATGAATTTATGCGGTCAGCGACGAGCATCTAACAAATGCACTCTCTTTCAGTCTCTCCCTCTCAGTTTCTCTCTTTTGTTCTCTCGTGTCAACTTCTGCTCTCACACTCAGCTGTACACTATTGTATATATTCGATTTAATAATAGTTGCCTTCAGTCTTATGACTCTCCGCTGGCTATTAGCTGTCTTACCGTCTGAACACTAGTTTTTTTTATCAAAATTTCAATTCGAAGATTAATCCAATTTAGTCAAGCTAAAAGCGATATAGTCGTCTAATCCCAATCAAACTTGGTGAGGATGGTAACAATGGTGCTATACATGTAATGTGTAAATTTGATGTCGATAGCTTCAGTCGTTTGCAAGTTATGGTAGGGCGGTAGGACGAACGGACATCGCCATATCGACTAATCCTTGATACTGATCCAGTTTCTATATACTTTACGGGACCGGAAATGCTTCCTTCTGCCAGTTACGCACAGTTCCCTTCTGACCCCTCTACTTCTCTATGAGTGAAAGAACTGACTGTTCTGCCAATTTTAGTTAGTTAAGATCAGCTTAGTATTGCGACAGGTAAATCTACCTGTATGGCTAAGATATGCAAATCGAAAAGCGTGAGCTCCACATTAATATTATTATTTTGAACTTAATTATGGTGGAAAGCAGAGCTGTGCTTGGTTGAGGTTGGGGCATTTGGGGCGCATCTTCCAATTTTTTCCACTACAAATACGAATGCAGCATAGAAATTGAAGAAACATAAAAATGTTTGCACTTCGTATTTGTCGCACATAAAATCTAATATCGAATTACAAGCGCAGTGCCACAGAGGCATGAGCCATGAGCCATACCACAGAGCACAGAGCACGGTCTTTTGGTCCATGGTCCATGGTCCATGCCGCACTTGAGGCTGTTGCTGTGGCGTGCGTGTCAGCGAAACTTTGTCTGCCTGGCAGGCGTGCCCCCAGCCAAACAGGCATACCCCGTTCCCACCTGCCCCTGCCACACTCCTCTCTGCTGCTCTGAGTCCAAGTCTGTGTCTGGGTGTGGATCTGTGGCTGCCCATAAAGAAACTGAATTGAGTTAAATGTGCGATAAATTGCTTTTTGCATTTATCATGGTCCACAGACTGCAGGCCAAAGCTGGAGCCAAGCCAGACCATGTCGGCCCAGGCCATACCACGCCATACCATGGCATACCGGACCAGACCATGCCATGCCATACCAGACCCCGGTCTAGGCGTTATGCCAATGAAGATGCACTGTCGGCTCTGTGGCGAATATTGAACAAGATTTTTAATTAGCCGCCAAAATAACAAAAAAAAAGAGCCAAATAGCATTTAAGCCGCTAAGAATTTATTAGTTTTTATGCGCACTTCAGAGGTTGTCAGGTCAAATCCTGGTTAAGGACCTGGCTTATATAGGCCAGAAAACTGGAGACACGCGTGTAAACATCGGGTCTGCCTTGGGCACAGGTGGCGCTGCCATAGGACACGATTCCAGCGAGTTGTGGTTCCCCGCTGGACAAGATAAGTGGTCCACCGGAGTCTCCCTGTATAGAAGTAGTCGAAGGTTGTTAATCGGGGCAGATTTAAAGATTGGAGCTGATCTGAGCCAACAGGACCGAATGGAATCCTACTGAACGCCATCATTCAACTCACCATGCAGGCGCCTTGCCCCCTCGCTGCCAGAGCACAAATCTCGTTGGGTGTGACGCGAAAACCTCTCCGAGTGCACTGCTCATTGGTGATTGTATGATAGTTGAGCACCTGCAGCTGATCCGGTATCGTGACCCCCGAGCTGCCTGGTGTTGTGGATCCCCAGCCCGTTAGACGAACGGGTATTTTGCCAGCAATGCGTTCGGAGCCCCCCAAGGGAATGATATCAATCTCGGCGAGATGCAAACCAAACGGTGGATTCACCTTAAGCACGGCAATGTCGTTGGTAATCAAAGGGCTCGTTGAGTATTGTGGATGCACGTGTTTGCCCACAACCTTGTACCGCTTTCCACCCATCCTCCAGTTGAGTGTGCCAGCCAAGACACTCAGATTCTCCACCTTCATCTTATCCACGCAATGGGCTGCGGTCAGAACATGTTTCTCACTTATGATGGATCCACTGCAGAAATGACGATAGCCACTGCGACGCTGCATCTGCAGGGATACCTGAAAAGGCACCGTCTGGTTCATCACCTGCCCTCCATTGATGCGGAAATCTTCATCAGCGGACACCTGACTTATACACTGAATTACCGCTAAAAGACTCCCGATGAGTTGCAAGTGGTTGAATAGCATTTTGTCAGTTCTTTGGCAGTGAATGGTAAAGATATCACGAAATTGCATCTTTTTATACGCAATGTATCTTTATCTTCTTTACGGCAGCAAATTTAACTAAGATTAAGCCGTGATAACAAATATCAGCAGCTGGAATATAAATGATTATTTATGTAGAAAAGGGTCAAGAACAGACACGAAAGTTAAAATCATTTTAACAACTTAACAAAAACTTGAGGAAAATTTATAAAAAATAAAGTACTCCAAATGTTTCAGTATTCAATCCAATTAAGGAAAATATTTTAAATCAATCTTTATGCCACTGTGCAGAGAATTCTCTACGTTTACGTGAACTCAAAATTCTTGCTAACAAAATGCAGTTTAATCATGTCAACAGATTCACTGAAATGAACAGAGAACTGACTTTGTCATTCCCTGATTTCAATCCACAATATGGAAGTTAAAAGTTAACGCCAGGCGGCAAAAAGATACGGTGTTAACAAGATAAACATCCGTTCTGTCCTGTGGAGACCGAAGAGGCCGCCGGGAACGCCATCATTATTATGACATTTTGGTTGATTGTCCGTCTCATTTTGCAGCCGTGTTCTTCTCCAGACTTTCAACTTCTGTAGAATTGTGCGTGTGGCCGCTTAAAACTCGAAAAAAAAATGAAATAAAAACAGGAAAATAATAAAATATAAAAAAATATTTAGACTGCTACTTTTATTGCCTGAACCGCAGTTTTCGTTGTTTCTCGTCTCGCAAGTGATTTATAGGACGGTTCTTAAAGCAAAGCCGCTTGTCTTACGACCCGACTTTATTTAGTTGCCAATTGGGCCTACAAAATCCAGTAGTCAGTTCAGATTTTAAGTATTTGGCCTCTCACATGGGGAACATTTTTATAATTTAATTGATTACATGTTTAAGGAAACAAAATGAAACTATAAAACTATGACTTTAAATGAATGAATTAAACCAACTTGTGTCAAGTTTATAAACTCTCTCCGATATCCGTTCAGAAGCAAACCATAAGTTCAACTACTTTGGCCCCTGGACCGTGGACAGTGGGACAAAAGTGTCTCCTGCTGTTTGGATGTGCGTGTCACAATATCATAAGCAAATCTTGTAAATAAATAGGGACATCTCTCGCCGCGCTTCTCACAGATTTCACTGGCTTAAAACTGGGTAAACTCGGCTTGACAGAAGCGCCTACCTGTTGTCATCAATTAGGTAACAAGCTCACGCGACCGATAAATATTGTGTGTGGTGGTAGAAGGTAGAAGGTAGTATCAGTATTCTAAATTGGTTAGCGTATCTACAGATGGTTTAGCTGCTCGCTGTGACCAGATCTCTTATCTGATTTGCAAATAAAAGCATACTCCACTTGTCCCAGCTTACCCAGCTAATCCACCTCAATCCCTGTACTTGCCAGTCATAATTTATAGGTGTCTTGTCGACTCGAGGGAAGACAACATTGGTCACATTGGGCTGCTGGTGCTGCAAAATTAAGTACGTAAAATAAATGAGCAATTTACTGATTATGCAAAACATGCAATTAATTTTCCACTCCACATTTCTTCCAAATGTTCTATACGAATTAACAAAACTTGTTGTTGTCATTTATCGCAACGAGTGCAAAATTAATTGCGACAACATATGAACAATTTATTCGTCTTATTTCATCTTGTTGTTGAGTTACTGGAACTAACTCGCTTGGCTGTAGGAAAGGTTTGTCTTGATTACACTGAAAGAAAACTGTTTAAAATGTCAAATTCTTGATGCACAAATTTGAATTCGAGTCTGGTAAGTGCATTTCAAGGTAAGTCGGATCTGACATCGTATATTTTTATCCCTTTTAATAAAATACCCTCCACAACCCAGACTACTTTGTTGATTAATGGGTTATTGTAGCTTTATTAGAAAATTGTTTTCCATGAAACAAGTTCTAATTGGATTAGAGCCGACACGCAGGTACACATTGGGATTAACCTGTCAACGGGAGTCGGTGAACTCACATGCAAATTTTTCAAAAGCTAAAAATACTCGTAAATCGCAGAGATAAATCCTGTCACGTTATTTGGCATTCTGTGCACCTTTTCCAGGGTGGTCCAATTAACAAAAGCCAGTTAACGAAATGGCGCCAAAAGCAGCCAAGAATCCAGCTCGCATCCTGCAAAAATAATAAAGCCATTTCAAGTTCAAATCGGTTCGTAGGCAGCGCCAGTCCGAAGTCGAAGCCAAGTCGAGCAACAATTAACACAGTAGTCCAAAGATCAAGACCTCAACACGCCACAGTGCCGACTTTGCAGCAACAAAGCCAACAAATCCAACAAAACAGTGAATCCGCAGAGGTGTGCATAATTAATTTGCGCCAGTTGCCACACACAGTTCTCGGGAGGCGCAGTAAAATGATTCATTAGCTGAATGCAATCAGGCCGGAACTGACAAGAGTTGGGATTGGGAAGCAGGGAATAGAATTGGAAACAGGAGCACCCAGACGTCGGCAACTGAAGTTGATTTGCATCGAACATGTGAGCTGCCCAGATAACCGATGCCAGAACCAAAGGTGTTGATTGCCTGGCTCCTCCTCCTCCTGGCTCTTGGCCAACTCCTGCCCGATCTCTGACTGTCTGCTCTGCTACGAGAAGGAATTAAAAGAAATGTCCGCTAACCGAGCCGCAACTGCAGCTTGTTTTAAATCGGAATATTTAAATTATTCATTGATTAAAACTGCAGTTGCATCAAGCTGCCTCTTTCCAATCTGCGAGAGTCCGCTCTGTATGTTTCTGACTCTTGTCGTTTCAATTTGGTTGTAGGTGTAGGTGTCATTACCTGGAATTAAGGAAGCAGTTCTTCACCCTTTCCCGCACCACTTCATCGCACTGACTCTCTGGTGTGCACTTTCTGAATGCCACCCAAAGTCAGACACACAAGTTGTTACAATTTGAGGAGGAAGCGATTTTAGTCAGCTTTTCTGTGAGTGTAAATGGAAGCAGATCTGCCACCACTCTCTCTGCATCACTCATCTAATTTTGCTTGGGGTTTAGTAGATTTGACTTCGCCTTTATTATTCCACTGCTCATCTTCCTTATTCTCAACTTAAGTTGTCTGCTTGTGACTTTCAATGTAGTAGATCTTTCTATGTGGACAATTTTAATCTCCTCTACTTTCTACAAACATTTGCCATAATTCAATTCTAGGGTTTCCCCTGCTGCTTTTCTGAAACTCTACCCATGGTTAACTTCAAATGTTATCGGACTAGAAGCTTCGACCTTGTTACGCATTCTATGGGGTCAGACCGCCCACAGTTATTACCTGAGTTAGTTTTTGATAAAATTCAAATTAGCCAATATAGATAGGTATATAAATACACGGTGCTCATCAAAAGCTAAACAAAGCCAAGTTTTAACCCAGCGTATACCCCAGAACAACATGGAAGCTCAATTGATTCTGGTTTTGCTGCTCGGCGCAATGGCGTATGGAAACCCCATGGGAAATGGGATTGACTGTAAGTTTTTACAACACAACGTGTAATGATTGTTTGGTAAAACACCCTGTACACAGTGGATGCCTATTTTGAGACTGCGGATAGCAGTTCACAGGAGCGTGTTGTTGGTGGCTATGATGTGCCCGAGGATGAGTATGTGCCCTACCAGATATCGATGCAATTCCTGACTCGCGGCGGCAAACAACGTCATTTTTGTGGTGGATCCCTAATTGCACCCAATCGAGTACTTACCGCGGCGCACTGCGTCAATGGTCAGAACGCCAGTCGGATTACGGTGGTTGCAGGTGTGCGGGATCTGAATGATGAGAGTGGCACTCGAGCCCAGGTACTTTCGTACGAAATGAATGAAAACTATCAGGAGTTAGTGACCAGCGATATAGCCATACTAAAAATTGATCCTCCCTTTAAACTGGATGACAAGCGGATTAGCACAATCGATGTGAGCAGCAATGAACTCGTTGGCGCTGATCAGGATGTCATGCTTACCGGCTGGGGCTCTGTTTTTCACTTTGGCACTGGACCCTTTGCCAAGTATCCAACAATTCTGCAGAAACTTTCCTACAAAACGTTGGCCAACAACAAGTGCAAGGAGACAATGACACAGCTAACGGACACTGAAATTTGCGCCCTGGAACGATTTGGCAAGGGTGCCTGTAATGTGAGTTGAGTTGACTTTAAGCTTAGTTGCTATAAATATATAATGACTGATGTTCAGGGCGATTCTGGTGGTCCCTTGGTTATGGTTAATGGCGATTCCCTGAAGCAGGTGGGCGTTGTCTCGTATGGAACCGCTTTCTGCGCCTCCAACAGTCCCGATGTCTACACGCGTGTCTCCATGTTCGACACTTGGATCAAAGAGCGCACCGCATAAATAATTATTTAATTGTAAATAATTACTTTATTCTCTCCACTTTGAAAAGTTTCAGAAACATTTGCAAGCAGTTCAAACGGAGTAAAGCAGTTCTTTTGCACTGCTTGCGGCGTAACAAAAGATTTTCATTGCATACTTTTCAGCTGTTTGGAAAATTAAATAAATTGAAATTTGAATTATTACAGTTGGGTATTTTATTTAAGTATTTTAATTATGTGTTGTCCTATTTAATAGTCGCTATACTGTCTGTATATTTCAAAGGGATTCCGTGCTTTGCTTATTGCTAAAATAAGTGGACGATTCTTACTTCTGCCTTGAACTACATAGCTAGCAAGTGGCTGACTGGAATCTTCCGTATCTTGTTCGCCAAGAGCAGCTTCCAGCTCACTTTCGGCAGCTACATCTTCTTCCTCATTAGAGTACTGCTCTTCAATTGCAGACTCACCTTCAGCCTCAGCCTCAGCCTCAGCTTCATTGTAATCGTATTCGTTGTTTTGATTTTCATCCTCAGTCTCTTCATTGTTGGGTTCGTCCCCTTCGGGTTCGGGTACAACAATTTCCTCTGGTTCCTGTTCAATCTGTTCGGGATCTACCACTTCTGGCTCTACCTCCTCAGGTTCTTGGCTAGTGCCTGGGGTTTCCATCGGCATTGGTGTAGCTGTAGGCATTTGTTCCTGATTGACAGTTTCAGGATTCTGTGACTCGTGAATTTCTGGAACTGGCTGAGCTACCTCGACATTTTCTTCAATATGCTCCGCAACCAGGTTGGGTAATGTGGTGACTTCCACAGCATGCAATTCTGAATCAATCACTGGTGGCGCAACTGTCGTTGTTATGGGAGGTGCCGCTGTCGTTGTTATGGGCGGTCTGGGCCTGGGCGGTCTGGGCCATGGCGGTCTGGGCCAGGGCGGTCTTTTGGTCGGTCTAGTTGGCTTGTGCGGCTTTTTTGTAGGTTTGTGTGGCTTTTTGGTTGGTTTCGTTGGATGCCATGGCTTGTGACCGGGCTTGTGATGTGGTGGATGATGGTGATGTGGTGGAGGTATTACTGGAATGGGTAGAATGATCGGAGGTGGAGGATGGGGATGGTGTGGAGGGTGTGGATGGTGTGGATGGTGTGGGCGGTGTGGGTGGTGTGGATGATGTGGAGATGTTGGTGGTCCGGGGGGTCCTGGTGGTCCTGGTGGTGCACCCCAGCTAGGTGGTCCTGGTGGGCCTGGAGGCCCTATGGGTCCGGGAGGTCCAGAATTTCCCTGAGATCCTGGAAGTCCTGGAGAGCCTGGAGATCCTGATGAACCTGGAGGTCCTAATGATCCTTGCGATCCTGGAGAGCCTGGCGAGCCGGGAGAGCCTTGAGATCCTTGTGATCCCTGGGCTCCAGGCGGACCTTGGGATCCTTGAGAGCCCTGTGCTCCTGGAGGCCCCTGAGATCCCTGTGGTCCCTGAGGCCCCGTAGCTCCAGTCAAACCAATTGGTCCCTTGTCTCCCCTATCGCCCTTGTCACCCTTGTCGCCTTTATCTCCAGCATCGCCCCTGTCACCCTTCAGACCAGGGTGCCCCGGCTTTCCAGGAGTGCCTGTAAATATATTCAATGTTAGCCATTAGATTCTATGAATCACACCACCCACTTTAGTGTCTTACCATTCAGACCTGGGGGACCCGGTGGTCCTGGTGGACCCGGCGGACACTTGCATTTTTGTGGGTGATGGTGATGTGGCGGTGGATAGTAGTGTGGCGGTGGTGGCGGCGGAGGTGGTGGAGGATAGTAATGAGGTGGTCGCTTGTAAATCACCTTTGGCGGCGATGGTGGTGGAGCTGGAGCAGGAGCCGGAGCCGGAGCTGGAACCTGTATAGAAAGAAGTCGTCCATAGTCTTTGTTATTTTGATACTTTTCAGCTGAGCTGATCCTCAAACCGATGCCCAGAACTAAAAACATGTAAAGAAGAATATAATCAGCAAGGCTTTATACAGATTCTCCTCCAATGTCTGGCGAAACCTACAGAGGCAGCAAATTGCAATGCGCAGCTCCATGGCCCGATGAGAAGTGTTTCGTTTTGCAGGTAATTGTTCTCTTTTATAGCAAAGGAGAGTTTTATTCTAATGAACAGCGATTAAGAAATCTAGATTTAAACTTAAAAAAAAAATGTAAAGGAACCGTTAAACATAATATACCCATCAGTTTCGAAAATTTTAGCTAGTTTATTACCTTACTGTTGTTTTTATAGTCGTTTTGCGGGTTTGACGGAATATCAGCAGAATTCTTAAAGAAACCAACATAATCTTGATCAGAATGACATGCTGAAATTCTGAACTGTGTGGAAACTGGTTAACTGGTTATTATGCTCCTCAAGGCGCGGTTAGCAAGTGCCGCATTAATAAGAATTAAATTACAACAAATGTGGGTCAAGTTTTGCGAATATCTTTCTAGATTTGATGAGCTTTGATTTGATTGCCATTTTTAATTTAGTAACAAAGAATGCAAATTATATTGAAGAAACTTGTTAATGGCACTTAAAATTCACACAACTTAAACAATGAAAACATGTAATAATATATAAAAGTTTACGGCTTTAGCATAATTCGCGTAGGTGCACTCTATTGTTATCGGAACAAAAGAATAGAATTTCGGTGACTGGATGGTATGGTATGGAGAAACCAACTTGCAATAAAAGCAGCAACTTCACTTAAAACTATGACATGCTCTGTGAAATCCAAGGTCAAAATCAAATAGGTCATAAACTTTACTTTTACTCCATAGCATATCATAAATTTAACAAATTCAAACCAAATATCTGCAGAGCTTTATTTGTTGAAATGAAAATACATATTATTCACTTAGTTAAAACGTTTACTGATATTGATTGTTTTAGTTCCATCTTACGGCCCGTTCATTTTCAACGCCGCTAACTTCTGCAGTCCATGCCAGGATAACCCGTATCACCTCTTTGTCCTTTGGAACCTACAAATTATGAAATACAAATTAACTTATTTCATTACTTAAATATTGACACTAACCTGGCATACCTGGATATCCAATATCACCTTTGGGGCCTACAAAATATGAAATACAAATTAACTTATTTCATAACTTAAATATTGACACTAACCTAGATAACCTATATCACCTCTTTGTCCTTTGGAACCTACAAATTATGAAATACAAATTAACTTATTTCATAACTTAAATATTGACACTAATCTGTCATACCTGGCAATCCAATATCACCTGGGGGGCCTACAAAATATGAAATACAAATTAACTTAGTTCATAACTTAAATATTGACACTAACCTGGCATACCTGGTGGTCCACTTGGTCCCATTGGGCAATGACATTCTGGTATCTCATTTTTGTCAGTAATTCTCTGATCGGTGCTGGTGTAACTGGTTCCAGCCGCAAGGGCCAAGCCTGCGAGTGTACAAATCCAATAAAATGAATCATATAAAAATAGATTGGCTATACAGCAAACTCACTCAGGCAAACGATTGTTATGATCAGTTTCATGCCGAATAAATTAACAATTTAATGGTCGTTTGATTAATATTGTATGTTCCAGGCCTCTGATGGGAAACAAAGCATTCGATTATTTCAATATGCTAACTAAAGAAGTTACTTTCCGAATTCGAAATTCAGAAGCAGCCGTTACAACTGTTTTTACATAAATTCTTAACCTGATTTCGATTTCGTTCTCGTTCTCGATCTTAAAATCTGCATATCTCTCAATCATAACTACTAGAGACAGATTGGTTTACAAATCAAAAGTTAATTGTTATATAATTTAGAAACAATCTAATATTTTATGCACTTTCTAGACTTCAATTAAATACGCAAGAGTTCACCAAATGTATACTGGCATTACAATACCATCTAAATAGTTTCAACTATCTGAAATTGAACAATATACTAATACTTAAACACTGGAAATCAATTAATCTGTTCTGAGTAGGTGCATTAATTTTCGATTTATTAAGATTTGATTATTTCAATAATTATTAATTTTCAATTTTCACTAAGCGAAACCGATTGACTTAAAAATTGTTTAGTTACCGATGGTTGTGATCAATCTACACTGAATTATTTTAAACAATGCATCGGGTTTTATAGCAATTCCTGTTATATTACCCTGTTAGAGGGTTTGCAGGTTTTGTTTATGACAAGCAGAATAAGTCATCACTGACCGCTTAAATTATATATTCAAGATTATGCAAGTGTTGTAGTTACGTAAACAATGTTGAAGGATTTTTAAATTATGTCTCGATAAAACTGCACTGAAGGCGAATAATGAAGCATCCAGTATACTATGGTCGGGTCAACTCTCCACTTCTGTCTACTTTTCATTTTAGACCCCGTACCCAAAAAGACTACAGCGGTCTATTAGTCTTTTCCGATCCCATAAAGTATATATATTCTCGATCAGAGTTTCTTAACACCATAACTTGGAAACGTGTAGAGCTATCGTGCGCAAATGTACATACTTTGTGGGTGCCACCAATATAACTTAAATAGGACAACTATATCCAGTATTTGAATAGAAAAATGGACACTACAATAAATACGGGGTCTTTTACAGACTAGCTAGTATAGGCATGCTGCCCAGATGTTGATTTTTTTCACTATACCAGAATTCTTGGAATTCAGAACTCTTGGCAGCGTGCTTTAATTATAGTTTAATTCTATGTAAACATTTAATTTTATAAACAATTTCTTTAAAAATGTTGCTATATATGCTGCTCCGACTTAAAGTGATCACCGCTAAATTTGCTTAGAGGGTTCAGAGATCCAAATACACACATCCACACCCTCGCACACAAATACATATCTTTCCAAGTATCTGGTTCATATGCCAATTACCACCATGAAAGCTCATTACATTTTTTGAATTTCAAGATCAAAATTAATGGCATAACTCGACGAGTTGCGATATCTATGCAAATGTTTGAAATGAGGGTCAGGTCGAGTACTATATAGATCGGTTGTATAGCGTTTGCTTCAAGCACTACGCAAATGACATGGCTCTAATTCAATTACTCTTAATAACGGCTCTGTGCCTGGCAGGTGCCGAGAGTCGTCACAACTGTAAGCGAGTTAATTCCAAGTGTAAATTCTTCATAATACAGTGTCTGTGTGTCTTCAACAGCACGACAGCCAAGTGGCTACACGCCCACCCGTATTGTGGGAGGGTCTGATGTGCCTGCCGGGGAGTATGTGCCGTACCAGGTCTCCATGCAGTACGCGACACGAGAGGGGTACATGCACTTCTGTGGTGGCTCTATTATAGCTCCTGATCGAGTTCTGACTGCCGCCCACTGTTGCCAGGGACTCAATGTGTCGCGCATGTCGGTGGTGGCAGGGATACGCACTTTGGACGATCAGAACGGGTCCCGTTCTCGGGTGTTATCCTATGCCATACACCCGAACTACAAGGAGCTAGAGACGAGTGACATTGCTGTGCTAAAACTTGAACCTCCATTTGAGATGAACAATGTGTCCATTGCCACCATTAGGTACGATGACCAGGAGTTTGTCGGTGGCGGTGTTCCAGTTACCCTCACCGGATGGGGTCTAAGGCTTCCCGTGCCCTTTCCGTTTCTGGACAACTACAACTATCCCATTACAATGCAGCGCATGAAGTATCAGACGATTACAAATCAACAATGTCGAGCAAGCGGGATGGACAGCGTCACGGACACGGAGATCTGTGCCCGAGGTCCCTTCAGAGGCGCATGCTCGGTAAGGATTGGAAAAAGTAGCGTTTAGAGTGTATAATACTGTTCAAAATGTTCCGATTTCAGGGTGACTCTGGCGGACCACTGGTGCGAACCGACAACGGGCTAAGACAAGTGGGCGTGGTGTCCTATGGGTTGTTCGTCTGTGGCCTCTTTGTGACGCCCGATGTCTACACGAGAGTCTCGACCTTTGCTGAGTGGATAGAGCAGCAAGTTGTCTGTAAAGTATAGTTAACAAGCATTAAGACTGTTGATCTGCTTGACACTTATATTTATAATTGGAAACACCTGGTGTTCAATAGTATAAGGCTACCCTCGGGACGTTTTGAATATTGATTTACACGTTAAACTAATTTGCAAGCTTAAATGGGCAGTTTGGGAATACAAAATAAATGATTTAAACTAAAACATTTCTAATCAGCATCGGCGGCTTCCTCCGCTGCTGGAGCAGGCTCCTCAGCTGGTGGTGGTTCTGGTGCCTCTTCATCTGGTGGTGGCGGTGCTGCTTCTTCAATAGGAGGCTGTTCTACAGCAGGTACGGGCTCACCAGCAGGCCCGGAAGCTTCATCAGCCTTCGTTTCAGTCTCCTGAGGCTCAACTGCTCCTGCTGACCCCTCCTCCCCAGAGCCAGCAGTGGCATCATCTCCAGGAGGTGCCTCTTCTCCATCGGCCTTGACCAGTTGAGCCTCGGAGCCGGGTACCGTGGAAGGTGTAGTTTCTGCTGCGGCTGCGCCTGCAGCTGCCTCTGCTGCCTTGGCCTCTTCCTTGGAGCTGGGTGTTTCAGGCTCCGCGCACGGATCTCCCATCTAATAAACAATTGCAATAAAACTCATTGTGGCTGGAAAACTCATTGATAACTTACCGGTTTTATTGCCTGGCGCTGTAGAAAAACAATTGCATAGAATTTAGTGATTTGTTTTAATAGTATATGCCATGAAACTCACCATCAACACGGTCTTAAAGAATCTCTGAATGACACGTGCAGCTGCATCCCTACGCTTAGCCTCCTCCTCGTCTTTATTGTCCTGCAATTGAGAGCGCACTTACACAACGCATTCTTTTGTCAGGTGAACGTAAAGTCAGGTTAGTTACCAGCATACAGGTGCAGACACACACGTGTTGTGCCAATGTCCTGCGCACAACGTAGCCCCTCCAAGCGGCCTGAATGACGGTGGCTGCCTGGAACTGCATTACTTCCTGAATGCGCTTCAGTTCGCGATCCCTGAAGTACTGGTAGAGTATTTCGGTGCCCTGCGTGTCCTTCGCAGCTGCCATGTACGCGTCCACGAAGCGCTTGTAGGCAGTCTCAATTGTTGGTCGTGAAATGTCCAGCTCCTCCTCGGAGAATCCGCACTTCTGGATCAACTCCTCGAGCATGTCAATGTCAGCGAACTTGATTGCCTCCTTGCCACCGCGCATCTCGCAGCGACGTTTCTCTAGAAAATTACGGAAACACTCCTCCATGACTTGGGCCATCATATCCGATTTCTCCTTGGACAGGTCACAGACACACATGTCCGATATAATGCTGTCCACCTGCCGCAAAGCACGATCCAAAATACTCTTGGCCACTGCAAAAATGGGATTATATCCATTGACTTTTGAATGGTATGAAAGCTACTTGCCCATTGCCTTCTCCCGCGTCACGATTAGCGAGTGGAGATAGTCGATGATGAACTGGCAGAGGCAGTCCTTGGTCGGCTGACAACGTAACACCTCCCGGGTTATGTCCGAAAGCAGCTCGGGGAGACCGTCGGGCACACTGATCGCCTGTTGCCGGACCTTGCCGCGTTGGATCAGGTAATTCATATCGATCACGTTGGATTGTCCTCAAAAGTGGATTAATTAACCAGTTAAAATAATAATTTGGAACTATTTGTTGCAGCACTTGTGCTTATATCTATGGGTATTATTCTAATTTCAACTTTATAAGCTACTGAATTACATGAGAAGTCTACTAGATTCCATTGGAAAATCTATCATATACATATGTACGTACATACATA